>JACDJE010000271.1:622612-845444 GCA_016647715.1 Pavo muticus | reverse complement strand
GTCCCGCAGCGCTCCGCGTCCCGGGGCCGAGCAGCTCGGGGCCGCCCCCGGCACGCCCCCGTCGGTCCCGCCCCACCCCAGCGGCCCTAGAAAGACGGCGGCCGCCCCACTGCCCCCGTGTGCCGGTGCCGCCATGGCCCCGCCGCCCGCGCTGCGGCTGTTTGCTGCGTTGCTCGTGGGGCTGCTGCTTCCCGCCGTCGCCGCGCAGCAGCAGGAGGCGGTGGGAGGTGAGCGGGGGGGAACCGCGCGGGGTTCGGGTGGGGACTGCGCGGATCCCGTCCCGTGCCGCGGGGCAGCGGTCACGGGTAGGGGAAGCGTTGGGCGGCTGCGCGTGGGAGCGGCGTGACTTCTGCCTTCCTCCTGTTCCGCTGCCAAAAGCCAAGTGTGACAAGCGTGAGCTGGAGCCTCCCGGCCGGGAAGCGGGTGTGTGGCTGGCGAGAGGCTATCGAAGGTTGAGATAACGCCTGTTGCTGCTGGGAGCGGGGCTGCTGTGGTGGTAAGGGGCTGTAGCCGCGGGGTTTGGGGTCCTGGGCTAATCCCACAGAGCCGTGAGGGTGGCATGGGGTTGGGAGCGCTGGGAGCTCCCGAATGGGAGTGCTCCAGAGGGAGTGGTGCTGATGGGGATGTGGTAAACCTGCGGGCCGTCCGATCGCCCCCTGGGCAAAAGGGTGGATTCCAAGCGCCCTGGAAGCAAAAAGGCCGAGGCAGCCCAACAGCTGTGATGCTTTCCCGGCCTTGGCTGGGGAAATGGGGAGGATGCGGCTTCCCAGGGCGTTGCAGGGCTGTGTAGAGTGTGCAATCTCAGCCTCTCTGCGGTGCATAAATAGCCTTATCTGAGCTGGCTTAATAAATTGCTGGGTTGTTTGGAGGGCTGTGCAGAGCATGTGACCGGCTGTTGACAGCGGGCCGCAGCTGAGGCTTCCTCCCAGCTGTGAGGGGAGTGTGCAGCTCTGCTGCTCACACACATGGGGCACCTCGGGACTGGGGCTTTGCAAAGCATTGCTCCTCATGCTGCAGTTATTGGGGGGCTGCTCCACTGTGGAGCTGCAGTTGCTCCTTTCTGCCTCTCTGCTGCTTTTCCTTGTAGCAACTTCCTTGTCTGGGTTCTGTTTGCCTGAGCTGCCCTCTCACCCAGTGGTAGGGGATTGTGCAGTCTGTCCCTGCCCAGCAGGTCTCTCCGGACAGCCCCATCATACACTGCTCAGCTATCCAGAGCAGCCAGCAGCTCAGTGCTTTGTGTTGGTGTGGGCCAGGCTTGGGTTTGCCTTTGAGTCTCCCTGAAATCAGCTCTTATCTGCTGCAGTCCAGGTGGCTTCTGGAGGGCACAGGGCAGCATCTGTCTCCAGAATCAGGGTGCTGTTGCAGATGCAGCAAGTTCTCTGTTGGCGTGCCTGCAGCACCGGGAGCAGCGTTTAATGCATGGCAGCATGTCCTAGGGCACGGGTCCCTGCAGTGTGGGGGACAAAGACAGCATGGAGCTTATAACACAGACAAGCTCCTCCAAGTACTCAGGTGTCTCATTCTGTTCTCCTTCCTACAGAATGTCAGCAGTATACAAACAGAAGCTGTGAGGAGTGCCTGAAGAATGTCACCGTAAGTAGCAGGAGTAACTCTGACTTCTCCCTAATGTCCAAAAGCATAGTGTGTGCTTTGGGGGGCTGTGTGAAGAGCTGCTTCCCTCTTGGAGCTCCTTTGTCCCTGCCCCAAGTACACTGTGGGTACCACCCATCTGCCCATGGCAGTGAGAGGACCAGTGCCCATTGTTGCTCAGGGAGTGGCTGCTAGAAAGTGCTTGAATCTCATGGTGCGCTGCTTGAGTCATTTAATATGTTGGGCTCCTCCTCAAGAATGTGAGCTGCCGCTTGTGCTCACCTGAGTCCTATGAATGCTGGAGCACCTGCCCAGCACGACGAGCACATGCTTGCTGGTTGAGCACCTTCAGCTCAACTCTGCAGGTTGCCTTGCATGCAGCAGATCAGGGTAGGGTCTTTCCAGAGGTCTCTTCCCACTGGAATTTTCACTTGAAACAGTTAGCTTCCCTCCTGGTGTTCCTGATGTATGCAGCCCCATCACAGGTGTGTGGGGTAGGGTAGGCTGCCAGGGTGGCAGGTGTGGGCTGCGTGCTCTCCTGCAAACCTCCTCCACCACTCAGCCTTGAGAGCAGGAAGTTTGGGCTTGAGGCAGACCTCACTCTGACTTGGCCAGGAAGCTCTGACCGAAGTCAAGCAACTTTGCCTAAGGGCTGTGGGCAGCACTGGCATGGCTGCTCAGGGAGGTGGTACTGGTCACCATCCCTGGAGGTGATCCAGAGCCGTGGAAATGTGGCACTGAGGGACATGGTTTCTGGGCATGGTGGGGTGGGTTAAGGTTGGAAAATACCCCTAAGATCCTCAAGTTCAGCTGTAGGAATTCTGATTCTTGGGCTGGAGCTGGCTGGGTAGAAGCGCTCTCAGTATCTTTACTTGCAGGTCTGGGAATGGGGATTTCTGTAGCATTCCCTGGTGAGATGAACCTGCTGCAGAACACAGTGGTTGCTGCTGCTTGCTTTGGGTAGCATGGTACCTCACAGTAATGCTGTGCTCTCCCATGCTGCAGTGCCTGTGGTGTGCCAGCAGCAGGAGGTGTGTGCCATACCCTGTCCGGAGGATCCTCCCGCCCGCCGACCTCTGTGAGCTCCGCTCCGCACGCTGGGGTGTCTGCTGGGGTGAGTGGAGGGAGACATGTCTCCTTTGAGCCACAGTGGCATGCTGGTGCATGGACAAAGCCTGGGTTTTGGGGAGCAGGGTGGTTGGGGAACAAGCTGGGGCTCAGTTTCCATCACCTGTCCCCATGGTGCAGCACAGCTGAACTGTGGTCACAGCCAGCTGTTGTTCTGAAGGCTGGGCTGTCCTCACTGCCCATAGGGGAGTGAGAACCACTTCCACACCTCCTGGAGGGAAAGTCTGCTCTTTGTGAGCACTGCTGTGTGCTCTTCTGAACCTTGTATAAGACCCTGAAATACTAGTTTGTGTGTGAGTAGCTTCATAAAAGGTCTCATTGTGGAAGAACACATTCCTTAGCTTGCAAAACGAGCCTCGGGGGTGATTAGTCCTGCAGGAGATTAGCTGTGAGCTGTGTTTGTGGTGTGTGACTGTGGCCTTCGTCACGGGCAGAGGAGTGTGCCCTGCTGCGGGCAGGGTGATGTGAAGCCCTGGCTTGCCCTGCAGAGCTGTGCATTTTGGGGGTGCTGCTGGTGAAGAAACTCCTGTTCGAGGTGAAAAGCATGGTTAGGTTTCTTGCATACTGCTGCTGATTTTCAATACCTGGCCTCCATCCCAGCAGCCTTGCCTCGGGTGAGCCCTGAGGCTGCTTCCTGTAGGCACTGTGGTTGGCAGCAACATGCTTGGTGCATTCATGCTGGTGCCAACACTGAGCACACCTGTAGATGATGTCTGTCATGCTTTCTCGGGATGTCATCCATGCCTCAAGTCCTGCAACTGATGCTCCCAGTGTCAGGAGCTGAGTGGTTGTCAGCAGGCAGCCGTACACTGGTGTGCAGTGTTTTGTTGCATCTTGCAGTGAATTTTGAAGCCCTGATCATCGCCATGTCTGTGGTGGGTGGAATGATCCTCATCATGCTGGTTGTCTGTTGCTGCTGCTGTTGTAAGAAAAAGAGCAAAAAGCAAGTATCGGAATGGGCTGTTCCCAGTTCTCCCAAAGAGTCCCTAAGGTGCAGCTGTGGTTTGCTGCAGGTGGGTCAATGTGAGCTGATGGGCTCTTTTTTGCTCCAGGCCAGACAAGGAGGATGAACGAGCTGCCCGGGAGCGGGAGCGCAGGCGAGTGCGCCAGGAGGAGAGGTGAGGCCACATCGCCCCGTGCCCACTGACCCAGTGCTGTGCCAATTGCATGGTGCTGCAGCCTCTGTGTGAGGGTCTGTACTGCAAGCTAAGTCCCTGCTGGGATCTGTGGGTGCAGCATTGTGATGGTGTGTATCCACCCTGAAGTTCCTGCCCTGTGGGAGGGGGGCTGCAGGGAGGCCAGCAGCCTGAGGGCTCTGAGCAGAGCTGCCAGCATGGAGCTCCCCAGCCTGGGAGGGAGCTGGGAGCTGGAGCTCCTCCTCCTTGGCTCCGTTCTGCTGGTCACTGACTTGTGGTTTCTTTCCTGTTTGTTTCTTGCAGGAGAGCAGAGATGAAGTCACGGCATGATGAAATCCGAAGAAAATATGGTACAGTGGCTTGCACTAGCAAATCACACTAAGCTTTAGAATTGTAGAATCGTTTTAGGTTGGAAGGAGCACTGAGATAATCTGCTCCAACCATCAACCCATGTCTCTGACCACTCTAGACTGTGTCCCTCAGTGTGACATCTATCCTTTTCTTGAACATCTCCAGGGATGGTGACTCTACCTCCCTGTGCAGCTCATCCCTTTCCAGTTCCTCATCACTACTTCTGGGAATGTTTTCCTAAAATTCAACCTGATGCTCCCATGCTGCAACTCAGGGCTGCCATCTCTCATCCCATTGCTGTTAACTGGGGAGCAGAGGCCAACCCCCACCTCACTGCCACCTCCTCTCAGGGAGTTGCAGAGCAGTGAGGTCTCCCTTGAGCCTCCTTCTCCAGACCAACTCATCCCAGTTCCCTCATCTGCTCCCCATCACACTTTGTGCCACAGACCCCTCACAGCTCTGCTGCCTTCTGGACACACTCATTCCTTGTAGTGAAGGGCCAAGGACTGAACACAGTGTTTGCTGTGTATCCCATGAGGGATAGGAGATGGGGTGGTGTGGGCACAGCCTTCCAGGAGGATGCTGGTACATGTAATCTCTAGAACAGGAGAGTGAGCAGAGGATGATTGGCAAAGAATTGTCACCCAGAGCAGCGAGTGCTGCTCCTGGGGGTCTCAGTGACTCTCTTTTCTTCCAGGCCTGTTCAAGGAGGAGAACCCTTATGCAAAATTTGAGAACTAGCCTCTCTGGATCTGTTCCACCTGGTGAATGGCATCCTCCTTATAGACCCACCTCATTCTGCGTTGCTTTCCAGGAGACCCCTATGGTGCCATGTGCTGCCACAAGCCCTGTTCAGTGACTTCCCCCATTCCCCACTCCAGTTCTCAGCTTGCCCCGGGCTTTTGCTGCAGAGGCTGTGCTGAGGCAGCCAGCCATCAGCTGCAGTGCCTGGCCAGGCTGAAACCTTGCTCTGTGCCTGAAAACTTGGTGGCAATAGTGCTGGGCTTCACACTCCTCCTTAACCCAGCTGGGATGGCAGCCCAGCACAATGCAAGACGGTGCCTGGCTGAGGTCCTGAGTGGCCCAGTGTGTCTTCCTTCTCCTGCCTTAAGCAAAGCTGGGTACGTGCAGTGTGAGGCTCTTGTCTCCCTCTGTGTGGAAGTGGCTCAGAGGGTGGCCTGGCTGTCTCCAGCTGCATGCATGTGCTCACACACCAGCACCCCCTCATAGCACTGGTTTCTAGCTGCCTTGGGCCTCTGGGGGCAGGCCCACATGCACGCTTCACTTGCATCTAATCCAGGGACCCTCCACAGCCCCTCTACCTCTCTGCCTTTCTCGATCATCTCCTGGGCTCAGTGCCTGTTACTGATAGCAATACAGTAGGGTTCTGATGCATATGCAATATGGTAAAGATGTATTAAATTGATTTGATTACTATCCCAGTGTGAACACTTCATTCTGCTTCCCCACAAGTGTGGCTCTCAGTGAGAGGAGCTGGGCCTGGGTGCCATCATGGCAGTGAGTGGAGGAGCCTGGGCAGGGCAGGATCAAGCCCCTTCTGTTTTGGGAGAGTTGGGCACAGGGCTGTGTCTGTGTCCTGCAAGGAACCCAGGATAGGCTCTTGCACTGGGTCAGAACTGGATTTGTAGTACGAAGGAGCCCTGCGTGCATGCGGTAGCGTCCACTGATGCTCTTGCGTGACAAAGCCAAGCGTGGGGCTGTGCCTGGAGGCTGGGGCTGGCGGCACACGTGGGGCTGGCAGGAAGCGCGGACCCTGCAGCCTCGGTCGCGGTTGCTGCACGCGGGGTGATGTTTGCGGTACGTCCGCAGGGGGGCGCCACGCCTCCGTGCTTCGCCCCTCCCTCTCTCGGAGCCCCCCCCCCCGCGTTTGCGGCGCTTCCGCCGCTCCGTGACGCACTTTCTAGAGTCGCCGAGCGCCGAGCTGCGCGCGGTCGCTCATCACCACCCTCCTTTCACGTGGCCGGCCGGGCGGCCAATCGGAGCGCGGAGTTGCTGGCGCGGGGTGGCGGGGGCGCGGCTCAGCGCGCGCTCTCGCGGGCGGTTGGCGGCGGCGGCGGGAGCCAGGCGGGAGGCAGCGCGCGGGCCGGGCCCTCCCTGCCCCTACCCGATCCCCCGGGCCCGTCCCTGCCGCCATGTCGGAGGAGAAGCCCAAGGTGAGCTCGGCGCGGCGCGGCGGGGGCTTGGCGGGCACGGGGCAGGCCGCAGGCGGAGCGGGGGGAAGGGTCGGGCCTCGCCGTGCGCTGATCTCCGCTCGTCCGGTTTTTCCCTAGGAAGGAGTGAAGACAGAGAACGACCACATCAACCTGAAGGTGGCCGGGCAGGATGGCTCCGTCGTGCAGTTCAAGATCAAGCGGCACACGCCTCTCAGCAAGCTGATGAAGGCCTACTGCGAGCGGCAGGTGCGTGCCTCGCCTCGGTGCCGCCGGGGCCATCCCCATCCCTGCTCTGTGCGCTGTATTCCTGCCCACAGCGTTCGGCGGGGTGAAGCTCGGGCTGCGGGCATCGGTCTGTGCCTTGCTGGTACACGTGGGGCCCTTTCTCTGCTTCCCCACACCGAAGGCTCGGCCCCATCCCGTGCCTCAACCACGGCACGGGTCGGTCGGGACTGGGAGCGGGTGCCTGGTAGGAGGCAGAGAGTGGTGTGAGGTGTGAGCAGGCCGTGCTGAGGGGTGGCTGTGCAAGCAGGGAAGCTTCTACAGATGTTTTGGGAATGTTGGCTGCTGAGTGAATTTAAAGCCTCTCATTTCTCCGTGTGAGGGCAGCTGGCCCTCACACACACACCCTGCAGGGCAGCATGGTGCTGTGGGTCAGAGCCAGGTGCAGCCCAACACTGTTGCTCTTTGCAGAGCCCTTGCTGCCGCAGCAGCAGCACAGCGTCCATCAAGCAACTCTGCTCCCTTTGTTTGTACAGCAGCAGAGGCATGAAGTTTCCCATTCACTTATGTTCTTTAAATCTTAATTTTGTTAATATCTGTTCTGACAGTGAATCAGTGAATGCTTTGTTTGGATTCAAAACCAGGAGTATGGTTTCTCACATGTATTACTCTATAAATTTGCAGGGTTTGTCTATGAGGCAGATCAGATTCAGATTTGACGGGCAACCAATTAATGAAGCAGACACACCTGCACAGGTATGAAGGATGCTTTTACTGCGCATTGCTGCAAAATGCTTCATCAGTTTCTTCCCTATGCCTTTTGTCCTGGCTGGGGTGGGAGATCTGCATGAGCAGTGGTGCCAAACATGCTGGCACCTGTGGGCAGGACCTGGAGGAAGTGCTGGGCTCTTCACCTCTGTCCCACTTATGGTTAGAGCCGGGACTGAATCTGAGTGCTGTAGCTGCGGCCAGCTCTCTCAGTGCTGAGAATTTGGGGTATCTCTTGCATTAACAAGGCCTGAGGTGAGGAACAGAAGAAACACGTGACTGGGGTGGTTGCTTTTAGATGGTGAGCTTCTGAGTCTGGTTTGAAATAGAGGTCTCGAAACCTGTGTAACTGTAAGTTTGTGGTTGTGAACTCGTGTTCTCTGTATCAACCTCACAGCTGGAGATGGAAGATGAAGACACTATTGATGTGTTCCAGCAGCAGACGGGCGGGGTGTGCTAAGACATGCCATCCTTCGGAGCAGAGGCCTTCCAGGCTCCTCATCGCACCTCGCTCTCATCTGTCCTTGGATTTGCTATTAAATAGTAAACAAATGAACATGCCAATCACACGGGATTCTTCGAAACCTTAGAGGACATTTACCAGAATCGCTTGTTGTCTTTGACGTACTGCGTGTGCAAGTCAAAACAGTATCTGCAGGGATTAATCTCTATCTTAAATTGGGCCCATTTGATTTAAGTTCTGATTCAGTAATACACGTTGTCTGTCTGCTGTTTCCTTTTTTTCCTTTAAACCTGTGGCCTAAATATCCGTCCGTGTTTGAGGACATGGAGTGCATTCCTGGCTGTTGGTCCTGTCCCTCTGTTCCATCCTTACCTTGTAAATAATTCCGTATATTTTCATGCCGATCACAAGCTTACAAGTTTTGTTGTTTTGTTTTAAAACATGCCGAAGAGGAGGAAGAAGATGCTGATTTAAGTGTGTGTTGCAAACAGTTACTGGGAAAGGTTAAGCCTACTACATGAGGTCTGTACATGCGGATGCAATGCTTCGTATAGAGTCAGAGTTTGGAATATTGCAGACTTACATTGCTTTGTCATGATTTGATAAAGTTGTCTGAAATATACTTTTTTAATGCAGAAACGAGAAGTGTCCTGAATTAGGTGTTGGAAAGGGGGTGAGCAGAGCAGCTGGGCCGCGGGGCGCGCTTTCTGCCTCGCGCTCCCTGCGGCTCTCGGCCCCGCCCACAGCCGCAGCTCGCACCGCCCACAACTCGTTTGTGGTACTGCGCCTGCGCGGCTCGTGTCCAGCGCTGGGAGGACTCGGCCCGCACCATAGAGGCGGAGAGCTAGCGCGCCCCCTACCCTCTTCTTCCCCGCCAGCCCGCCCGGAAGCGGAGCGGGGCCGGGCCGGGGCGCTGCGGGCCGCGCCATGGCGGGCACGGCGCTGAAGCGGCTGATGGCTGAGTACAAGCGTGAGTAGCGGGGCCGGGCCGTGATGCTGAGGGCTGGGTGGGCTGTGGGGTCGGGGGTCCTGCGGGGAGGGCGGCCTCACTGCCTGAAGGCTGCCTGGGGCCGAGAGGGTCTGTTGGGGCAGGGGCGGCTCTGGGGCTGATCTCCGAATTGCGACTGCGATAGAGTGTCCAGAGGAGGGTGCGAAGGTGGGGAGGGATCTGAGGGCACAGTGTTGTGTGAGGAGTGCTGAGGGCCCGGGGTGGGTTCGGCCCAGAGCAGAGGAGCCGAGGGGAGCCCTCATGGCGGCTGCAGCTCCTCACTGGGAGCGGACGGGCAGCGCTGAGCTCTGCTCTGTATGACAGCGACGGGGCCCGAGGGAACGGCGTGGAGCTGTGCTGGGGAGGGGCAGCTGGGGGTCAGGGAGAGGTTCTGCCCCACAGGGCGGTGGGCATGGCACAGCTCCATGGCAGTGGGCACGACTTACTGGCATCTTAACACAAAACCCAAAACAACTCAAAAAGGTGAAGGAGTGTGCAGCTGGTGGACGCATTTAAATACAACTTAATGAGGAATGACCTCGACTTGTTTGTGTAAAAGTTGGATGAGCTGTGGCTAGCAGACAGCGGGGCCAGGGGAGCCACTGCTGCTCTCACCCCGCTAGAGGGAGCCGGGAGTCTGTGCCGACCTCAGGTACTGCTGGTGCCGGATGCTGGAAGGATGGAGCCGTCTCAGGGTGCTTCTGCCGTAACAAGCAGTCTGCTTCCAGGTGTATTCATGAGTTGACTAAAAGTGGCTTTCTTTTGCGAGATAGGCAGTTTGCTTTTTGTTTAGCTGGTTTTGGTCTTTCATTTTCCAGCCTTTTACATAACAAAAGGCAACAGGATAGGGGAAAATCCACTGTTTGTTGGGTGGAGGATGGTGTTGAGCTATAAGGACTGGCCACAGGAGATGGCCACCTGCTCCATGCTATGTGAAGGCCGTTTGCTCCGCAGGGATGTGGAGCTGGTTCTCACTTTGCCTTGGTGGATGTCTTCAGCCTGTACCAAGCAGAGTATTTCTGAGTGCACGTTTTCAGACAAAACCCCATGCTTGGTCTTGGGGCATCCTGCAGGGCATGAGCTCTAACCCATCTGATGGTGACAGCCAGCCCTGGCCTGCTGACATGGTGTCCTAGACACACTGCTTTTCTCTGTGGTCATCCTGAAGTGCTGACCCAAAAACCAGCTGCAGCAGGACTGGTGTCTGCTCCTGTCTGCTCTACTGTCTAAGTGCCCTCTGTCCCCAAAGTACTTCTGATACTTTGTTGTTGAGAAGCTCCATGATCTTACTAAAATGCCATACGGAAATGAATTGTTAAGAGAAAACTGATACTAACTAAAGAACATTGAAAAGGATGTTACTTAATGCTACAGGCAGGCAGTGCATGAATCTTCTTTGCATCCTGTCCTGATGGCAGCACTTGACATGACCTGAGATAACACCTTGTTTATTATCCTTCTTTATACTTTCCCAACAGTAGTTGGATAGGGCGTTGTGAAAGGCAGAAGTAATGTGCTGTGGCTGAGGGCACAGCACTCCTTCTGCAGACCTGAATTCCACCAGTAAAGCAGAGCTTCCAGTTCCTGCGGTCGCCTGCATGGCCCCATGTTGTCTTCGTGGCTGGGGTCATGTATTTATTGGGTGCTCTTGTCCAGCTTCACCACCAAGCAGCCCAGCCTCTCCATAGTGCTTCCCAACAGGCTGCCAAGCTGCAGCCTTGCAGAATTTGTTCTGCTCTGTTGAAGTTTTCTTCCTTCTTTCTTTCCTCTTCCCTTTATGTACTTCTGGTTGTGATAGAGATGTTTGGCAGTCGGTGCCTTGCTGGTGGTTCCATTTTGTTTACCAGATTGCTGATTCTTTCCTTTCCTGCTTTTTTTTAATAAGTTTTGACTGTGAATTATCTGTGTGTGTGTGCATGTTTAAATCTGTGTATTGTTACTATACATGAAAAATGCTTGATGCTGTGAGAGCTTTCAACCTGTTGGAACAGAAAAGCATTACTTGCTGCTGGGAGGTGCTGTGAAGTGGCACTGTTTTCCCATCCAGGTGGAGCTGAAGGGAAGGTGGATGTGAGCACCAACAAGATTCATTTCACTTTTGTCCTCATTTAGAGCTTTGTTTGCATGTTTGGAGGCTGACAACTGTTTGCTGTCTCACATGTTGAAGTGTTTTTATACTCACGTAGGTCAAGCTTTCAAAACTCAGATATAAAAAAGCATGCAATTGCTGCTGGAGGATATGTTTGTTAAAATCTAAATTTAGAATATTTAATAGTATTAAAGCCTAAAATTAATCTCTCAATAGGAGCTTATGCTTGCGAGACTTAAGAGAAGGAAACCTGCTGCTTCTGCCTTTACCATTTCCTTGCTGCATGCTCTTGAAGGTATCTTGTATGTTTTAAATCTAAAATGGGTTACTTGGGAAACAGTCGAAGCTGTAGGCGCACAGGACGTGCAGTGTTTGGTTTCGTGCACCTTACAGAAAAGCAAAGAGCTGACCGAGTAGTGGGTTGTAACTCTGGCAGGTATCGCTGGGAGCAGCACAGGGTTAAAAGCAGGAGGTTTGGATAAGGCAGATCTGCATCGTGCAGAACAGCAGGGGCGGGGAAGTGAAATGGGAACGGAGGCACTGAGCCTGTGCGCTCCCAAATCTGTCCCGTGTTCCCAGCAGAAGTGCTGCACTTTGGTTGTGCCAGCTTTTTCCTTTCATTCGGTCTCAGCTTAAAAGCAAAGCTTTAAAGCAAAGCTTAGCTCCTCTGCTGCAAGCTGGGACTTCATTGTGTTTGCATTTGGAAGCAAATCCCCTGACTGTGTGCAGCACGACCGCCGTGCAAACCGAATGGGATGCCTCGCGGAGGATGCAAAGCTTCAACTGCTCCAAGTGCTCCCAGTGCTGAAGAGAGGCATTGTTCTGAGGCAGCTGGTGGGCCGCCCGCCACGGGCTGCTCCCACATGCACTCGCCATATGTGCGTGGCAGAGGGCCTGCAGCCACCCAGGCTCCTGGGACACCCCGGAGTGGCTCTGATGGGGTGTGAATGCCCAGCGCCTTACCTGCCAGCCTCAGCTTTTCCTCGAGCCTCTCTGCTCCTTTGTTTTCCTCTTTGTTTGCCTCTTCAAAGCCTTTTCTTTTTTTTTTGTTAGGATTCCTTTTCTGAATCTCCTTTTTCTCCTTTTTGCCACGTTGCCTGTTCATCCTCTGGCCTCTCAGAGGCCCCCAGCAGGGCACTGCTGACTGGGAGTATACCCTATTTTGATTTCTATTTTGGAAGCTGCAGTGGGACTGAAGCAGCTGCTGCCATACCAGCTCCTGGCAGATCGTGCTTTGCAGCTCCTGAATGCAGCGCACCCCATTTCCTTTAGAGTGGTTCTAGACAAACCAATGCAATAGGACTTGTAGGTCTCTGAAGGTGTCCAAGGCCAGGTTGGGTGGCAACCTGGTCCAGTATTAAGTGGAGAGGTTGGTGGTCCTGCCTGTGGCAGGGGGGTTGGAGATTCGTGATCCTTGAGGTCCCTTCCAACTCGGGCCATTCTGTGATTCTGTGATAGGATGCAACTATCCATGTGTAAAAGTCCTTTCTTCATCCTAAATATTTCCTCTAAATCAAAGCTCCTGTGCCAATTCATTGCCCAGTTACCACCTTGCCTGGTCCTTCAGGATGGAAACCTGACTGATGTCCAAGGGAAGAGGTGAGCAGGGAGAAGTGAAGAAGTGAGCTTCCATCGCCTTGCAGGTTCCTTGCTCCGGAGATTTGCCTTGTGATTCCCAGCACCCAGCTTTGCTTGGAGAGCTGTATGGAACCCCTCAGCACAGCTGCCAGCCTCTGCATCCAGCCCCATCGGCATAGGGTCTGAAATATCAGAGCTCCCTGGATTTTCAGGGGAAATTTTGGGAGATAGCAGAATTGTGGGGTCTGGTTTGTTTGTTTTCCCTTAAAGAAAGAGCCCCAAGATGGGTCCAAATAGCTCCAGGAACTCCCAGTTTGACACCTCCATCTGCCTAGAACCATCTGCAAGCAGAGCTGCTGCAGAGCTGCTGCAGACCCACTGTCAAACTGGAAAAACCTGCTCTGTAATGTCCCTGTTCTCTTATTCAGGATGTGTTCAGCCTGGTACTGACCTCCAATCTGCTGCTCTTCTTTTGAACTTGAATCTGTGCTGAAGCTGATGGCAATCTGAGTGAGCCGGAGGGTTTTGCTGTCTTTCCTGCCAGCGTATCTCAACGGCTTTTGAATCCATCACCGCTTTGAGACAAAAATCTGTGCTCTGGTTTGTGCAGCCTTACCCACAGCTCTCGCTTCCAGCCCAGCAGGAATTAGGTTAAGCCTCTCATTCAGCAGTTCATGACTTTTCATCTTCCCTGGTGATGCGTTGCTGCTTGTTTTCAGGTTGCAGAATGCATGTGGTGCTCTGTGGTTGGTGTTTGCATGGGGTGAGTTGCTGGTAGTTCACTGACGAATTGGGAGTTGCATCCATTTCCTGTACAGAGCAAGGGTGGGTCAGTCAGAGCATGCTGTGTGCAGCCACAGCTGCGCTGCTGGTCTCTTTTAACTTGCACTTCCCAGGCTGCATGGGGCGAGGCGGTTTAGATCTGTAGAACAGAGGCACTTGTCATTATCTCTTTGCTTCTGCTCCTTCACCTTTGAGTGTTGTTTTAGGTGGACGTGCTGTGAAGTCTAAGTCAGTGCAAATAAGCTGTAGCAGTACAACCTGTTTTCTCTTTGGGTTGTTGAGTATATACCTCTATACACAGTAGCATAGTGCCCATGCTTGTGGAAAGGAATTTTTTTTGCCTTCCTTCCCAATTTCCTTCCACTGGGAAGACAAGTTTAGAGATCTTGAAATGGCACAAGACCTCAGACAATGTCCTTGTCTCTGAAACAGAGAGATATGGATGTGGTGGATGGTCTGCTCAGTGGATGACGAGTTAGCTGGATGGTTGCACTCAAACTGTTGTGGTCAAAAGCCCCATGTCCATGTGGTGTCCCTTGGGTCTGTTTTGGGACAGTGTGTGCTTGCAGCCCTGAAGGCCAACTGTATGCTGGGCTGCATTAAAAGCAGCATGGCCAGCAGGTCGGGGGGGGCAGTGTCCTCCTCTCTGCCCTTGCGAAGCCCCACCTGAAGCACTGTGTTCAGCCCCTCACAGCAGGGAGGTGGAACCTGATGGTGTTTAAGGTCCCTTCCAACCCAAACCATTCTATGATTCTGCAATCGTTTTGCTTAGAAAATTGTCTTGCATGGACCTTCTGGATGTCAAACCTTGCCCAGAAGAGCAAGGCCAGAAGATTCCTCCTGTAGTTTCCTCAGGCTGTGTTAACATTCCTTGTCTTTTTTCTTTTACAGAGCTGACCCTGAACCCACCAGAAGGGATAGTAGCAGGTGAGATGCTGAGCAGCTTGTGCACTGTGAAGTTGGAGCCTTACTTTCTGACAGCTCTGAGCATTGTTTCATGGTTTTTTTTCCTCATAGGTCCTATGAACGAAGAAAACTTCTTTGAGTGGGAAGCTCTGATTATGTGAGTCAGTATTGCTTCTTTTTCTGAGAACAGCACTTGTACTCTATGAGTACCTTCTGGGAGAACAAGAATAGTAAAAAAAAAATCTCCCTGGTTTTGCATGACATTGACTTTGGCCTATCTCTGGAATTATATTTGGAATTCAAACAGTGTGACGGGGCAGCTTAAGTGATGGTTCGTTGTGCAGGTGCAATAGTAAGAAACACTTGGCAACTTGGCGTGCATAACTTGCAGATTTTACAAGAGTCATCATTCGGGCTCCACTGGTATATTGTGTATACAAACACTGCAGGAAGCCATAAATTGCTTGTAGATCACACAAACATTGCTCAACTGCAAATACAGGACAGGTTTCCTCAAGTTCTAAGGGGAGCAAAACAGTCAGATAGACCATCAGTGATAGGAGGAAAAAAAATCAGTGTCTAAAATTAGTTTACTTACTATTCAAATTTCTTGTAGGAAAATTGAAAGAGAATTGATCTGAGATAGCACTGAAATTAAAACACAAAAAAAACCAACACTTAAAAAATCTGTTACAATTCTTTACATTTCATGCAACAGTTGCTGTTGAGAAGATGTTGGGTGTGGTGGTTCCTTGCAGAGCTCTTCTGCTGATGAATAGCTCTGATGACTGCTGTGTTTTGGGGGATGACAGACTTCTTCCAAGGCTGCGTCCTCTTCTTGCTCCTGAGCTGCTGGGTGCAGTTGTTCACAGCTGAAGTTACCTTGAAAAGACCAGGTCTTACCCAGCAGCTTACAGGCCCTTCTCTCTCGCTTCTACTGCCTTACCCATGCTGTCTGTACCCTTCTTTGGGGAGTTTTGGGTGCGTGGTGATTTTTACAAGATACAAGTTCTACAGAGTTGTTGGAGGGGAAGGAACAGGTCTGACAATTTATACACATGACACATAACGACAAGGTGAGGAAGTTCCAGTCCTGCAGCTGATAACCTGTCGGTAGGGCTAATCCACACACTGCATTTCTTGTGCTCCTTGGTAAGAGTGGTGTTTGCTGTCCCTGTTTGGGGCTGGGCAGGCTTTCAGCACAGCTCCTTGTGCTGCATGACCCGTTAAGAGAGTGTTGTCCAAGGGTGGAAAAGCAGTTGGCACACAAACAATGCCATTCCTATCAAGCTGTAGCGTATCACCTATTCTGTACGAGCTGCGTGGGTGATCCTGCTTTCTTGCAAGCATGAGGCTCTAAGTTATTTTAATCCATGGTAGATAGAGATTTGGATTACCACTGCTTGTTTGTGGGTTGACACAGAGAGCTGGTTGCAGCAAGACATCCTGTGATGGACAGGTTGCACTTCCTGGCAGCTCAGTCTCCTGAAGATAAGCGCTAGTCGTGGAGTTAGGTAGATGGCTACAGTCAAAACCTGTCACCTTAGGCAACCGTGGGATCTTACTCTTCTTTCTGTAAGCGGGACAGTTAGCACTTTTCTAAAGCATGCATTTTGTGATGTACCTGCTGCCAGCTCAGAAAGCTGTACGTTGCTCGGTGTTTAGAAACCCCAGAGGGCTTATTGCTCTTCTTGGAATGTGGAAGGAAATTCCTGTCCGTCACTACTTTCTAGTAACAGAGATGTTGTGGTTGATGACAGCTTTTGTGGGGGACACGCAGAATACTTCTGTATTTGATTCATTACCTAGAAAATACCTTTTTCTGGTGTTTCCCCTAACAAATTCTTAAACAGCGGAGGATCTGCTTGCAGACTTGAAAGCCCTTTAAAGTGCTGAGTGTTGAGCTTCAGGTCTTTGTCAGCACTAAATGAGAGGCGGAGGTGCTTTTAGTTTCTGTATTGTGTGTGTGTCATAATAAAATTATATTTTAAGATCTGCTCAATTCTGAAGCTGTGGTAGAATAGAAACATGTTTACCCTAAGCATGTTGGGTTACTTTAATCTCTTTACAAAACTCTGTTGGTAAACATGTTTGAGTGGGTTTGGAAAGCCAGCTACATGACTTGTTTATGTTTGTGATGATCTTCTCGAGTGTTTTGTAATCTGAAATGTGCTGTGTGAGACTGTGGGATTGAAAGAAGTGCAGATGAGGTGATTAAAGTAAGGTTGACTTACGTTTGAGAAGGATGAAATGCAAAACGTAGATAAGTGCTGTAGTAACGAAAAGAGAACAGAATATCCTTCTTCTCTCCACGCACTTTCTAGAAAGCTAGAGTACACCATCACAAACAAAATGGAGGAAGAAGAGACTTAGGAGAGGAAAAGACATTGCCCATTTATCAATCTGGAGGTGGGCTGGGTGATGTTACAGGGACTGATGTGGAAGCTTGGCCCAGGGATTATTTTAAAAAGCATACTTTTATGCAATAAATAACAATACTAGTTTGTGTTTCTGGTGTTCTTGCCTGCAGCAGCAGTGCTGGATAAGTGCTGAACGTAAACGTTCTGCACTGACATGACTGAATGGTAGGACAGTTCTTATGCTTATGGATTAGAGCTGCAGGTTGAAATACAACGTGATAATTTTTCGGAGTAGTGAAAGCTTGCAGCCTGGTGTTCAGTGTGCCCTTCTGATAAGGCATCGAACAGAAGCTGACTTGGAGTATTGACAAAAACCAAACCTTTGCAGCCAGGTCCCTCATTCCTGGTGATAAATAGCCCCAGCACATCAATGGAGTTTATCAGCTCAATGCCTTGACACTGCGTGAGGTCTGACAGGCTGTGTTATGTTACACAAGCTCATGAATTTAACATTTCAAGACCAAGTTTTGTCCTCTAGTGTGGAATTCCCCTCTTCAGCATGTGATGACTGTGGGGTTTGGTCTTTTTCCGCCCTCTTTTTACAGATGAGAAACCACTTACAAATGTACTTGAAGCCATGGTTATGGCATTAATTGCCATTATCACTTCAATTTTCCCTCCTATTTTGGGAGACACTGCCCTTGTTTTCTTTCCCCTTGCCTAGATAACATCAAGCTCACGGAGTTCGGAATCTTTGTATTATGTCTTGTATCACAGGAGTTGTTCCTAGCATGATTTTCTCTGCTTTGGATTCAGCATAGTTACATTTAGCACAGGCACTGCAGGAATAATGCAACTTTTTGTTGACTTCTGGAATTCGTATCGATGTCTTTGCCATAGCTGCTGGGAACAAGACAGGATAGGAAAGGAACAAATGCATGCAGAGGATAAGGAAGGCTGGTTAGATCGCAGTGTTAGATCACAGCGACTGAGTCAGATGCAAGGCAGTTGGTTCACTTGCAGGTTACAAGTTCCCTCTGACCCTAGCTGAGCATTGCTCTTGGTTCCTACTGCATTCAGTGCCTTGTGTTATGATAGAACTGTAGAATGCTTAGATTGGAAGGGGCCTTCAAGAACATACAGTTGCAGCCCTCTGCCCTCCCACTAGATCAGACTGCCCAAAGCCCCATCCAGCCTGGCCACACCAAGAATAACACAGATGAAGTGCTATGGTAGCTGACAAGGTGCTGGTTTTTACGCTACAGAAAGGTAGAAATGGCTTTGTGATCCTTGAGACTGAAGAGGGCTGAAGGGAAGTAGATGTTCATTACCGACAATGGCTTGGGTCCTTCCCGGGCTTGGTCCTGCCCTTGGCACCTCCCTACAGCTCGCAGTCTGGGTGTGCAGGGGCTGGAGGAAGTTTTCAGAAGGGCATCCCATGGGGAAAGGGATGTTTGCTGGCCTGTTGGCTCAACGGGAAGGATGCTGCTGCTGTGGTCTGGGCTTTTCTTGGGGGAATCCTTATCAGGGGGAGAAGCTCAGGGCAAATCCCAGCAGAAGGCACAGAGGTCCTGAAAGTGTGATGTGCTGTGACATCCCTACCGAGCAGGTGGTGTGACTGCAGAAAAGCTGTGCTTTTTGCCTTGCTGGCCCTGCTGATAATCCTTTTAGAGCTGAAAGCAGTAAATTTAACCATTGTGGTCTTCGGAGTGTTTTGTAGTTGCAAACGCTGTCTTGGATTAACTTTAATGATTTCTTTGAAGTTGACCCTGGCAGCAATGAATGGCTGAAACAAAAGCAGTATGCTCTCTTAATGCAGGGCCTAAAATGGAGCACGTTGGGTTAACGTATTTGACAGAAGAGCCCTTAAGGCGGTGTGTTTGCTCTCAGAACAGAAGACACCCACCAGCTTTTCTATGCTTGTATGTACATACTCTTAGAAGTTCAACAATAAGCCTTGAAAACGCAGCTGGAATTAAAATCCTTGTGAAAAAATGCATTCAGTTTACCCTCAGATGTGAATTGAATCCTGACTAAATTTAAGGAAAAGACCAGAAAGGGAGCATACCCGGTTGAGATGCTTTGTTCGTTCTATGTAGCTGCATTTCTCTAATCTCACCTCGGGTCAATATTCAGGTTTGAAGTGCTTTGGTCTTGTGTTTATCTGCCAGCCAAGCCTTCTGGATTGCAGAGTTTAACGGTGACCCTCTGTAGAGCTTCCCAGGCAATAGAATCCTCATTTCAAAAGCTCTCTAGTAAGGACACGAGGTTTCCTTGGCTGAGATGTTAAGCGACGAAGCCTGTTCCCTGATCTTTCCAATCAGGGGAGCTGGAGTTTGTTTAATAACTTCCAGGGGGTTCATCTAGTTGGAATAAATCACGTCAAGTAAACTCTTTTGCTTACCTTCCAAAAATGTTTTGTGTACAGAGGATAAAATAGTTGTATGCTCACTTGATTGTGCTTTGAACCGGATGCCGAACACAAGAAGGAAATGTTTCTGCAGGAGCCCTGATGAAGTTATTTCTTCTCTGTCTATATTTGAGGGAGGGAAAGCTAAATGCCTGAAGGCTGCAAAGCGGTGGGGCTGTCCTGCATCTGGCAGTTATGGTCCCTGGGCCGCGTTTTTATTGTTACAAAACATGGTGTGGTTGCACTCGATACTGGCTGTTTGAATCCTCCAAGGTTTTATAAGCTATTTTTGAGCTGCAGCATTTGACATCTCTGTCTCTGCAGCCTAACAGCATCTTCAAAGACACGGGAGTCCCACACCTGCCTCTGCCTTCTCCTGACGTGCAGACACTCAAATCCTGGAACGTGCCTTGGAGCCAGATACTCCAATTATAGCCAGACACACCCTGCTAATTAAGCCGTGTTGTGACCTTCCTAGTAATTTAGTGTGCGAGCTTTGATTTTTATTTTTTTATTTTTCCCCCCGTTCCCTCCCAAACCCCGTATTTGGATTTAAGTATATGAGGTGTGGGATGAGAGCGTTTTAACTCTTAGTATTCTGGAGTAGATGATATAATCCAAACCATTAGACGAGAAGCTGGTGAAAGAAATATATGTAACTCGGGTGAATCTCTTTTTGTCTCTTTCTAGGGGTCCTGAAGATACCTGTTTCGAGTACGGGGTTTTCCCTGCTATTTTGAGCTTCCCACTTGACTATCCGCTAAGTCCTCCCAAGATGAGGTTCACGTGTGAGATGTTCCATCCGAACAGTGAGTCTGATGCGTGGGGAGCAGGGGGCTTTTACACCATAAACAAACAGCTTCTGCAGAGAGAGAGCAGGCATCCTGACCCAGGGATGAGTGGTGCTCTCCCTGTCCAGTCAGTAGGTGTGTGCAGCTACACAGCAGTGCTGCTCTTTGCTAGGGTCACTCTCTCTTTGTCACATTAATCCTTATATACCTTATGATGTTAAACAGCCCAGTATATTCCAACAATTCCACTGCCTTGAAGATCATTCCAGGAATATTTGTAATTACTGCATAAGCAGTCAGAAGGTAAATGTTTTGTACACGATGTAAGATTTAGTAAAAACAATACAGACTCTTCCCAATATTGCTCTGTTGTTTGTATTTAAGTAGTTTTGTGTTATTTTAACTAGTAAAAATTTATTCATATTGACCAAAATTTGGACTCAGCTTTAGTTGGCAGCATGGCTTTTTTTCCCATTAAATCAAGGCATGATCTTTCTGAAGTCCAGGGTGCTCTGTCCATGCAGCCGGCACATCTGCAGGCCTCAATACTAAAGACTTTGCTGGCCTTTTTGCTGCAACTCTAGAGCTGACAATATCTCAGCTTGATTTCTCTTAGGACTTCAGGGAAGGGAATTGAAGTAACAACGAGTACCACTTTTTGCCTTGGACTGGTAAAAACCTTAAAGCTCCTTTCCGCAGCCCAGAGCACTAATTTCTGGAGTCAGTCCTGGCATTTGCTGTAAAACTGTTAATATATCTACCAAATCAGCATGGATTGTGATGAGATTGTTGTCATCACCCAGATTTGACGGGCTGGACCCACGTTTGAGGCTATTAAGTTTCTGCCACTTGAGAACAATAAGCAGCAAATGCTGCCCTGCTGCCTAGGGTTTCCTTCTCAGCTGGCATTCTGACACTTGTACAATGCAAATCTTAGTCTCAGCTGGGAAGCTATTTATTTATTATCGTATTCCAAGGAATTTGGCATTTACTTGAAGTTCCTCTACTTTCCTCTTTCTGAAGCACTGCTGACACAGATTCTTGCCCATTTAATCCACAAACAAGCCCATATTTTTGTTCTCACATGGAGGGCACATCTGTTTGCACATCACAGCACAGAACTGTGCACAAGTGCCCGAGGCAGTTCAGTGTCACCTCTGCAGCTCTGACATCTGCAGCAGCTGTCAGCATATGGAAACTGCGTGGCTAAATCACTTTGTTGCTCCAGCTGGACTAATTCACCCAGGGTTCTTGGTGGGACAGGTCTGCATCCATGCAGTATGCTGTGGTTCTAGCTCTGGGCTTGGCTTGCAGATCTGTGCTAGGAGCTGCTCTGTGTCACAGAATGCAGCATAGCCAGGAGGGGTGGGCTGCTAGAGGACCAAGCAGCCTGACTCAGCTGCCTACATGTGGGCATTTCCATGACTCTGGGTCATGTTAATGAAAATTCAAGGTCACTAACGGAGAGGTTTGCTTAATTCTTTTTTACAGTCATGGTCCAATGGAGGACTCCAGCATGCGTTCAGTGATGTGTGACTGTTACCCTGTGATTTAAGCAGGACTAGTCACCTACTTGGAGCTAAGGCTGTGCACTAATGCCAGGCTTGTTCCGCCAGGCTGTAGCTCTTACTTGTTCCAAGGAACCTCTCATTGGTTGCTAAGCGATCTGAGTGCCTCCAGCAAGTTTTCCTTGGAGAAGATGATTTGTAAATTTGTTTAACAGAAGGTTTTGTTAGATTTTTGTCTTCCAGTTTTTTGCAAAAGGAAATTTTAAACTGGGTTTATGTCAGTCATATGAAGGCGAAGTCCAAAAGGTCTAGAGGGGCCAAGTGTTTCCTTGGAGTAATAGTCAATCCCCTGTACTTCTTGCACAGTTTACCCAGATGGGAGAGTTTGCATCTCTATTCTTCACGCTCCTGGGGATGACCCCATGGGATACGAAAGCAGTGCTGAGCGGTGGAGTCCTGTGCAGAGTGTGGAAAAGATCCTCTTGTCCGTCGTTAGCATGCTGGCAGGTAAGGGCTGGGGTTTTATTAGCATGAGCTCAGGTAGCTTCTGCTTGATACGTAGCTAAAGCTTCTCCTTGCATTTTCACACTTAAGCTACTTAGCAGCAATCAGTGTACTTAAAGCCCTCTTATTTATTTATCAGTAAACCAATTTTCTTAAAATAATTAGGGAAAAAAAAAGACTGAACTAGTAAAAGGGTGTTTCCAGCTTTCTGACAATTGCACTGTGTTCCTTCTGGTCAGCAGCAGCCAGGCACAGGATGATGGTCAGGTAATGGGTCCTGAAGTTCAGCTGCTCCTGCACAAAGCAGTAATGGGTTTGACTTTAGCAGCTGGAGGGTTATGAGGCAGATAAATCAGTATGCTAGATAGGAGTCCATGGCCTCTATTCACCAGCCAGTTCCCTTGATTTCTGCTTGTTTGGCAGCCTGGGAAATGCACCACATTCTGCCATCTCTGATATAAAGGAAGCCTTCTTGGTAAGCAGAGTGTGGTGAAAACAGTCAGTGCGACTTCTTACTTCAAATCCTGCAAGAACTATGGATCAGATCTCTCATGCACATCTTCCTGACAGATGGATCTTTTCCACGTTGCGGACAGTGCTGTTGAACTGTCTGAAAAGGCAGAAGCGTGTCCCCAAGAATCAGTTTGGAATGATGAAGGTTTAGGTTTTAGGAGCAGCAAAGCTGATCAAAGAACACACAAAAGATTCTTATCTGTGACTGTGTCAGCTTCAAAATAGCAACCTGCTGATGGAATCTGTCCAGAGTCCAGTGCCTCGCTGGGCTCCCTGTGCCGTCCAGGAGCATGGCTTGTTGTACAGCCTTACCTAGATTGCTCTACTGGGGGAATCATCTGGTCTCTCTTGTTCTCTAATCCTGTTTTCCCCATGGCTTTTGGAGGAATTAGTGTAAAACATCAATTGTCATCTTCCTCCAGGCTGCTGGCAAGCTCTCAGCTGTGGATCTGCCAACAGAGCAGACCTGAATTTACCAAACGGAGTGTCTTGTGTATCTATCCTGACTGCTGGGTTTTAAGGGTAGATCGGCAGCATTGTATTGAGAAAAACATGAACCTAAAGTGTCTGCCGTGAACTGAGTTGTGTATTTGGACCAGAATGTGGGGCAGAATAAGTAGAGTATGTTCTGAGTGGCTTGTGTAATCCTGTGACAGTTGTCCTGCTGTGTGCTGACCATGAACCTGAGAAATCCCGTGCCTCAGCTTACCTCTCTACAAAAAGAAGCGTTTGAGTTGCAGGGTCTTAGTGTACTTTGTAAAGCACTTTGAAATCCTCAGATGAAAGATATTGCAGAAATGAAAGCATTTTATGATGAGTTGTTTGTTGTTTTTTTTTTTAATAGAACAAACCATCCAAAAGATGGGCAGAGCCTCTTTGGGTGGCCAGCTTTGTGGGGCTTTGTGTTTGTGAAGCCACAGAACCAGAACAAATATGTAGCAGGGAGCACTGTGCAGTTTTACAAACCTTTGACAGCGCTGCTGGTGACACACAGTGGTGCTCTGTCTGCATGTTGGGGCTCAGCTCCCCGGAGCATCAGCAAAGTGAAACAGTCTTTCTCTGCCACTTGTTTCTTGCGTGAAGCCTACCTTGCTGCGGTGCTCCCTTGTGATCAGTTAAATGAGAACTATTAGGGAGTCCAGCAGCTGTAACTGGCATTCCTTTAATGGTGTTTCAGCAGTGCCAAGCAGGGGAAGTATTCCAGAGCCACAGGGAAGTGGCAGTGCAGAGATGTTGCTGAAGGAATGAGCTGGTGTTGCTCAGTCCCCTGCCTGCCCACACACCTTTCCATCTCTCTCGTTTCAGAGCCGAACGATGAAAGCGGAGCCAATGTAGATGCCTCCAAGATGTGGCGGGAAGACAGAGAACAGTTTAACAAAATTGCCAAGCAGATCGTGCAGAAGTCACTTGGACTTTAAGCTCACAAAAAGACTGAAATGTTTTGTATTTCTCTCCACCTGAAAAAGAGCAGTGCTCAGTGCTGGTACCAAAAAGGAAAAGTTTGCAAAACTATTGGTCTAGTTCTTATCCTTCGTTATTTATTTACCATCTCTTTTCTGCTTCCGCTGCTGCACAGAAGCCTCTAGTTTACTCACTAAATTGTATGGGAAAGGGATTTATTGCTAGGGAAAATAATGGGAGCAGTGCTGTTTCAAAGGCTCTTTGTTGCTACCTCACTTCATAGTATGGAAAGCTTGGAGACTTTGCAATCTGCAGCCGCTTCTGTCAATCTGCTATTGGAGAGCAGCCCCGAGTTAGGTCACCTGCTGGAGGAATTAGCTTTACGTTTGTATAGGTAGCGCTGCATTGGGAACACCGGTAGGCAGAAAATAGTTATCAGTTTTATTATACCAGCTCAGCTGAGGACAGCGTTTGCAGTCAGAACTGATTTGAAGAGTGGTTAACCAGAGAAGCTATAAAGCAGGGTTGTAGACAGAATGGTTTAACATAGGAAGTGATTCAGCACCTTGTAACTTGAAGATCCACATGGTCATTGCTAGCAACCGGCTGGTACTCCTGCGTTACACTGTGAATTTGTACTGAGCCTTTGAGTTAGGGTTTGCCTGGAAGAAAGCCCAAGAATTGCTTTATTGCTCCTTGAAGACATTCAGTGTAAACTTTATATTCAATTAGAGGTGCGAGATGTAAAGACTGGGTTCTTAAATACTTAGGTCAGGTTCACCGTGAGGCCTAGGTATCTCATCTGCAGCCTGAAATGCAATGATTATTGTTCCTGCTCCATGGGGGATGTAAGATATCTCTGCAGTTACATCAGCTCTTCTCTCCTGTAGCCATTTGGATGCTCAGAAAATGGGGCATCGCTGGCCTTTGCCATCACAGCCCAGGTCACCCAGTTTTCAGGTGAGGGAGCCTTTGCCACCAATGAGTTTTGTAATATGGGCTGTAACGTTTCTTTATGCTGAATGCTGTAAGTAGGAGTCACAGGCAGCCTCAGCTGTGCTCTCTGAAGGATGGTAAGATGCTTGTTTAAAATGGCGGAGCACTGTAGGCCTCTTCTGGTGGCAGGAGATGACCATCTGCAATGCTTTGTGAAGCTGCTTAGGAGCCGCTGGTGAGCTCTGTGCTTTGCAAGTGAGTCTCTTGTTTAAAGCCAAATCTTCTCCATTTTATTACCAGCAGCAACACCCACTGATGGCATGTGAAGTCAAATTTTGTTGGCTGCTTTAAATGAGCTACATTTGAGAAGGGATGCTTTTCTAGGAGAAGCTTGGGAGTGAAGGAGCTGCGCTGTGCAGAAAGCTTTACAGAGGAGATTGTGTGCATATGTGTGTGTTGAACTTGTCAGTATTTACATCGTGCTGCACATGCTGCTTATTCATAGGCTGCAGATTGGTGGGTGCCACCTTTCTCATCTTTGAATTCAGAGTTTGTATTGCTGAGCTTAACCCTGTAGAAGTAATTATTGTCACTTTGGTGGGAGGGTGCGAGGGGGACCCAGCGTAGTGTGGGAGCAGAGATGACAAGATAGTATTGTACCTAACTAGTATTTCAAGGTGTACAGGAAAATGTAGCATTTATATGCAAAATGAGAGTGGTTTTGGGGGTTGTAGTATATGAAGTGTAGCTCCTGCAAGTACCTCAGCTGCTGTTGGAGAGCTGTGTGCGCTGCAGAGCAAACGCTGCATTCAGCAGACATGGCAAAGTGGGGCTCTTTTTAAGTGCAGAGTATTTTATTCATGTGTGTTTGCTCATTATTTTACAGTGGGATTTAGTCTGTATTCTGAAAATAAAGTGATTATATTTTTTCCTTTCATAAATGTAAGCAAATGTATTTCAGTAAGTGTTTTTAATGGGTAAACAGCTGGTCAAGAGTCCAGTTTCATGGTGGGCCAACAGAGTGGAAGAGTTTGTAGTAATGCAAGTAAAAAAGCGTCCAAACTGGGGACGCTTTAGAGATGTGGAGGACTTGATGCAGTTGCTGGGGCTTTCCAGGCGAGTATCTTGTCTTTAGTGATGGCAGTCACTTGATATTTCAGACAGAACTCTAAAAATCTGGCAATCAGCAGATGTGATTCAGCTTGCCTCTTACAAAGGTTTTGTGATGGTCTAAGTCTCTGGGCTTAGGAACGTCTTGTTATGGCAACAGGTGAATCATGAGCTGCTGTGTATCGTTCCGAGTGTGCCGATACCAGGCGCCAGATTGGAGAAGGACAATTAGTTGGATTGCCAGGAGGAATTGGACAGTGCCCCCAAAACAGAGCTCTGAAGCAGAGCTCAGCACAGCCTGCACTGTTTCCATGCACAGGCAGTTGTTCCTTGTGGCTGGGGAGCACCCCGGCCTTCCTGCTTGTAAAGCTGCCACTTGGATGCTGCAATAGCCTGCCCTGAAAGCTTAATCCTCTTCTTGAGAGAGTACTCACGCTAGCAAGGTGTGTAATGCTAGCCAGTAGCAATAATTTTCTGAGCTGTTGCCTTTTTTCTGCCTGAAACAGTTACTATAAAACACATTCCTTGGGGAGTGTCAGAATGCTACAGGTGTTACGCATGCAAGCAAAGTATTAAAGATTAAAAAAAAGGCACAAAAACTCTTTCTGTGGGTTATATTTGCCTTAGGCTTATATCTATCTGTCTCTATATAAAGGCTTCAACAGAGCTGTAAAAATGCAAGCAGTGTCTTTTCCAGAGCCTTTGTGTATACGTACATATACATGCGTGTGCTTTTTTCTTCTTGGCAGAAGGAGCAGTGTCAGAACACACACAGTGGGATGCAAGCCATTCAGTAATTGTGTTGTGTGTGTGTGCATGCACGCCGTTCTTTGAAAGTGCAAACTGCTGCGGGAGAGGCGTTGGAACCACATGAAAGGGCTGCAGCTCCAGGGCAGAGCAATCAAGAGGGTGCTCTCCTGCTTTTTTTGGGGGCTGGATGTGAATAGAAGGATGGCGGTGCTGCCTTCAGGATGGAGCTCTGCATCTCTGGAAGGTTCTTGCGTTCCTCTGACTTGTGTTGTGTCTTGGGAAGGATGCTGTGTGTCTTGTGGCTCTGTGAGAGCAGAGAGGCACAGCCACCTGCAGCGTGGCCTCTGCTGGAGATCATGGGAGCACAATGGAGTTGTTAGATTCAGCATGTATTTGTTATTTAACTGTTTTTAAGATGCAAACTATGCAACAAAATCTTTAAATACTAAGCACTTCTTACCCACATAGAGCAGTTTAACATGAGGGTGGACTTGCAGGAGCAATTCCTGCAGTATTTCTTCCTGGGGCTCCTGACCACGCACTTGTAGGGTGCTGCATCGTATTGTTCTAAGTACAGACTGTGGCTGACAGACCGACAGGATGAAGGTCCTCAGTGCTGGGTCTGTCACCACTACCTGAATCAGGTGACACAATTTGTGCTGACTCAGTCCCATACTGGGACCGGCTTTTGAAAGCAGCTCACACCCTGGGATGGAACTGCAGCAGCAGCGCAGATTATGGGGTATGTTAATGTATAATTAATGGTAATGATACGGATGGTGGGTTATTACAGGGTAGCTGCCGTGCGTGAGCTCCAGCCTTCCTGCACTGCACAGAACCGGGCACCTGTGGGCTGAGAGGCTGGGGGCTGCGGGAGGTGGGTTCAAAGCAGCGGGCTGCAAGATGCGGCATGCCGGGGGGTGTGGGGCACCCACGCTCTTGGATGCTGGGCTGGGTGCTGGCAGTCTCTCCGCCCACGGCCAGGTTAGCTGTCTTGCCCCAGAGCAGGTTTTTTTTCCCACGCCAAAACAGTTTGGCAAAATGCAACCCAAATTTGGGCTGGCGTGACAACAGCTTCAGGTGGGTGAAATCTCGTGCGGGGGCAAGGCTTGCCCAGCTCTCGGGCTCTCCAGGACTGGGTGTTTCTTGCAGGAGGCTCCTGGTCCTGGTGGTACAGCCAAGCCCCAGGAGGCCCAGCAGAATCTGCATAGCATGGGGGGTGCTTGGCTGCTGGGGGGATGGCCTGGTAGGGTTTCTCTATCTGGCCAGCTCAGGACCAATGCTGCCTGGTGGCCAGCTTGCCTTTGCTGAGCCTGCCCACACTGGGTTAGTGTCCGCTTTCCCTGCCAGGCCCACAGATGTTGTGCTGACCGAGGCTGAAGAACAGGTGTTTTCTGCCCCGCCTGGTGGGAGAGGTGATGGGGAGTTCTGTTTTGCCTTTGGCCATAACCTGCTTTGACAAGGGATCTTCCACCTGGGCACGCCCAGGGTGGGAGTGCATGTTCTGAGGTGCCCGTCCCTTGCAGCTCTGCTTGGGACAGGATCGACTATCACAGGGTGGTGGGGCTCAGCACCTTGGTGCCTGCTGTGCCCCCTGTCCCCCTCCTGGCTCCAGTGCTTTCACCCTCTGCTCCTGGCAGCCTCCTGCTTGTTCCTCAGCTCACACTTCAAAGGTGGGGCTGGCTGGGTGCTGGACAAGGAAGGGCTGTAATTTGGCTGTGTTCAGGGCAGGAGCTAGAGCCTGCTTGCCCTGCTCACACCAGTCCTGCCTCTGCCTCACGTGCCCAGCAGCAGCCCTGTGCTTTCAGTGTGCAGCCCCACCAGCACCGAGGCTGCTCTCCTTCTGATGCTGACCTTCTCTTCTTCCTCCTCGTCTTCTTCTTTCCTAGGGTCCCTTGGCCTGCGGACAGAGGGGCTTGGCTGGCCTCAGCCCTTGGGTTCCTTGCACTCCATACCAAGCTCCATGAGCAGGTTGGGATGGGGATGAAAGCTGCCATCAGTGCAGCTCCAAGCGCAGCGGGGCCTCTGTGCGGCCAGTGTCTCTGGGCAGCAGCGGAACCAGCCCTGAGAACGTCTGCAGAAACAATAGCAATTGTTCTCTTTCTTTGTTCCCTTCCCTCCCCGGATGCTGTGGAAGAAGGAGCTGTGCGGGTGGGCAGAGCGCACTGCCCCTGCACCGCGCTGCCCTCAGCCTTCTTCCAAGAAGTGCATTTGTATGTCGGGCAGTGCCTCAGCACCGGGCCGTAAACGTGGGCAGCTGTTGCCTAAGCTTGAGCTGACAAAGCCTGAATCATCGCTAACAATAATAAGAGCTGTCCACGGGGAAAGCAGTGCAATTGGGCTGTGAGTTGCTTTGGCACAGGGCAGGGTGTCTCCTTGCAGCAGCGGAGCAGAGTGGCTCTGATCAGGTTTGGTGCCTGGGTTGGGGAATCTCCAGCTGCCGGTGGGGCTGGTGAGTGTAAGATCAGGGAACATCCCAGAAACAAAGAACATCCCAGGCACGTGGGCACAAGTCCTAAGGCTTCCCTGCCTCGGTTTCTCCATCCATTTGTCACCCACTGGCTGCCTGCTGTGAGGCCAACACCGAGGGCTTCCCGTGCAGGGCAGGAGGCTGCTAGCTCTGTCTGGAAGCCCATGGAGTGCTGGTGCTGCAGCAGGGTGGGATGGTGGGACTGGAATTGCCACTGGGAGCTGGCGGCAAGGCATGCAGTCGGAGCGCTTTGTGATTTTTGTGGTGGCATTCCTAAAAATGGTGCCTTTTGCAATCCACGTGGCCCTTCGCCAAAACTTTCCTGGCAGAACCCCTCCAGAATTTCTGGGAATGAAGTTTTTTAACTGGGGATCGGGTTAACGGCAGCTGCAGTCGCTGGGTGCTGCTGACAGGTTTACTGGCATGGGGATTTCTGCAGGCTGGCCTTGGGGAGCCGCAGCCACTCCAGGGTATGTGGGGAAGGATCTTGTCTCGAAGAAAGGGCAGAGCAGAGGAAGGAGGATGCCAGCCCTGGGTTTTCTGCCTGCTCCCATGTGATGATATGTCTCTGGTGTTTGCTGGGAGCATCAGCCAGGAGCAAACCCATGCATTCCGTCCTCACTGGGCTGCTGTATGCTCCCTGGGAAGGACCTGGTGGTGAGTCCCTCCAGAGCACCCAGGGAGCAGTTATGCTGTGGGCAGGACCCCTGCAGTGATGCGGGTGCCCTTCTCACTCTGTTCTCTGCATGTGAGCTCTGCTTGAAATGTGCTGTCCACAGACATGCTTCTCAACCTTTCTTCATCCAGGGATGGCCAGACTTTTTTGGGAGAAGTCCAAGGATCGTTTTGTTCAGTGCTGCCACATGGTTTTATTTACAACCCATAGGAACTAGGCAAACATCTCCTCTGTTTGTCTCTTTCATTCTGTCCTCTCTCAGTTGCTTGTGCATGCAGGAATGTGCATGTGCGCTTAGGAACAGCTCTGCAGCCCTATTCCTGGTGCTGCTGGGACAAGGAGCAGGTCCTGGGCTGAGCACGGCCACGGGCATAGTTGCTCCTAAGCCCTTGTTTAACAACGCAGGTTGATTCCCCAGGGCACATCACCTACAGGTTCCCAAGCTGAAGAGCGGGGAAAACCCTTCGGGGCCATTGCTGTCCCTTTCCTCACTAGCTTCAACCTCGAGCTGCAGGGCCACCCCTGTCTGCCAAAAGCACGTGAGGTTTCTTCTCCCACCCCTTGACATTCCTGCATCTCCCTGCTTTTGCAGCAGCTGTGACCTCGGGTCTGGTGATGTCCTCCTCAGCTTCTGGCAGCTTTTTAGCCAGTGAAGTCCCCAGTGTTAGCTGTGTCGTGGTGGGAAGCCTGGCCCCACTGGCGCTTGGGCAGCACGCACAGATCCAGCCGCTGACGCATGTCCCCACGTGCTGCCAGCTCCCTGGGCTGTGCTAACGTGACACATGTGTGCAGCACTGCCACGTGGGGTGGCTGCAGGGCTGTGGGGCAGAGTGGTCACTGTGGGGTTCAGGCCGAGGGCCGCGTTGGCGTGTGCACCTTTGGTGGTTTGTCTCCAAAAAAGTCCTGGTTTGCTTCTCAACGTTTTGTCGTTTTGTGCTGGCCGTCAGCTTTCCATTCTACAGTTTGCCTTGCAGGAAAACTTTGGGGAGGGGGGAGCTAATTTCAATTGTTCGGAGGATGGAAGTGACTTGCTTTGTGGCAAGAGGAACCAAGCAGCGCTCGCTGCGCGCAGAGGGTTTTTCCACTGCTGTCTCCTGTTTGAGCGCTGTAACCTCAAGGGTTTTTAAACTGGTACTTGGCACATCCCTGCCCTTCCCATAGCAGGTCCAGATGCGACACCCAGCCCTAGGCTGGGAGCTGTGCCCTGGGCATGGGCAGAGTGACCGGGCATCACCTGCAAGGGAGAGAAATGCTCGTTGTGGGGTCTGGCTCTTGGGGCATGCAGCAAACTGGAGGGGATGGAGGATCTGCCCAGTACAGGCTGGGATAGCTGCTGAAAGCCTGGTGCATTTGGGGGCAACACGGTGCCCACCTTGGCCTCCATGGGCAGGAGCCGATGTCCTGCCTTCCCCCATGTGAGCTCAGAAAAATGAATCACCAAAACTGAAAGGAAGTGAAAGAAAAAAAAAAAAAAAACAACAAAAAGAATCCCTCCCAAAAGCCGCCTTCCAGAGGGCTGGGCACAAGATAAAAGCTCTCTGAAGGAACGGGGCTCCTCCTCTCCCACCACTGTCTTCCCATTTAAATGTCTGTGCGCCGCGGCCAGCCCAGCACAGCCTGCAGCCGGGCAGTGCCCACGCAGGGGCAGGGAGAGCCGGTCCTTAGCCCTGCTCCGACGGACGATGCGAGAGCACCCAGAGGGCTGAGCATCCCTAAGGCAGCCCCATGTTGGCCCCACTGCTGCTCTGGGCTGTCCTCCTCCAGTGGGCGTGTGGCAGGGGTGGCAGGAGCTGGCAGCACTGCACAGGTAGGAGCTGGGGCTGGCGGTGCGGGCAGGAGCTGCAGAGGTTTGTGGTGCTGGGATATCATGTGGGACCCCTGTGCTGCCAGGGCAGACCCTGGGAAGCATGCTTTGTGGGGCGCCCCATGAGGGCACATCACCAGCCTCTGCCCGGCCCGGGGCTAGGGTGCACAGGTGGGGTGAGTCTCTGGGTGAAAGATGCATCCTACATCTTCCCGGTGGCAAAATTTCCTGGAATGCTTCTGTCCCGTCCCTGGTTTTTAGGTGCTTGGGCCCAGGTTCGGTGTGCTCATGGCTTGTCTTGGTGTGAAACCGTTCCCAGCTGCTTTTCAAACCACTGGTAGCTGTGATCGGTAGCAACAACTGACGTGGGAGGGAAACTGGGACTCATGGCTTTGATTGCAACAGGAAACCACCTTGGTGAGGTCGTGTCCTTGGCTGCCGAATGTAGGCACAGTCTCTCGAGTCCAATCTGCTAATGCAGGTTCCCTACTGTAGGCTGAGCAGGAAAGCATCTACATGTGCTGGCCATCCTCGCTTGCAGCCCATCCTGCCTGGCTGCCCCATGCCCAAGCAGCCCAGGCTGTAGCACAGTTAGGAGCCCGAAGCCTGTCGGTGGGAATTGTGACAAGCATAGGGCCATGGCTTGGATCAGGGGCTGCTGCTTCCCAGATGTGTGCAAGCAGAGCTCTGTCTCCTGGTGCTAGTTTTTCCATCTGGATGATGCCCCGGGGCCGCGCATGTTGTTTTCTCCTCTGGGAAAAGGGATAATTACTTAATGAGGGTTTTTAGGCTCTGCCAGGGAAGCACGTGTGCGTGTGTGCAGCCAGGGCTGGGCTGGGAGAACCCGTGCCCGGCTGGCAGCCTGCATTCGGGGCTGCTGTCACCCCAGCTGCCCATGTTCCCACAGAGCTGCGCCCGCTGGATGTGCTGGCAGAGCTGTTTCCCGGCAGCGGGCCGGCCCGTGGTGTGCGGGTGCTGCAGGCACAGGGGCTGAGCGGCCTCCAGCTCCGTGCCTCACAGCCCCGTGCCCTGGCCTTCCCTGCCTCGCGCCTCTTCCTGCACTGTGATCGCTTCCCCGAGGAGTTCTCCATCATCATCACCCTGCGGGTGCTCGCCGTCCCCACCAAGGTGAGCGCTGCCGGCGGGCCTGGCCCTGTGTTGGGAGCGAGGCCGGGCATGGAGCGTGTCGACCTCAGCGCCGCGTCCTCCCGCAGAGGAACGAGTACATCTTCACGCTGATGGCAGAGGAGAGCCCCGGCGTGCTGGTGGGGCTGCGCTACTCACCCAGCAAGCTACACTTCCTCTTCTGGAGCCCGGAGCGTGCCGGTGGCTGGCAGAACCGCGTCACCTTCCGCAATGTCTCTCTGGCCGACAGCCGCTGGCACACGCTGGTGCTGGCCGTATCCGGACAGTCCTTCTCTCTGTCAGTGGACTGCGGCCTCCCCAAGGATGTGTAGGTTGGGCTGTGGGGATGCAGCAGACGGGGCGCTCCTCCAGCCCTGCCGTGACGCTGTGCTCTGCCCATCGCAGGGTGGTGGAGACGCCGTTTCCCACTTCTCTTTCGGTGAAGAGAGCCAGCTTCTACCTGGGCAACAGGAGGAGGAGGAAAGGCTTCTTCACGGTAGGGTCCTGGTGGGCATCGGGATGGCTGTGGGATAGAGGTCCCCAGGCAGGGGCCTCACACGTGGCCGTGGGGACACCTCTGTGAGGCTGGCAGCACGTCTGGTGGCACTCAGAGGCACAGAGCCAGCTGATGGCACGTTCTTACTGACAGAAGGATTATGTCCAGTCCCAACCAGTGCTGAAACATGGTGGCAGGGAAAGTCACCTGCAGCTCACACAGCCCGTGCCAGTGCTCCTGCCATGCCAGCTGTTACATTGCCCCAGGGCAGAGGTTTTGGTACCTAACGAGCATCTGAAAAATGCAACCCAGGGGGGAAGGAAGCGAATGGGGCTCTGGAGGGAAGCTCGGGTGATATATTCCCGCAGCTCCCATCCCTCAGTCCCACTGGACATGCTTCCCATTCCGTTCTGCAGGGCTTGCTCCGGCAGCTCGTCCTGCTGCCAGGAGCCGATGCCACCCCTCGCATCTGCACAGCCGTGAACTATAAAGCCACAGCGCTCTCCATCCCTGCGGTTCTCCAGGATGTCCCGGTGAAGGCAGTGAGCAACAAGGTGCTGAAGTACCCGCATGGTCAGTAGGGAGCTGTGGGCTGCTCTGAGCTCGGGAATATAAGGAAGGGTGGAGGAACTGGGGCAGGTGGTGGGCACAGCTGCAGGGAGAAGGGACTGGGTCCAGCAGGTGAGATGGGATTTGATGTCCCTGGGTAGCCTGGCAGTGATGGGCTCACACTGCTGATGCCTGGGGGTGTGAGCAGCCAGGTTTCTGGGTTGGGACCAGGATGCCGTCCCCCTGCTCCCTGATGCCCCTCAGAATTGGAGTGGGATGCCCAGTTCTTCCTCCATCATCTGTCCTAAGGGTGCCCACCTTGTTCCATCTATGCCCAGGAGCCAACATGAAGGTGACCCTGAGGTCCCGCCCACCCTGCACCAAGCAGGAGAAAGCGCAGTTCTGGTTCAACGCCTCCCGGAGAGGGCTGTACCTCTGCGATGGCAGTGCTTGGATCTCCATGCTGGAAGGTACTGATCAGTCTCATGCTGTGAGCACCCAGTTCTGTGGGGCAGGGGGAGCTTTTCCAGGGCCAGGGATTCACCCCGCCGTCACCTTGGGGCAGGACCCAGGTCTGTCTGCCCAGGCAGGACAGCCAGGCTCACTGAGAGCTGTGCCACGCACACCAGGGGTGCTGCGGCAGGGTTGGAACTAGATGGTCTTTGAGGTCCCTTCCAACCCAAGCCTTTCTGTGATTCTGTGCTCATCACAACTGGAGACACCAGAGTGTGCAATAACAGTGGCCCCGTGTCTTCTAGCTGTGGTGGCCTTGCTGCACAAAGTCATGGGGCAGCCAGGCCCTGCACAGAAGGGCTCCAGTCATTCATAGAATATCCTGAATTAGAAGGGACCCACAGGGGTCACTTGAGTCCAACAGCGGGGCTATTGAGTTTGAACCTGACTCCTTTTTGTGGTCTCCCAGTCAAGCAGCGGCTGGACTACGTGGAGGAGTACCAGGACCTGGTGACCAACTCTGAGACGATGGGTGTCGAGGTCTTCACCATCCCGAGGGTGGGACTGTTTGCAGCCACTGCCAACCGGCACAGCCCCCCCGGATCGGCCATCTATAAGTGGACCGATGGGAAGTTTGTGCTCTACCAGAACATCCCCACCTACCAAGCTCAGTCCTGGAAGTATTTCACCATAGGCAAAAAGGTGAGGCTGCCTGGAACGTTATTTCAGGGCTATACCAAATAGCAGGTGCCCAACATTGGCTTCTTCTCACCTGGCGTCCTCCAGGGCAATGTCTGCTTCCAAGGGCTGGGAAGCCTGCAGCAGCAATGGATGAGGGCACGAGGAAAGGAAATGGAGGGAGCTGGTAGGCCCATGTGGAGCAGAGCCACCTGGAGGGATCCTAGGGCCATGCTCAGGGTCAGGGGATCGGGTCTGCATTTGTTTCCAAAAAGTTTAGAAGAAAACCAAATCCCTTCTTTTTCTGGAAAATTTTCTGAATGTGTCTTTGGGTTTTATGTGGAAGAAGCAGCCCTAAATGCCAAAAGCAGAGGGCTTTTTTGGCCTGGAAAATGTTTTCTTTCAGGGCACCGTTATCATCATGACTGGTCATTATAGCTGTGATTTTTAGTTTTGTAATTTGATCACCTTTTCCCCAGGGGAAGCTTTGTGGCTCAGATCTTGACCCTCCCAGCCACTGTCACCAGCGTGGTGTCACACTCAGCCACGCATCCTTGTTCCTACTGAGCTCCAAGACACCACTGTCACCCTGCCTTGGACACTTGGGTGGGCTGCTGCTGCCACAGCTGCCATGGAAGTGCTGGTCCTCAGCCCAGCCTTGGGCAGCTGTGGAGGCCAATGAGAGCAGAGCCTCATCCCTGCCCCATCTCCATGGGTCTCTGCAGACCCCACTGTGTCCCTGGGGTGCTTTGTGCTGCCTGCGGGCTGCTCAGGGCCACATCTGAAATGGAGAAAAATGAAGTGTCCTGCCTTGTTATTTTTCAGATCTTCCTAGCAGTGGCTAATTTTGAGCAGAATGACAGGGGGCAGGAGTTCTCTGTAATATACAAGTGGAGCCACAGGAAGGAGAAATTCGTCACCTATCAGAGGATCACCACACACAGCGCGAGGGACTGGGAGGCGTTTGTCATTGAGGGAGAGGCTTTCCTTGCAGTGGTCAACCACAGAGAAGGTACCCAGCCCTTGTTCTCAGAGCCTGTCCAAGCCCAGTCTGGGCCCCAGAGCAGTCTGTTGCTGGACATCAGCTCCACCAGCACCAGAGAAGGGCCCTCTGGGGGACACACACATCATGCAGGGCTAAGGACCACCCTCGCTCCCTCCAGAGCTGAAATATTGCGTAGTGAGACCCTTGGCTGAGTCTCGTTTCTCTTGCAAACCAGATGTTCTTCATTGCACATCTCTGTCTCCTTCAGGGAATAACCACAACATAAACAGCGTGATATACAGGTGGAACCCCAGCACGGGGCTCTTTGAAACCAACCAGACAATCCCAACCTCTGGAGCGTATGACTGGGAATTTTTTGCTATCGGGCCTTATTCCTTCCTGGCTGTGGCCAACACGTTTAATGGCACATCCACAAACATCTACTCTCACATCTACATCTGGCTCAGTGGCTCTTTCCAGCTCTTCCAGTCCATCCTGGTAAGGCCAAATGTTGCTTCTCCATTCCCCCTCTGGGCTGGAACAAGCCAGGGAGTCATTTCAGAGGCTGATCCTCTTAGACTTCTGGAAAGGCAGTAATGGACTGACCAAAGGAGGTTAGATATGAGGGAAAACTTCTCAGAAAGAGCAGTGAGGCACTGGCACAGCTGCCCAGGGAAGTGGTGGGGTCACCATCCCTGGAGGTGTTCCAGAGTCATGGAGATGTGGCACTGAGGGATGTGGGCAGTGGGCACGGTGGGTTGGGGTTGATGATCTTACAGATGATCTTACAGGTCTTTTCCAACCTTAATGATTCTATGAATTCTATGAATCTTTTTCCTTGGGGAGTTTAAGGGCAGGTCACCTCCAGACTGCCCTTCCAGCAGGTCCCACTGTGCTTCCCAGTGCTTAGATCACAGAGGCTAGTGGGTATCCATGGCAGCTTCTCAGGTGGCTTCTTTCTCCACAGACTTCTGGGGCTGCTGACTGGGAGGTCTTCCACATTGGGGACAGAGTCTTCTTGGCTGTGGCCAACAGCCACAGCTACGACAGCAGGATCCCAGTGCCCTCTAACTTCTACGCCATCAACTCTTCCATCTATGAGCTGAACATCACTGCCCAGATGTTTGTCAAATTCCAGGACCTCCTCACCTACAGGTACCTGTGCAAGGAGCTGGGGCATTGCTCAGCCCATGGCCTTCCCCTGAACGCCCCAAAATACAATAGGGGTCTCCTGGAGGGTTCATGTGAGATTGCACACCACCAGTGCAAAGGGACTTGGAGGAGGGCAATGGGAGACAGGTCCTGGGCAGCAGATCACAGTGGAGCTGGAGAAGCACAAGATGGGCATGGGATGGCCAGGTGCCAGAGCTCAGTGTGAGCTGAGCACATCTCACCCACCTCTGCCTGCTTTGTCCCCCAGTGCCCTGGACTGGGAGTTCTTCTCGGTGGGAGACGACTCCTTTCTGGTGGTAGCAAACTCCTTTGATGGCTTCACCTTCTCCATTAACAGCATTATCTACAGGTACTGCTGCATGGCTGAGGCAGGGCAAGCTCTCTGCCAAACCTGGCACAGCCTGGGAGTCAGGATGTGCCTGGGGGCAGTGGGGGGACATGGGTACAGCAAGGGGATGGTCCGGAGAGGGCACAGAATGGGCACACGGGGATCCTGCTGCCTCTGCTCCCCACTTCTGCCAGGCTTCCAGGCACAAGGGGTGTCTCCCATGCCCAAACCACTGCGGGATGATGGAAGAAGGTGCAAGGCCCCCAGCTGACTGTCCTTCCCACACAGGTGGCAAGGCTACGAAGGCTTTGTGCCAGCTCACCGCCTCCCCACCATTGGCTGCAGAGATTGGGAGGCATTTAACACCACAGAGGGCTCCTACCTCCTCTACTCCAGTGCCAAGGAGCCCCTTTCCAAGGTGCTCAAGCTGAAAACCACCTGAGGTGCCCAAGGCACGCTCAGCTCCTTCCCAGGATGGGAGTGGGCTGGGCACTGAGGTGAGGACGGACCGAGGCACGTTGAGAGCCTGGGGACAGCTGCAGTACCCGTGGGGCTGTGCGTACCACAGGACAGAAGGATGGGAGCTCCCAGGTCAGCCATCTCCAGCCAAGGGTCCCAGAGCTCTGCTATGGTGGCTGGAGCTCGTGCAAAGCCAGGGGAGAAGAAGCCTGAGCAGAGTGCGTGCTGCTGGATCAGGTGCATGGTGTTGGAAGGAAATGACGTGTGAGAAGTTTGGGAAATGCTGGCTTCAGGCTGGCTCTGGTTGCCCAACACTCAGGGCCACGGTGTGCCAGGGCCATGGGCCTGATGCTGCCCCACGCTCTGTATCTGGCTGCAGGCTGTGTCTGTGGGCTGAGCAACGTGTGTACATCATTCAAAGCCTCTGATATGTGCTGCAGCTGGCAGGCGGGTGTTGTGTCACTGTCAGCATGGTGCAGGTGGCAGGGCAGGCCACCCTGACATTGGCACTTGTTCAAAGGCTTTTGGAGATGTGTGTTGGCACATCACTAGCATCCACTGCCCGGTCTGATGCTGGTCGTGCACCCCTTCGCACAGGGTTGGGGATGCTTTTCCTTGCCTTTATCTGGGGGCATCTTTTGCTTAACCAGAACTCAAATAAACTGCTGCACCCTCCACAAGCTGTGGCTATTGGAGCTGCTCTGCTTGCACCAGGGGCTTTTCCTTTTGTCCATGGGCCTCTCCAGAGCTCCTTGGTCACCCCTGGGCTCTGCAGGACCAGTGGGGGCTCCAGGGCCTCATGTAGGCTGCAAGGAAGGTGTGAGGATGGGACTTCCTCCTGCTATGCCGATGCCCTGAAACCCAGAGCCCCCTGGGCATCCCAGGTCTCCAGCTCTGAAACCTGGAGCCTTCAGGGGGGCTGTGACCCCCTGCAAAGGGGCTGGGGGGGTTCTGACTGCAGAGCCTGGAGCTGCAGGATGGCAGGGGCAGAAGGGGCTAAGCCTGGAGAAGGGAACTTCTGCAGACCAGGATGAGCTAGGGGAGGATGGGGTACCTGGGAGGGATTCCCTGGGTCGCAGGCCACATCATCCTGTAGAAGCCCAGCTCTCAGTGCAGCGCAAACCCCAAGGGCTTTTCCTACATGCAGGGCTTAACTGAGAAATTGGCACCCAGGACCATGTCCTCCTCCTGCAGGGCCAGTGTTGCCCTGCATGGGGCTGGGGTCAGGGTCCACTGGGACACACACAGGGTGCTGTAGGATGGAGTGTTGAGATGAGCACAGCCTGGGAGCTTCTGCCCCAGCCCACAGCCAGCTTCCACATGGGATGTGGTGCTTTGCTGCTGGAGAACAGCAGCAACAAATTCCCCTCTCATCAACCCCAAGTGTTAAAAATGCAGTGAGTCAGATTCCCCGCACACCCGGCTGGCTTAGTCATCTCTGGGGTTTTAAATAACAAAACCTGGAGTCTTTTGCTTTTCCCATCTGGTCCATGAGCTGGTACAAGTCACGTTTCCAAGGAGTTTGCCAAGCAGTGGTTTGGAGGTGGCTTTTTTAAGGTCAAAGTGTGGCACAGCAGCATGACTCAGAGCTGGAGCTTGGTGAGGAGCCACTGAGTATCACTGTAAGGGGCAACGGGAGCAGGGGGGAGCCAAGAAGCCCAAAGCTCATAATGTGGGTGAGTCTGCATGTGGGTTGGATTTGTGCTATAAGATTGGGATGAGAACATCCTGGAGGCACAGTCTGCAGGACTGACCCGTGCTTAAACAGCAGTAACATACCACCAGCCTCGAGTTGTTCAATACACTGTTTATTGAGCAGCGTTGACTACGTTACCAGCTGTCCCCCCTCTCCCAGCCCCAGTGCCTCACTAGTGAAACCATAGTTGTGCTGCAATGGCCACCAGTGGGGGAGAACAGCCCTGGCTGTGTCTGTGTCTCCATGGGGAGAGTGTGGGGAGCTGAAATCCCTCACTAAACAGTCCTAGGCATAATCCACCCCCATGGGGCTGTTCTGGGCTACTGAGAGGCCCTGGGAAGTGGCCGCTGTGAGGCTGTGCCTCATCGTCCCTATGGCAGGCAGCAGAAAAGGTGAGCAGAGATGTGTGAGATGGATGCACATGTGTCCTTGCTCATGTCCCCACTTGCTTCAGTGTCCGCAGAGGACAGAACCCCATGTGTCCCAGCAAGCTGCCCTTTTCTGTCCATGTGCACGAGGGGGTGGGGCAGGCAGGTGCCCTTTAGCAGAGGGAAGGATATCAGCTACAATGCGGTGCTCAGCATACACATGTAGGATCACAAAAGACTTGAGAGGGTGGACTTGTGCGGAGGTATAGAGCCATAGGTGTATGAGCCAAGAGCTGCTCTCACCTTCAGAAATGTTGGATCACAGCTCAATACATCACTGGGTCTGAGGCAACTGGAGATATGAGGGCAGATGTCATAGCAATTTGCAGGGCAGCTTCTTGCAAGAGACCCTGAGCAAACCTTCAGGAGCTGTGCTAAGGTTCCTGGGGCTCAGAGAGCGGACTGGGGAGCAGAACTTCCTGATGGATGCCCTGCATGCCCACACGCAGTGCCCACGCAGATAGTGGGTGGGTAAGGGTGAGCTGGTGGCTGTGGTAGCTGCCTGGCCTCCAATGGCAGCCCATGGCCTCACAGGTGAGCTGGGGCATAGCAGCCAGATCCTGGCCCAGGGCTGCAGTAGTTTTGGCTGTGCCTGAGAACTCAGTAGTAGGCGCCGAGCAGGGTGGAGACCTTCTGCAGGAGCTGCTTGTGGTTGGCGTGCAGCGGGATCCTCCTGTCCAGCACCTGCCAGCGGATGCACAGCTCCGGGTCGCAGCCCTGGAGGAACTGGAAGGGGAGCAGGACGCCATGTGCGTGCTGTGGCAGGGCCAGCTGCACTCAGCAGCACCGCTGGCCTCCCACCCTGAGGTTCTGGGGCCCCTGCTGTTGTGCCACCCCATCAGCAGCCCTGTGTTCCCCCTCCCCTGCACACAGCTGGAGAAGCTTACTCCTGATGAGAGTGAGATCTGGGGCTGGAGCCAAAGGAATTCATAGAATCGCTATGGTTAGAAAAGGCCACTGATATCCCTAAGTCCAACCCCAACCCACCCCACCATGCCCACTGACCATGTCCCTCATCTCCACGGTTCTGGAACACCTCCAGGAATGATGACTGCCTGGGCGGTCTGTTCAGAGGGGTGTGCCTTGCTCAGGGAGCTTACCTGCCCCATGCCTGCTAGGAGCCAGTGCAGGGAGCCGCAGAGGCAAGAGGCCCTTACCGAATTCAGCCGCTTCATCTCCACATCGTTCTGATTGTCAAAGTGCACACTGATGGCAACAGTCTCAACCCAGGCATTATCTGTGTTGCGGGGGTCATCAAGGTACCCCTTGTGTATCTGTGCACAGGGAAGGACTGCTGCATTAGCAGAGCCATAACCACCACTCTGAGAGCACTGAGAGCTCTGTGTGCCTGTACCTCAGTGCCTTGTTTCAGCAGGTTTTGGAACTGAGGCCAGAACTCCCGACGCAAGATCCACTTGAGCTTTAGCGGCAGCGTCTCACCCGGCTCCAGTGAGCCCTGCAACCAAACAGCTCTCACAGCCCAGCTGCCATCAGCATGGCTCATCCCAGGGCTGCCCCAGGCTCAGATGGAGGGGAACAGGGAGCAGCAGGGCCTCCCTCCCTCCTCCTGCTGCCAAAAGCCCTCAGCAGTGCTCAATCACCCGCTGCTGCTGCTCCTGGAGCTCTCCGCCAATGGCTTGAGAATGTGGCTGGAGCTGCTCTGCTCTGGCTCTTACCCCGGGCAGTGCCCAGACGTCTGACAGGGGATACTGGGCCACGAGGACCTCCAGCATCTTCTTCAGGCTCTTCCTGATAATGGACCCATCCAAGTTCCTCCTCCAGCTGTGAGAAAGGCCCATGTTATGCTGCAAGCCGTGATCAGCTCCCTCTCCTCGGTCTGAAATGGCTTTGTGCCCCCTTCCCCATTCTGTCCCTAGCACCCCTACATGCTCACCGGGTCACAACTGGGTGAAGGGCATGGTTGGGCCCAAAGCAGTGCAGCCTCCCGCGACCACGCAGCCCCGTCCTGCCCATGGGATTCCTGGTGGGAGAGAGCAAGCAGGCTGGAGGCTGCCCAAAGCCCTGGACCCTCTCCCTAATTCATAGAATCACAGAATGGGTTGGTTTGGAAGGGACCTTAAAGATCATTCAGTTCCAACCCCCTGCCATGGGCACAGGTCCATCTTCGGACTGGTGCTCTTCAACATCTTCATCAACGACCCAGACACTGCCCCGCTCCCCCTCGCCCACCTCCCCGTGGTGGGAGCACTCACAGCGGCAGCCCGTCCTGCACGGCATAAAGGCCGTGGAAGCTCTGCCTGTCGATCAGCCCGTCCATGGCGTTGTAGTTGATCTTCAGGAGAGACTCCAAGGAGCTGGGCACAGGAGGCAGCCCGGCAGTGAGGGCAGGCTGTGCCATGCGTGGGGACGGGGCAGAGATGGGAGGCTGGATGGGGAGGGACCCCCCAGGGGATACTCACGGGCTGAAGGGGTCTTGCACAGCTGTGTCCCTGTGGTCAGCTGAATAGGCAGGAGGGTCATAGAGCTGGAAATCCACCTGCAGGGCATATGGTTGTGTCAGCCCCACTGGCAGCCCAGATGTGCCTGTCCATTCAGAACACCTCCAGACATCCCCACGTGAAACCCAGTCTTGTTTCACTGAGCACAGCCACAGTGTTTTCCCAGGGAGGCATCTCTGGCCATGCCTGGGCCCCCTGTGCATTGGAGACCCAGCTCCAGTTCACTGAGCACTGGCAGTGTCTCCTGGAAACCACTCATCTCAGGGCTGGGGAGAACAGCAGCTCCCAAGTATGATACTTCTCTCTCTTGCTGCAACAATGGCTCCGTTCCCCTTTCCACTTCCCATCCTCCTTCAGCCCCCAGCCTTCCTCTAGCCCCACCACCTGAGCTCCTACCTCCCAGGGCACCTTCTCATCCGGCACGGGGAAGCGGATGGTGTGGGACCCTGGGTAGAGGAGGTTCCGGGCCAGCACGTGGTATGGGGGCTGCTTCTCTTCAGGCTTCTCCTCCAGATCCAACTCCTTCTCCTCTGAGGTCCTGCTGGAGACTGCAAGGCAGAGACAGCATGACCTCACATGGCAGGTGCTGAGCCTCAGCAGGACTGATGCCAAGGCCCGTGGGGCCGCCTGGCTCTAATGCTGTGTCTTTGCTCCTGGCATCCCTTTGGGCTGTGCTACTGGGGCTGTGCTTACCCAAGGGCGGCATATCCTCCTCTGAGCTGAAGCCACTGCCCTGCAGTGCCTGCATGATCCACCTCAGGGATTTGGCACTCTGATGGACCTGCGTGAGACAGGTGAGGGTCTGGAGGGCCCTCTCAGGCCCAGGAGAAGAGCTGGATGAACAGTGCAGGGGCTCATTCCACAATGTTCCATTTCCCATATGCCTTTTTCTCTTTGAGGCTATTGTTTTCTCAAGGAAACTCTAATGTTTTAAGGGGAGCTGATCCAGAAGGACTTCCTCTTGTGGTTCAGTTGACCCATGCCCTTGGAAAAGCCCACACTCCCAAGGCAGTTGCTCAGTTTTTGCCTCACCTGATCTTCCAGGGCGCCCAATCTCTGCTCCACCAGACTCGTCCTCTTCACCCGATCCATGTCCAGCAGGTCTGCCAGCACATCAACTCTGGAGGGATGGTGCAGAGAAAAACCTCCTTAGGAGTCACAGCTGCTGCAGGTGCTCAGCAGCCTGTGCTGTGTGGGTGCCTACACCTCCAAAATACAGATTCCCATGAGCATTCCCCGTTGCCTGTATGCATAACAAGGAGGGCAGCAACAGCTCCAATCCCAAGTCCTTCCTGCCCAGAACAGGAAAGGCATCCCTGTCTGAGATGTGATGGTACCTCTGTGCAATGTCTCGGATCTTCTGCTCTGTGTTCTGCTTCTCCTGACACTGTTTGTGCTGCAGGTAGTTCTCCTTCAGGTACATCTCCCAGGAGAGGAGGGCGGCTTCTTCGTTCTTCTCCAGCTTCTCTTCTGCAGGAGGAAGGAGATGGCAGGGCTGTCAGTTCCTCGGGCACCTCACCTCCCTGGGAGGGAGCTGAGGAAGGGCAGGGACTGCTCCTCACTGAGCTGCCTGTGGCGCGTGGCTGGCCTGCGGAGCAGCCCCCGCCGCACCAGGAGCTGCAGGTGGCTGAGGAGGATGAAGGGTGGAGGTGCGGGTGGACGGCTGTGGTACTCCTCGATGAGGTCGTGCCGCTGGAACTTCCAGATCTGGTCCGTGTGCTGCTGGACCTGCTGGAACGTGTAGCTGGGGACAGAGCCCGGGCATCAGCTGTGCAGGGGAGTAAGGAGGCACCCCTTGTCTGCATGGTGCCCTGCCCAGGGCTGAGCCTGCAAGTAAAGCCAGCGTGATTCACAGTCAGGACCAGGGCTCCAGGTCAGACTCACTTGAACATAGCGATGAGGAGGTTCAGGAGGAGGATGTTGGTGAAGAGCAGGTACAGGCACAGCAAGATGACTGTCAGCCACTCTGGGAAGATAGGCTCCTTGTTGTCCTTGTTGGTCTCTGGGCACTTGGGCTTGTAGGGGTCAGTCCCATTGGGGCTGCACTGATCAATGTTGAAGTTCACCCCTGCAAGAGAGCACAGCACTGCTCCACCGCAGCCAGCCCTTTGGTGTCTCAAGCAGCATGCTGTGCTCTTGGATATCAAGGTGGCCGAGAACATGGCAGGGGTTGGAAGAGCCGGTGTGTACTGAGGGTTTCCAAGCACACTCCGCATCATCCCCTCTGTCCTCAGCACTCTGCTTACTCCTGCCAATTAACAGCTGTGACAGGGAGCTGGATCAGCTTCTGGCAGCTGGCACCCTGCTCCTGTGCCTTTGCACATCTTGACAGGTTGTCCTGAGCGGTTAGGCAGATTCAGTCCCTGGCTTTGGAGTGGTGGCAACACTCTGAGCATGCCCTACACTTTGTCTTTGCTCCCTCCTGCCCTTACCCTGTAGCATGGAGAGGAGTCCTGTGCAGGACTGTGTGGCTGCACAAGCGTGGCACCCCCTGGCTCTGTAACAGAGTCACCAGGCTCGTGCCACAGTCACAGGCCAGCATCCCTTACCATCGATGTAGGAGGGGATCTGCCCGAAGATGGTCAGGTAGGAGTGGTAGACCACACCACGGAAAAGCCACTCCACGCGTTCCTCGTTGTGGATCAGGATGGCCTGCTTGGCAACCCCGAAGGACACCACCCACACTGCCAGCAGGAAGAGGAAGAAGAAGACATCCTTCATCTACAAAGACACAATGAAGCAAAAGTGTGTCCTGGAGCACAGTGCCCTTCAGGGTAGGCCAAGATGGGTGGCACATCCCTTGCAGGCAGGGCAGAGCAGGGCAGGGCAGGGCAGCCCTCACCATGCGCTTCACAATGATGATCTTGGGCCCCAGTGTCTTGCTGACAGTGAAAATGTGCATCAGGCGCAGGCAGAAAATGATAAATGCCAGTGACAGTATGATGCGCCCGGGGTATAGCGTTGATGGAATCAGCCTGGGCACAGAACAGAGGAGAGGAACATCTCAGTGCCAACAGCATGGTTCTTTTTCTGATTTTACAGCGACGCATTTCTGCAGTATCTGTGACCTTCCCCAGAGTGCAGAGTGCAGTGTGAAAAACACCTCCCCTAAAAGTGGCAGGAAACAGCAGTAAATTGGTCAGGATTAATGACATGGCTATGACGATCTTCAGTCTTTTGAAGAAGAAATTGGAGTTAAAAAGGTGTACAGTTGTGGAAGTTGCATAGGGCCCACTGCAGCCTGCAGCTCGGCCCCGAGCACTGCGACTCACCTGCAGGTCAGCCCTGTGATGAACACCACGATGGCACCGACATCCAACTTGTTCCAGAAGTCCTTGAAATACAGGGAAGCCATCTTCAGGACTCCGAGCCCATCTGGATCATGCAAGAGCTATTGGGAAAAGAAGTGGGGTTGGAACATCAGCAAAAGCACTATAGGTACTCATGTACCTTACAGAGGGGCAGAGACCTGCTGGCCATCACTGGACTCTTCTACTTACCTGAAGCGGACCTGAGCCAGAAAACCTCAGGGTTTTCTGACAGGACATGGAAGGAGCACAGGACCTTCCAGGAGCACCAGAAGGGTCCCTGGCAGCCCAGCCCCTCCCAGCTCCTCCCAAGCCCTGCTCTGCCCACCCCATACCTGGCGGGTCTCCTCACACACCAGGGAGAAGAGCCAGAAGTAGATGAGGTACTCCCACCAGGACGGTGACGGCTGGAAGTCGACCATGAGGACATAGGCGAAGAGCAAGAGGAAAGTGAAGTAAGAGAGGATGTTCATGTGGAAGATGACGACAGGTGCTGTGAAGAAGGCTCGGAAACGTGTCAGGCAGCCCATGGGCTGCATCTTCTTTTCCCTGAGGGCAGTGAGGATGGAGGCATGGCTTGGCTGCCTGAGGTTTATGAGCTAGCTGGAGGAGGGAGCTGAAGCAGAACCTGCCTCCATGCACATGTGCTCCAGATGCAAGAAGTACCTGAAGGCAATGAAGCTGGTGTAGAGGAGTGGGAAGAAGAGCATGCACACGATCACCCGCCAAAGCCCGTTGTCCACACACATCTTCCCCCACCAGACTTTGGTTAGGAAGGCCTGTGAAGAGGGCGGGGAGCACTGCCAGAGGAGCCTCCTATACATCCTGGCTGATTTGCAAGTCCAGCTCATCGGGAATGGAGCCCAAGCTTGTTCCACAAGGGGTATCAGGGATGAGTGATTTCCCCGGTGATTTCACCACCCTTGGGAACCCACCTGCACACCCCCATGGGACACAAAATTCATGTTCTTGGCCTCCAGTGCCAGCTGCAGACAGGTTGTCTTCCCCCAGGCCTCAGAAACACGGACAAGGAGCTTCTGGGCTCTCTCTTCGTCCTTGCGATAGCACTCTGTGAACACACCTGGGAGAGCAGGGAGATACTGCTGAGCTCTGGGCCAGCCCATTGCTCAGCAGGAGGAGCACCAAGGACAGCTTTGCAGCATGAGGTGAGCATCACCACGGCTCTACACCATCCATCGTACCCACCACCCTTTAGACACATTCAGCATGACAGGACATGAGAGTGTTCCGGGTTGCTGGTGTCGCTCCCACTCACCAATTGCCTTGTGCTCATACTGCTCAGCCAGGGCCAGCATTTCGTCAGTGGTGTCCGTGTCTTCCTCCTCCTTGGCCAGCTCCTTCAGGATCTTGCTGCAGGCCAGAGCAGCCGCCATGCAGTCCTGGCTCTGGGGCAAAAGAGGTCAGAGAGGGTGTGGGATGCTGAGCCTCATCCCACAAGTCCCTGGCAGTTCTGACACGTCCATCAGTGTTTCCGTGGGAGGGAAAGAGCACGTCCCAGGCTGGCTGCTCAGGAAGGACAACTTGCTGTGGCAAGGGCTGAGCTGTCCTCCTCTCTGGGTGCAGGGGCAGAAAGTAACCCAGTGCCATTGGGAGTACAGGGACAGCCCTGATCTTTTAATAGGAAGCCATGGGTGATGCGATGTTTGTGACTCCACATGCAGTCTTGCCTCTTAGGCTTTGGAGGTTTGGTTTCAGCTGAGCCTTTCAGCTGGGACTGATGGGTTTGGGCTGCAATACCTGGGCCCAGATGATTTCTGCCAGTTCTTTGTGGCTCTGGACCACGGCCCAGATGAGCAGGTCACGGACTGGGTCAGTGGTGAAGGTGACTCGACCAGAAGTGCGTTTGTAGAGGGACCGGAGGCTTGACCCCTGAACCTGAGAGGTATGCAACAGTCAGACCTGTTTGCCTGCCAAGAGACTGCCAAGAGGAGACAGCCCTTCAACAAAAATCCTCCCCGACCCCTGGGTGCCTGCCTCCACCAGCCGTGGAAGGGCCTTTGCTGCAGAGAGGAATGGCCAAGGCTGGGCTCATCCTGGAAAAGCCTCTCACCTTCTAAGATTAAAATCATAGGGGATGTGCCAAGCCTGCCCAGTGCACAAGGAGTCCCTCTGTCCTCCACCCCGCTGGGTCCTGCTCACCAGTCACACAGCCACCTGGTGCTGCACAGGTAGGAGAGTGGGAGCTGCATCTTGAATGTGAGGCAGATGACTTGGGAAGGGCTTTAAGGGACTTTAAGTAAGATTCTTGAGTGGGCAAAAGGACAGCAAGCTAACTGGAAGCTCCAGAGCTGTTTCTTCAGCCAGTGCCCCCCTCCCAAACACAACCCTGCCACCACGTAACCTGAAGATGCGTACGTTCAACTTGATGTGTGGGACAGGGATGGAGAGCCGGGGCCGCTCCGTGTGCTTGGGCTTGGGGTAGAGAGGTTGTGTGGAGCGGCCCAGCAGCTCCCGCAGCACCTGGGAGACATGATGCAGTTGGATTCGTGGCATTTTGGAGCTGGCTGTGTGCTCCTTCTCCTCCAGGAGGACCTTCTGCAGCTTGCTGTGGAACAGGCAGGATGGGGCCATGTTGTCATAGAGGTAAACCAGGGTGTCCCAGGTGACAAACTCCTTGAGACGCACTCCCTGTTCCACAAATAGCTTCACAAACTCCGGCTTGTTGGAGATTAGGGCAGCTGCCATCACGGAGTGGAGATCTGTGGGCTGGCAGACCAGAGGCAGAGGTGAGGGGCTCCATGGCCCCACAGCATGTCACACCTTGCACCCTCCTCAGATAGGTGAAGGTTTTAGCCACTTGGCATGATGGCATTGGCAGAGACTATAGGGCAGGGCTACCAAGAGGTGTCTAGGTATCAAGAGAATCTAGGTTGGTACATTGTCTTTCAAAGACACCAGTATTGAATGAAATACCAACCACCTTTGTAAACAATTATGTAGGATCGTTACAAGCAGTGAAGCAAATTGAGCCCAGTTCTGCTTTGGTTGTTTGTTGTCAGGAATGGGAGAAAGCCCCTTAGCCTTGCCTACCCTCAGCCCCCAGCCCAGTGTCTCCCACACAGCCACGCAGCAGACAAGCAGCACAGGTACTGCCTTACCTTCCACTCATAGTCGTCTGTGAAGATCTCACTCCGAGCAATGTCCACCCTGTTCCAGGCCACGGCTAACTTCAGCTGATGGTCCCAGTTCTCACGACCAAAGTGGTCCTGGTTTCGGGATGCTGCATGCCAAGTGCATGTGTTAGAGCAGAGGATTGTTTACCCTCTGGAAGCCCCCCCTGGAGCCCTGACCCTTTGGGAGAAACATCTCTTCCCGATCAGCTCAGCATTTTGGCCCTTTGGTGACTGCACAAGCCAAGCTTGTGACCACCACTCCATTCATCTCCCTCATGCCCCCAGGCAGCCCCCAGCTCCACACCTTTGAACAGCGCCTGGAGGATGGCCACATCCACATCCTGCTGCCCATATTTGCCCTCTCTGAAAATGGTCAGGAGTTGCCGGCTCCGCACTATGTCTTGGATCTGCAAGGAAAGCCATGGGCGGGCAATCAGCAGCAGCATCTCCTCCTGTGTGGGGCAGCTCCTGGCTCTCCTTGGATCACCTGCAGCCCACTATGCTGTCCCCCAGCCCAGCTGGGGCTGGTGCCACACTGTTCTTGGGGTCCACAAGAACAAATGCTCCCAGAGGGAGCCTTGCTGTCCCCAGGAACCCCTGAGGTCTTCACATGCTCAGGGAGAGGAGCTGTCTGCCTGCAAGAGGCTCACCTTCTTGGTCCACTCCACCACCTGGCCATCGGTGAATTGCTCATAGGTATCGTGGAAAAGCACACTCAGCTTCTTGCGGATCAAGGTGATGGTTATCTCGGACACAGGCAGGCCAGCCACCTGTGCAATGACATCAGCCACACGCCCAGACCCTTCCACAATCACACAGGGGGTCCCATTGGTGATGGCGTTGTAGATAGTCTGCAACAAAGTGGGGAGGCTGGTCCTAGTATCACTAAGAGGCCAGCAGCCCTGCTGAGATTGTTGCTACACCACAGCACTCCTATCCAGCTGCATTTCCCATTTCCCACCAACATTAGGAGATCTCAGGATGGTGGAGTCACTGTCCCTGGAGGTGTTCAAGAACTGTGGAGATGTGGCACTGAGTAGCATGGTTTAGTGGGTATGGTGGGGATGGGTTGGGGTTGGACTTGGTGATCTTAGCGGCCTTTTCCAACCCTAATGATTCTGTGATTCTGTGATCCCTAGGCAAGGAGCAGACCTGCTGCCCTCTGCTCTCTGCCCTGGCTCCTGGCTTTCCCAATCCAAGCCCATCCCACCACTACCCCTCTTGGCTCTGCTGTGAGAGGCCAGGAACGGTTCCTTACATCGAGTGTCCCAGGGCCTCCTTCCAGCACCACGCAAACGATGGGGATCTTGATGGCAACACCTGCAGGGAAGCAGAGCCCAGGTCACCTCCCTGCAGGGAGCCCCCTGAGCAGCTGAGGTGTCCCATTGTGCCTCGTTCCCTCCCCTGCCTCTGGCCTGGCTATATGTTGCTGTTACCTCCTTTCACCTTGGTCTGTTTGGAAATGAACTTCTCCAGCCGGGTCCTCAGGGGGATTTCTACTCCGTACCTCCCATGGGTCCCATCTTCCACGAGGATGAAGTGGGAGTGATTGCTGTCCAGGCACGAGAGGCTGCCTTGGTTCTCCTCATCCAGTACGTACTCAGCTGGAAAGCCCCCCTGTAAGGTGCAGGAGGAGAGACCCTGGGCAAAGCCTGATGGGGCTGAAGGGGAGCAGCAGATGCTCAAATCAACCAGCATGCAGAAGGGGAGCAAGACGGCATGCAGGGGCAGAACAACCATCCCTGCAGTTTTCATATCAGCCTTGCCCCACGCTCCTGTCTCTGCTCCACTTGCCCTCCTAGGCTGCTCCCAGGAGAAGCACAACACCTATGCAAGGCACTGGGTAGAGCATAAGGGGCTTCAGAAAGCATCAGCCTGGAACCATCACCCCTTCTGGCCTGGCTCACCATGGGGCAGATGAGGCTCTCCCGGTTGTACACAGTCCCCCAGGTGGCAATGCCAATGGTGACAATGTCGCCTTCCTTGTAGCTGCAGCTGAGGATGAAGTCTCGCACTGCCTCTCCCACCTGTTTCATCACACCAGCGTGGGACCCCCCTGTGATGATCCAGGCCCCTAAAGGTCAGAGAGAGGCTTGGGAATGGAGAGACCCTGCTCACAGCAATCTCCTAGCATCCCACTGTACGGCTGCAGGAGCACCCAGTCCTTGAAGACGCTACATCCCTCAGAAGACATTTTCTCTGCCCACTGCATCAAGCCCTGCCAGTACAGGAGGGGCTTTTTGCACAGTGCTGTGTCTCTTACCAGTGGTCTGGGCCACTTTGACTAGCCCTTGCCGGAAGATGTTCTTTAGCCTTGGCTTCATGACGAAGTTTTTGGCCCCACCGGTGACCGAGATGAGCAGGTTGGGTGCATCAAGGCCCCAGTGCTGTGTCATGAGGTGGTAGATTACCCGTGGAGGAGTATCAGAGGAGACACGCACGTACTGTAAAAAGGGAGCATTTTGGGTAGAAAGAACTGGGCTGGGGAGCAGGACAACTCCACCACACTTTCTGCTGTCCCAGCAAAGAACCAGGGACTTCCCATGCCATTTCCTGGCAGAGATCTCTTGCTGCTTCCCCAGCTCTTGGTGCATGATCCTGTTCCATACCACTTCCCTGGGAGCATGCATCCCCACGATTGTCTAAGTACTGGGACAGGGAGCAGCCATGCCTTGGAGCATGGGCCTCACAGCATGGAGACCAGTCTTACTATTTCAGAAAAACACTGGGTACAGGGCTGGAAGAGAGGAGGGATGTTGTCCCACCCACCTTTCTCTGCATGAATTAGCGCTGCCTTTGGAGCATTTCCATGCTTTCCTAATCTCCTCTCATCAAGAGGGAAATACTTGCATTTCATCTGCCCAGGCAAGATCTGAACACTGACTCCCATTGTATCACGGAGGGGAGAAACAAATCACCTTTCCTGTCTTCTGTCCCAGGCCCGTGAAGTGGATGTCACCAAAGGCATCTGTTGGCATTTCCTGGATGTGCCTGCTGGGGTCCCACTCCTTCCCCAGGAAGAGGGGAGGTTTGGCAGCATCTTCCAGGTGCTGTTCCCTGAGGTAGCCACACTCACACACCACTCTCCTGCAATGTACACCACCAGCTCCGTGGGAAACAAGCTAACCCCAAAAGGCAAAGCCTCACTGGCCCACCTGCCTCAGCCCAGATGGGAGGTGCTGGCATCGTCATCAAAACACCACAGGCACCAGCACCTCCCACCCAACCTGACTTCCAGCTCAGAACTTGTGCAGAAACAAGGGCTTTTTCTAGCAGAAAACGTAGCAAATATTGGTATTTTCATCTATGGTGGCTAACGACAGAAATTGGAAGGTTGCACTGGATAAAATATGAATGGAAATGACTGCATGGCAAGCATCAGAAGGGTAACTGCCTGGGAAGCTGGCTATCGGCCACACAGTGCCACACAGCAGGATGAAGGAACACAGTCAAAGAGGACTTTGTGAATATCCTTGGTACCAGTCCCCTTAACAGAAAGGTGGGATTTTCTAGTGAGGTAGCTTTGTCCCCAGATGTCCCTTTTGTTCCCGGGCTGGGGAGGGGAAGGAGGGACAGTCTGAGTTACCCAGAGTCTGAGGTCCGGGAGCTTTCCACAAAGTATGTGCACTCTTTCTTCCGGATGTTTTCAGGAATCCATGAGATGAGATTTTCCTGAGGAAGCAGGAAGAGCAGTGAGGGGTCATTGTTTCTGCAAAGGGTCAGAACTTGTACCAGGGGCCAGACACTGGTGCTTGGAGCATACCTAGGGGCCTTATTAACGCTCTCCTCAACCTGATATTCCCCACCAATGTATCCCAGGACAACTGTTCTCCCACCACGTGAGGCCAGCTCCCACCTCTTCCAGCTCCAGACCCCCAACTTGCCTTCTCATTGCTGCCAGAGGGGAAATGTGCCTTCCGCTGGCCCTTGGCCACACTGCTGCTGCTCTGCTGAAGGTTGGGGACCACCTCGAAGTCACTCATCTCCCTGGAGTGCACAGTGGGGCTGTCCCCTCTCTCAGGGCACACTTTGTTCAGCTGGGAGGGGAGCACCTTGGTGTGCCGGCCACGCACCGCCATGGCTGCTCCTCTCTCCTGTTCCTAGGGGGGGAGGTGCTGCACACCTCCATCCTGAGTGCAGCAACAGAAAAGGATGCACATGAGCAGAAGGCAGTGGGTCACCCTGGGCAGGAAGGGCTGCAGTTAGGCAGTGAGTACAGCACTCCGGTAAGGCGGTGGCAAAGCAGTGGGTGAGCTTAAGAAGGGGTGGCCTGAGCTTAAGAAGGATTTTGACTGCCAGCCGAACGCTGCATCACAGCCAGAACGATAAGGGCTGGGAGGACTTCCTGGTGTCAGGAAGGAGCGGTGGAGCAGAATAATGGCTGCACTGCACCCAGGTTCCCTTCCCCCAGGCTCAGCTCTGCTGCAGACGAGAAGCAGCCAGGAACCTGCAGGGCAGCACTCCGAAAAGGGTCCTTTAAGGGCCTGGGGACAATGGCAGAGCGCAGGTTGCCTGCCCCCAGCTCAGCTGCATGCTGCAGGCAACATATGGCCCCCCACCTTGGGGTCACCCCTCACCCAAGCAGGATAGTCACAGCACCTTATGGAGACAGGGATGCAATGCAGGTACTGCAAGCTGCCTGCAGACCATACTACCCCCCCTCCCTGCTCCCCACAGACACAGCCGTACCTTCTCCACAGCATCCTCCACCTGCATCACCAGCTCCTCCACTCCATGCCTGCCATGGGGATGTCAGCATGCCATGTCCCTGTGGCAGGTCATCTTATCGCTCGAGATGCAGTGGTGAGTGGAGAAGAGGGCAGAGCTGCCTGCAAGCTGCCTGCAGAGAGGAGGAGAAGGCAGGGCGGCTGGCAGCCTCCCAGCAAATCAGGCTGCAGCAGCAGTCCCTGCGCCCTGCTGGAAGCTGCAGCACAAAGGCGAGCCCTGAGTCTGCCTGAGTCACGCTTCTCCTGCAGTCTGGGAGTGCTCAGCAGCCCAGTGCCGGCAGCCTCTTGGGTCATGCTGTGGGCGGGCTGGGAAGGGCGATGCTGCCAGTTATCCATCACAGGCACAGCCCTCCGATCTGCTGGCTGAAGCCGTGTGCACCCCTTCATGTTGCAACGGGCTGAGATGCTGGGGCAACACATTGAGCGAGCACACAGTCCAAGTGAAAATGTGGTGTTTTGGCCACATCCTATAGCTTCTTTCCTAACCAAAGCATGTAAGTTAGCATCAGCCGTCTGTGGAGCGGGTTTTTGTCATTTCCTTGAACAAGAGCAAACTGCTGAGATTTGCTGGGATAACAGATGCCACTAATAAGGCAGTAAATAAAATCCATGTGCAATGTTTTACAGTTCAGTTGTAATTAACACTGCACTGCCAAAAGAAGGGAAGCCAGGACTGCGCAGTAATTACACATTAATGCAACTGTTCATCCACCCTCAGCTGGCTGGCTCTCTGGAGACGGTGGTTTTTATTTCATTTTCGTGTATGCCAAAACCATTGTGGCCCAGTGGGACTCACATGGAACCCCTGTACACCATGTGAAGGGCAGCAGGACAAGGCATTGTGAGGGGATCAGTAAGTATTTAATCACATAGTAATTAGGGCTGCCAACACCAGGCTGTCCCCAGGTGAGGCCTGGCTACCTGCTCAGGAGTCAAGCACAGTGAAGCAGTGTGTGTGGTTGCCTGCAGCTGGCTCTCTCTGCAGGACCCTGCACTGCCACAAGCTGTCCTTGATGGCAGTGTCCCATCGGGACTTGAATTGTGTCCATTGTACAGTAGTGGAGCCTGGCAGGGCTATGTGCCCCTCACCCAGCCAAAGAGCTGCAGAAGTGGTGAGTGGAAGTGTTCTACCACTGCTTCTGTTGAAGCTGTGGTTCCAGCCCTGTGTCAGGATGGAGTCCGCCCTGAGGCCAGGTCTCCTGGCACAAGATGGCGGGTCTGGGCCCTTAGCACAAGATGGCGGTGTTGGGTCCTCAGCAGAAGATGGTGGCTCTGAGCCCTTGGCACAAGATGGTGGGTCTGTGCCCTTAGCACAAGACGGCAGCTCTGGGCACTAGGCACAAGATGGCGGCTCTCTGGGCCATTAGTACAGCAGGTGCTGGGCCCTGGTAGTGGCACAGCACTGGATGCAGCCCGAGCAGCTGTGGCAGGCAGGCAGTGCAAGCTGAGACAGATGGAGCAGGGCTTGGAACATCCCCCTGCAGAACTCCCGCTCTGTGCATTGGTGACCCTGACCCCCTCTGGGCCCAGTCATCTAGAGTACTGGTCTCGATTTAAATAGTATTTAATCACTTCAGTAATAAAATCAGGCCTTTTCACTCATGCTCATATTCCTAACAGTCTGGAACGTGGCTCTGCAAATGTAATGGAAAAGGATAAAAACAACACCAAGAAGCTTTTCTTCTCCTGGGGGCAATACACACCAGCCTGGCGTATTAAGGTGAGCCTGTATCCAAAGGTGCCTACCATCCAGACTCCTCATCACCAGGTGACAGGCATGGCATCTGCATTACATTCAAGTGTCCCTAAAATTTAAGTTAGGTCACACACACCTTTGTAGAGGAATTGTTCTCACTGCATTCTGTATGTGTGGTCAGTCTTGTAAACCCAAGGAATGGAAAGCTGGTGTTAACCCACTAATTAACCAGCAGATGTATGCTGACACATAAGTGCTTGGGCATCATTTTTGGCGGCATGCAGATTCACTTAGGAGATGTCAGCAAAGTAAAAAGCCTAGAGCATCAACATTCACCATCTCATATTTACAACCCAACCTGCTGGTGCTGTGGGCTGAGGAGGAGCTGCGGAGGTCCTCAGAAGGAAACATCAGAGAAAGAGCCATAAGGCATAACAGGCTTTATTGAGCACAGGGAGGGGTATCCCAATAAAGCGAGTCTTCCTCTGCACTGCTGCACCCTCAGTACATGCAGGGGAAGAGCCAGGCGTTAGGGCTGGAGTCCCCATTCCCTGCCCTGTGGGGAGCAGCGCTGCGGGGGCAGCAGGACAGGTGCCATCCCCTGTGCCGTGGCTCTGTTGGACCCCTGCAGCCCTGCGGCCAGTAGCTGGTGAGGGGCAAGCAGTGGCACATAGGGAGGTCCGAGGTGGGGTGCGGCCAGCTGTGGGGACAGGGGCTGTGCTTGTGGGGGTGGTGTAGTGGGGAGGGAGCATAAGGGCATGTCCCCCGGTGCAAGGCAGGGAGTGTCTGCCTGTTCCCACGGCACTGATGGGGTTGTGGGGGAGTTTGTAGCCCTGCCAAGGAATGCTGTGATGCCCGGTGACACTGTGGTACACAGGACCGTTGGCAGATCTGGCCATGCCCCTCAGCTGTGTCCCCTGCCCTGGGATCCCGTGCTACCCCACACGTGCAGCCTGGCTCCCTCAAGGGGATGCGGGGTGGGGTCCGGCCCCTAAACAGTGGTGGTGAGGGGGTCTGGACCCAGAACGGGGCTGAATTTTCAGGGCGTGTGTCATCTTCATCCTCCGACATCAAGGGGAACCAGCTCTGAGAGAAGAGGGGGCATAAATCAATCCCTTCTCGTGCTGGGGGTGGGACAGGGGCAGGCACCCCCATCTGGGAACTCACCTGCCTCTCCCTCCTCTGTGCACCAAAAACAGGGGGCGGCAGGACAGCTGGGGGGCTTGGAGTCTGAGGGAGGGAAAGTGCAGTTGGCAGCAGGGACAAAGAGGTGGGCAGTGAAGAGCAAATGTTTTTTGGGAAAAACAGTTCTTTGGGGCACTCACCTGAGCAACAGCTTGCAGGGGGGCATGGCAGCGGCAGTAGTGTGGTGCTGGGTCCCTTCTCTGCCTTGGCTGGGGTGGCAGCTCCGGTTCAGGTGTGCAGTGCCTTACACGGGGGTGAGAGATGGGGGAGCGTGCGGGGGGGGTGGGCCTGAATGGCGGTGGGGGGGTCCGGACCCAGAAATGCGGAGCTGGGTTTTCAGGATGTGCATCATCTTCATCCTCTGACATCCAGGGGAACAAGCTCTGCGGGGAGGAGAGTGTAAATCAATCCCCCCTGACATGGGGGATGGGGTCACCCCTGTTTGGATACTCACTTGTCTCTTCTTCATCTCAGTGCTGAAAATGGGAGGAGAGAACTGGGACAGAGAAGTTGGTGACTGCAGGAGGAGAGCAAGGTTGGCAGCAGGGAAAAGACGATATCTGGGGAGGCATCACCTCTTTGAGGAGAGAAAAAGGTGTTTGGGGGAAATAATATTTTCCGGGGCACTCACCTGAGTGATGGCCTGTGGGGGTGTGGGAGGGTGGCTGTGATGGAGTGCTGGGTCCCTGCTCTGCATGGGCTGGGGAAGCAGCTCAGCTTCAGCAGTGCTAAGCCCTGGGGGTGGGTGGGAGGCAGAGAGTGGCACAGGGGACCGTGCGTGGGAGAGTCCCCCCGCGGCCTGCACGCTTTTGTGAGGAAGGAGAGTGGCTAGGTCAGGCAGGGTGTGGTGATGCTCCAGGAGGACGGCCAGCAACTCACGGCGTCTCTCCTCTGCCAGCACGCGCCCCCAGAACTCAGGGGGCTGTGGCAGAAGGGCACACAGGCGGGCAGCCAGCCCCCGGGCAGAGGTCACGGTGCTGAGGGAGTCTCTGTCACCAACCACCTTCTCTGGGGGGTTTTCTGGAGGGGAGGGTGGCCTCTGCCCTTCCTTCTCCATCCCCTTGACAGGCTGGGGGGGCTCCGGAGGCCCTGTGAGCTCCTCAGCAGGAGGCGGTGGGGGGGGCTCTGCCCCCTGCCCACCCTCCAACAACCGCTTTATGTCCATGGAGGCCACCCCCCGGCCGAGGAGCCCCCGGGGGCGACAGAGGCGCTGCTGGGTGATGATGACGGGCCGGGGGGGCGGCAGAGGGCTGGGGGGGGGCTGGGCAGTACGGGGCGGAGGGAGGCCTCCCCAGGGGTGTCTCCCCCCCCTCCACCTGGCACCACGCAAGCTGGGGCCGAACTTGGCCCGGTTGCGCTCGCCCCTGGTCTTGCGGCGCTTTACGCGGCCGGGCCCAGCCTGCAGCTCTCGGATAGTGTCCCCGGCGTCCCCTCGGCCTCGCTGCTGGCTCATGGCTGCGCCCTGGGGGAAACAGAGGGGCGCTGGGTGACTGCAGGGGCACCGCTTCACGTCAGGGCTCCCCCGGTTCCGCCAGGCCCCACTCAGGGCCTACCCCCACCCCATCCGCCACCTGCACACACCGCCAACGGCCGCCAGGCCGCCAGGCCGCGCCCTCCCGCCGCAACGCCGGTGGGCAGGGCCTGGTCAGCTGCACGCGCTCCTCATCCCGCCGCTATTGGGCGCCAGCAGCCGGGGTGGGGGACGGCGCGGATTGGCTGCCGGCCGAGGCGGCGGCTGCGGATTGGCTGCGGTGGTCTGGAGTGGCGGAGCGGGGGCTGAAAGACCGTGCCCACGTCCCATCGTGTCGCACAGCAAGGAGGTGGCTGCAAGGGAAAAAGCAGAATTATCGCTTAGAGGAGAAATCGGGAATAAATCATTGGAGACTTTTTCTGTTGTGCATCCGAATGTCAGTGCTAGAAAACACGGTCTCTAGGGGTAACGTAGTGCCTCTGGGGCGGCGTTCTGGGTTTGGTTCCCCTGTAGCTCTTCCTGGCAGCAGAGGGAGCCAGAGCCTCGTGCCCTGCTGCTCTGCGCTGGGGTCTCGCGTACCATGGCCCTGGTAAAGCTGTCTTGGTCAACACTGACAAACAGTGCATTAAAGTCAAGTTCAGATGCAAACCAGGTGCAAAATGTAATGTGTAGAACGTGGGCTTCAGGGCATGATCATCAGATGATGAACTACTCAGCAATACCTGCTCTGTGTTCAATTGGAAGCATCAAGGAATTTCAGCCAACAAAACTATTTTAAAGATATTGATTTATTAAGTTTTGTTTACCTTTTATGCCAGGTTTGATCAACCTCACTGGAGCTTTGCGCATGAGCCCAAGCTAGGACCTTGAATCTTCTCAGCCAACTCCTTTATGCAAAGAAAACTGCTCAGCTCAGTAAGGTAACTGCTTTTCCATCTTGGGGTGGTGTCTGATGGCCCTTATCCTTTCAGTCTTCTAAACAGCAAACTTTTGAGTCAGAAAGATGAAATAATTCTTTCTTGATGGACATGTGATCCTTGGTTGTTTTAGAGACTTCGAGGGAATGGAAGGTGCACAGTAGATGGTATTCCCAAGCCCTCCAGGCTTCTTGGCTAGGTGGTGAGCTGTATGCCGTCCTCTGCATGGGACTGGCTAGGATGGGCTTGGAGGAAAACACAGAAAACAATTGGTCAGGCCGAGCTGCTTAGAAGGCCTTTGGTGTCTAATGCTTGTTACAATTATGTTGGTGCTGCTCTGCTGCAGCTGGTCCATAACTGTACAACTGTGAGCGCCCCGACCCCCTTCTTTCTATCTTTTCTCATTCTGTTACGTCCATCTGTGATGGAGAAAGAAATCCATATGCACTATTTAAAGCAGGAGCAATCATGGGCTTAACCAGGGGGCATCTGTGCTTATTTTCTTTCCCTATTTGATTTGCTTTTCTGTCTCTGTCTCAACAATAGACAACATTTTACTACAAATCTAATTTCAGGGTTGGAATGGTCAACTATCCCGGGTCTTTAGATTGAAGCTGGAGATATTTCTCCAAATTCCTTATTTTCTGTTTACTTTAATTGGCCATCTTTTTATTCAGTTATTTGGTACTGAAAGTTCCTCACCTGGTTCTTCCTCATCCACCTTAGGTTTTACGATGTTGGGTAGCCTCATTAGAAAACTCAGAGTCTCAGAAAAGGGAAAGCAGAGCTTAAAGGTGCAACTAGGAATGCCTGAAAGAGTGAGGCCAACTCAGATCTAAGGAAAGCGTATTTCAATCATGGATCTCCTTTTGATGAGTGCTATTTGGACAAAGTTGCTGGGGGAAATAATCAAGCACTTGTTTCCCAGGGATGTTCTCTGTGTCACAGCTGTTGGTTGTTTCTGATGTTCAGAAGTGCTGTAGCCTTACAGAGAACACTTTGTCTGTTCAAACCAAAGACAAAGCACTTCAAATGGAACAGAAGGTGCCGTTTGGTTTTAAAATAAGTTCTTACACAGCTCTGCATGCTGATTTTGCCTATTGATTAAGGTGTATTCTGTTCCTTAAAACAATCTACAGTTCCTTTCAGTGCCTGCAGGACTACACAAATTTGTGCAACATCAGTCTAATAAAGCTGTTGTGGAAACAAAGGCATCTGTAAACTTGGTTTTTCTAATTCCTTATCTTTTTTTCTTTTTTTCTTTTTTTTTTTTTTTTTTTTTTTAGTTAATTAACAAGGAGAACTGCTTTGCTCCACGGAGGCTGGCTCTGTAAATCAGCCCCTCAGATATGAGATGACCAGAAGGCAGGATCCTGGCACTGGTGCTTCCGGGACCGTTCCCCACTGGGGAGCAAGTTGTACAAACAACTGCTGTGCCCACACTGCGTGCCTCTGTTCTGAAGAGGATGTCCTCAATGCTCCTATTGATTTCTGTCTCTGACAGAGCAGGCTGAAGCATGTGGGATTTTCTGGCTTTGAGAGCTATTTACGAAAAGTACATACTGATTAGATCTTTGGGGATAGATTGGTGGGATGCGTTCACTACCATTAGCTTCCTCAGTGTAACCAAGCGTGAATGAGTCAATGGCCTTCTCTGAAAAACATCTTTAGAATAAGGTACTTGGAGAACTTGCTGCCAGCGAAAGTGGTAACAGGCTTTTGAACTAATGTGTCTTTCTGGAAAATGAAAAATACTGACTGGCAGGGTAGTGATTTTTATTCCAAACTGAGTAGAAATGAAAATATTAGACTCTTCCAGCAGTTGCCCTCTTAAGTGCTACAGTATCTACTGGAATATGTGGTTGCTGTTGTGTCAAACCTGCATTTGTAGGCATTGTGGCACTTCCAATTACTTCCTATCGGTGGGAGAATTTCCAAGGCAGCAACCATTAGTAGAAGGCTCTGCAAACTGAGCAGTGCCTTCACTTGCGCTGAGCAGAGTGCCATGGCTTCGGTTGCCCTCTGGGAAAAGCCTCAACAAAGGGACCTGGAGCAAAAAGAAAGGGGAGTATAGAATGCTTGTGGCATATGCTGCAAATCAGTGCACAGTGTGCTTTATGGTTGGCCCCAGGAGATGTGCTGTGTTGAGTGCACAGTCATTGGAGTTAGGCAATGAACACCTGGAGCAGTGCTCGCTCCAGTTCATCAGCTCTCCTCTAGTCCAGTGCTGTGTTTAAGAAAGGATAAGAAAATAAAGAAGGTGGAGGTGCGGCACTGCCCCATCCCAGTGTATGTCAGTGTGAGTCTCAGTGGTTAGGTGAGTCCACTGAAGATCATCCAGTGTTGTAGTAGACCCTGCTGTGACCTGAGTGACCCTGACCCTGATAACCTCAGTGACTTTGTCATCCTCCCACAGCACCTCATTAATTCCTGCAGGGGAGAGCTGCAGGATACGGCTGTGTCAGGTGCAAAATTATTTTCCTTCATCATCACCCAAAGCATGTTATCATGTACTTCTCATAGCCTGCAAAGCCCAATCTGTGTATCGTAACCAAATAAGCTTCCAGTCCATGGACCTGAGCACATGGCTGCACCAAAGGGCTCCACCAAGCAAGGGATGTGCCTTCTCACACTGGCAGCTTCCATAACCCAGGTGAGTGGGGCAGAGCTGCTGGCTGTATGTGGGTGATGCAGGGACCCATCCTGCAGGCATAAGAAATATTAAACAGGAGGATTAAAGCTTTTTGAAGACAGAATGGGTTTTGCTTTCATAATATTTTGCTTTTCAGCCTCTACATGAGTTGGCACAGCTTAGTGTGCTACAAAGCACTCTTTATTTTCCCTTGGTCAGAACATCTCTAATTAATTCTTGGCAGGACTATCTAACTCTGCGTGTAGATAGGGAGAAACTCCAGCAAAGCTGGGTCCTCCTGCAAGGCCACTCATTTGGGTCTTTCCATTCCGGGCCTTTGAGTGAGCAGGCAGGCTTTCCTTGCATGATCTTCATACGGCAGACAAGTGGCTGTGGTATAGCAAAGGCACCAAACATCGGGTGCCACAGATGCAGTAGGGAAATACAGCAATAAGTGGTCTCTAGAATCACAATGGATAAATGATTTTGTAGACTCAGACTAAAGGCAGCTGAAAGCTTCCAGCTGACGGGAAACAGAGGAGCTTGTTTTACCTTACCTTCTGAAGGCTGCAATACACTCACAGTCAGCAGGGACCTGCTTTTTTGTTTTATGCAAACTAATTGGCTCCAGTGGGCACTTGGTGCATATGTACATTTTAAGTTCTAGGTTTTAAGGATTCAGAGAAGACGATGGTAGTGTAATGTTCTTATGAAGAAGGAATTCAGTAACCTCTTCACAATTTGCACAAATAACATTTCTAAAAATTTACTTTTCTGAAGAGATGGAAAGAAATTAAGATGGTCAGGAAAAGTAGTAATAATCTGAGCTTGATCTTGGATTTTCTTCATCTGTTTTCAAAATATCAGTGTTATTGCTAAAGTTGATTCAAAGATCTTTTTTTTGTGCACAGTGTTGAAATATAATGCAAATGTGAGCAATTAAAATAACTCTACGTGAAGATGACAAAATCAGATTGGTGTATTAACTCGGTGACGTTTCTCTCCTTTCCCCCCACCCTTCCTTACACAGTGCTGCTATTTTACAGCACTAGAAATCCTTTTGGATTTTTGTGGCTGACTCAGAGCTACAGACCTTTGCTATTGAAAGAAGAAGAAGAGGGGAGGGGAAGAGAGGTAATTTCTAGAGTGAACTTAAATCAACCGCAATATAAAATATTTCTGAAAACACTTCATTTTGTGTCAGTTCAGAGAAGCTTTTGGGGTTTATGCCACCTAAAAATAAATACCAGATAATACTTCAGTAGTTTTTTTAATACTCCGTGATGCAGTTCAGAAAATGTAATGCAATACAATTGGATCTTGTTATGACTAAACTAATAACTAGACTTTATTTTGGAACAGATTTTTCTAATAAAAGATGAAATGATTTACTTTGCATAATTCCTCATCTCTTTTAGTGATCTCCAGCTGTACAGATTATTTTTCAGAAACACGAACAGTTGCTTGCAGAGAAGATGAAATGTATTGGCTTCCTTTTCTTCTGTATGCTGATGAACATAATAACAGGTAAGACTACTTTTATTTATTCATGTTGGTTTTTCAATATAAAACAGCTCTTCTGTTTAGTATCAGATATTGCCTGTGTATTAATTGCAACTCCTTCCTGGCATGTTTGATTTGTAGTACTCTGACTACAAACAGGCAATTCCTTACTCAACTGTTGGAGAAACAAAAATGTTAGGCTATAAGGAGGGCTCTAAACGTATCTTGAAGGAGTTGTCAGCATTTGTCTATGCACCGAACCTTTTGCTAACAGAAAGTTCTTCTGTGAGAGAGTTGGTACTGATGGTTTTCCTGTTTATTTACAGATGCCCGATCAATCCTGGAAGGAGATGGTAATGCGAATATCTTTTTCTTTCTTGTATATCATTAACAGTTCAAAGAGTCATTTGTAACTCCCTGAAAGAAGAGTGATTTTTTTTTTGTTTTTTAAATGTGGAAAGCAGATATATTAAGTCCAATGATGGAGCTTCTATTCTTACAATCTTAAAATGAAAAAAGCCAAACAATAACAAGTATGATGACTCCTTAAAGGCAAGTCCTCCAAGGGGTTATGGTCAAGTCATTGCTTATCTGTTTTATGAAAACATAACTGGAAAGCACCAGACTTATAATCATATGAGAGACTTCCGAGAATTTTGGCTGTCTTGATAAGCAGTACTGGATGTTTGTCCAGGTATTGACAAGAAATACTGTCCTCCACAGCAAAAAGCTTAACATTTTCAGATTGTCACAAATCTGATGAAAGAAGTACTGGAATAAACCCCTTAGCGCAGCCGTTCTGCTGCTGTATCCCTTTGGGTGATTAGCCTATTGGATTAGCGTTTGTCTTTGATTAGAAAAAACCCTCAACATCCTAATGATATTTACAGTGGCTTACAGATAAGAATATGTAGGCTAACCTTGGTTTGGCATGTTCAGACAAAATTCTTTCTGAAAACAAAGCTGCATAGAAGTAACTCAGATAACAAGATTACTGCTGTTGGTGTACATCTAACCAGCAGCATCCTCATTCTCCTCATGTTCCATATTTTTCCTTATGGCTCTAAAACCTTTTTGAATGCATGATCTCTGTTTCCACAAGTTTTTGGATTGGGCACACTGTTTTATTTGCGCACAGCAAGTATTTCTTTGGCAGCCTCTTAGGTGAGAGTGTGGCAGTCTGAAAATAAGATTTTCTTCAGCAACGTCCTCTTCTCTTTATAAACGATGGGGGTTTTCTTTCACGCTGACCAAGCAGCAGACTGCAAAGTGAATCTAAGTTCAGCTGATACTAACAGTTCTCTTCTGCAGACAGCATTTGGCTGGCTTGTTTGGTTTGTTATATGCCATCTGTGCCTGTGCAGTGCAAAATTTACAACATGAAGGTCTGACACTAAGATTGATTAAGGCTCTTAATTCCCACTAAAGACCCTGGTCTGAAGCTGAGTCTGATGAATGGAATGACTCCCTTTTATTTAAATGGGCTTAAAATCAAAATACTGGGTTTAGCTTTGCTGCACAGAAAGACGCTTGTAACTATGTGGTTGCAGCAAGTGTTTATGTTTTACAAGATTCTGTGTTGGCCTGGATTTGGGCCCGAGGCAGGTCAGCTCTTGACATTTTCAGAGTTTATTTTGGCTCATCTCATCTTTGACTTTTATTTTTTATATTTGGCACAGAAGATAGAGTGAAAGAGCAACGGGAAAAATGGCTTCAAATTGCCATTCCTCCTTGCTTTTAAACAGCCCACTGCCTTCTGGAAATTAAAGCCACCTCCGGAATCCCTGAATCACTGCAATGCTGTTGGTGTCCCTTCAGTCTTGCCCTCTGCCTTGTCCCATCTGCCATTTCTGGTGCCCCTGGGATGGGACAGTGGCTGCACCTTCTGTGAAGGGAACAGAGGGTTCAGTGGCTGTGCCCATGCCTGGCAGAGGGGAACCCCAAATGACACTGAGCCAAGCTTTCAACAGAAATGCTTCATGTTGTAATTACCTTTCTTGATTTATTTTAGATCGAGAACCTGTGGCCATGCCATACTGGCCCTTCTCCTCCAGTGACTTCTGGTCCTATGTGGAGTACTTCAGGACACTGGGAGCCTACAACAGGATCGCTGAGCTGGCCAGGGCCTTGTTTGCACAGCTGCCTGCGGGCAGCCACCTCGGCCTCCACTTGCCTGCACGTGAGGACTGAGCACTGCCCGCCATCATGCTGGGACATCACGCAGACATGCGGCTGCTAGTGAGCAGCCCCTTCAGTTGCTTGCGGCCATGTGAATGGGCCTGTGTAGTGTTACATGCTTTAGAAAGTCGCAGGTAAACTAGCCTTTTCTTTTTGCAAGCTGTGCTTTTGTGCAAAATCAATAAACTCTTTGATCATATGGTGAGGTTTGGGTTCCCGTTATGTTATCACGCTGCTGGGCTTGTCTCAGGAAAGCAAGCTCTTCTGTATGTGCAGTCATAGTGCTGCTGTAAATCGGTCAATCAGAAAACTAAGACTCAAGATGGAATGTTAGAAAGCAAACATTCTTTAATCAGAGCTGGATGCATGGGGGTTTTTCTCCTGTCATGCACTGCTTACACAAAAAATCTTCAGTTTTTATACATTACTTGTGTTATGTGCAGATGTTTCCCAGAGGTAAGTTACATATTCAGTGACCGATTCACAGAAGGACGTCCTATTTCCTTGGTACAAAGACTCAGTAGAACTTCCTTGTCTCCTTGGCTCAGACACAGCCCTTTCTGTTACCTACACAAACTGCAGGGCGAGCTTAACAATACCGTTACAACTTGTATCGATAGCATCACAGGGAGCAGAGCTCAGCGCTGTCCCCCCCGCTGCCTGTGAGCACGGCCCGCCTCCCCGTGGCCCCGCCTCCAGAGCGACCATAGAGAGGCGGCACAGCCGCGCGCATAGAGCGGCGAGGCTGGTTCCGGAAGTTGGCGAGGCGCGGCCGGAAGTAGGGGGCAGAGTGGTCGGGCCGCCATGAAGCCGGCGGTGGACGAGATGTTTCCTGAGGGTGCTGGTCCCTACGTGGACCTGGACGAGGTGGGAGCGGAGGGAATGGGTGGGTAGAGGCAGCGGGCTCGAGGCACTCAGCGTCTGCTGTTCCAGGCAGGAGGAAGCACGGGGCTGCTAATGGACCTGGCCGCCAACGAGAAGGCCGTGCACGCCGATTTCTTCAACGGTGAGGACCGCCGCGCCCCTCGGGGCGGGTGGGATGTACAGCGTCTTACGTTTGCTCGATAATTGTTAGGATTCATAAGAAGTGCTCGTGTTGTTGTGTGGCAGCTGTGCATTGCCTGCTGTAAGACTTGTCGCCTGCTGTAGTGGTAGTTTGTGCTGACTTTCTTGTGACGGAAACAGTGGAAGGGCCCTCACGGCAATGAAACTTATTTTAAGGAAGGGATTTTTACAGTGAACCACAGATGTGAATGTCTGCAAAATGTATAAACTCATGTGCCTAAATGTTGTGACCTAAAGGCAGAGCCCCTACAGGAGCCCCTGCCTCTTGCTGTGTGCTCAGAGTTAATGCCTGTGTAGTTCCAGAGCCTGCAGATTGTGGCTGACTGTGATGCTTCCTTCATGCTTTTATTAAGTCCCCTGCTTTCAAGCTTTACTCTGCTTCCATGAACTGAATTGCAAAACTTGCATTGTTCAAGTGGGTTGCATTCACGTGTGGTAGTGAGCATGCTGCTCTGGGCTGCCTTTGTTCCTCTCTGCCTTCTGCCTCAATGTTACATTTTCAGTGACTGATGGTATGGTGGCTGCCATGTGCTTAATTCACCTTGGCTTCTGTCTTTAATCTTAATAACAACAGCAACGAAAGCTTCTGTGGCATGCACATATATAGCAGCTGGGTTTTCAAATGTTAATTTTAGCCTGTCTTGTTTTTCTGGCTAGATTTTGAAGATCTGTTTGATGACGATGACATCCAGTGAACTTCGTTGTCCTGCTGTGCTGAGATGTGGAGTTTTCTCTGGGATCGCCTGTGGTGTCCTTTATTTATTACAATGATTAGAACAGGAAAATCTCGTAGGGGGTGAAAAAGAGGACTGTTAAAGCTGCCTAGGGAATGTGGAAGTCAGATGACTGAAAGTAACCGAGAACTGTGGACTGTTATTTCTAGGAAGATGTTTGTAGATCTGTCTTAAAATTGTACTTGCTGATGTGCAATTCAAAAACAACAACAAAAAAAACCCTACCAAAATCTGTGTTCTGAGTTGTTCCTTTTTTATTATTATTTTTATGAAATCATCCACTGTTACTTTTGGGTTTTATATACTGATATGGGGCAGGACATATCTCTGCCTAGAAGTGTTCTGTTCATCTCAGAGTATGGGATTATCTGCTGCTAGGATGGTTACTTTTTTCAGAATAGGCTTTGACTATTTTGACTTTAGCTGGCGACCGGTTACGAGTGGAGTTCCCCAGGGGTCGGTGCTGGGGCCTGTCCTGTTTAATATCTTTATTGATGACCTGGATGAGGGCATTGAGTGCACCCTCAGTAAGTTTGCAGATGACACCAAGCTGGCTGGAAGTGTCGATCTGCCTGAGGGTAACAAGGCCCTGCAGAGGAATCTGGATAGCTGGGCTGAAGCCAATGGGGTGAGATTCAACAAGACCAAATGCTGGGTCCTGCACTTTGGCCATAATAACCCCAGGCAACGCTACAGGCTTGGGGCAGAGTGGCTGGAAGACTGTGTAGAGGAAATGGACCTGGGGGTGTTGATTGATGCTAGACTGAACATGAGCCAGCAGTGTGCCCAGGTGGCCAAGAAGGCCAATGGCATCCTGGCTTGTATCAGAAATAGTGTGACCAGCAGGAGCAGGGAAGTAATTGTCCCCCTGTACTCAGCTCTGGTGAGGCCACACCTCGAGTACTGTGTCCAGTTCTGGGCCCCTCACTGCAAGAAAGACATTGAGGCCCTGGATCGTGTTCAGAGAAGGGCAAGAAAGCTGGTGAGGGGTCTGGAGCACAGGCCTTATGAGGAGCGGCTGAAGGAGCTGGGATTGTTCAGTCTGGAAAAGAGGAGGCTGAGGGGAGACCTTATTGCTCTCTATAACTACCTGAAGGGAGATTGTAGTCAGTTGGGGGTCAGCCTCTTCTCTCGTGTGACTAGTGATAGGACTAGAGGGAATGGCTTCAAGCTGTGCCAGGGAAGGTTCAGGCTGGACGTTAGGAAATACTACTACTCTGAAAGAGTGGTCAGGCACTGGAATGGGCTGCCCAGAGAGGTGGTGGAGTCACTGACCCTGGAGGTGTTCAAGGAACGTTTGGATGTTGTGTTGAGGGACATGGTTTAGTGAGAACCATTGGTGATGGGTGAATGGTTGGACTGGATGATCCTGTGGGTCTTTTCCAACCTTAGTGATTCTATGATTCTATGACTCTCTGCACTAGGAAGAGTTGTGGGTTTTGTCCAGTTTCAAGATTGATGTTCAGCTACCATCAGTGCTTTGTTTTAACCTAAGTAGCAGAGGAACAAAATGTAGTTATTTTAGCATTTTTTTGACTCTGGCTTTCATTTTTAGAAAAGTCATTGTAAGATATTGCACCTTCCAGTGATCAAAGTGATTCTCAGGATGGAAGGATCAGGGAGTTTTAATGTATTATTTCAGTGTCAAGAATTCACTCCTTTCCTTTATTCTTAAATTAGTTGTTTAGGATTAAAGTGAGGTCTAAATTCTATACGCTCATCACAGAAATAATCCTGTGACTGGTCTTTCTTTAAAGACTTACAATTATCAACGCTCCAGATGAAATTTATGTGCTAAACTGTATGGAAAAATCCAAAATGAAACCCTTTCTTTCCTTACCTCTTTCATATATATTTTTGCCTTGTTTTTTATCTTAAGAAAGAGGAGATTAAAAATCTCCTCCTGGCCCTGAAACAACAGTGGGAGCACAATGAGAAAGTACAACTGTGTGTCTTTTTGTTTTATTCTTGTGGATTTCTCAGCCTCTTCTGTTTCATCCTCCAGAGCAGTTTAAAGCAGCATTCTGGCATTTACTCTGCCTAGTGTCTGACGTTACAAAGTGACCCTCTGGGGAACAGGGTTGTTGATGCAGTCTCCTTTTTCTTTTTTAGCTCTCGCTTTGCTTGAAGAGGGAGGGATTTCAAGCTTTCCTCGTTGAAACCAATATAAACGTTGACTGCTTAGTGTTAGCAACTTTGTTTGTACTATTCCTGTCTCTGATGCCGTGCTTTCCCTGAGCAAGGCTTTGGGCAGTGAGCTGTTACCAATAAACAGACACTGCGTTCTGAGCGAGCGCCGAAAAGGCTGGAAGATACAGCTGTTCCCTTTTGTGCTGGTTTGGCTGCATACATCTGCTGATGCCCAGATTCTTCAGGATAGTTGCCTTGGAATACTGTTTTGCTTTCTTTATTCTCCCCCATTTGCCTTGTTAAATTTAAATTTAAAAAAAGTAAGTCTTGCAGTTTAATGGGATGATTGCCAGGGTACATATATTGTTAGTCATCTGGAGTATGAAGTTATCTCCTGTCTAATGAGACTGGAAGGAGAGTCTGTGTGTATAACTTTGTTTTTCTAAGTAAGTCTTAAAGTGTAGGAATTCTCATCAGGAGCTGTAATTTTTTGGGTCCCTTCTGGGACAGTGTTAAAATGGAAGGGCTAATTTGAAAAACAAAATGCCCTTGAGCTTCAAATTGTTTCTTCTTGTCAAGTCTCTCAGTCTAATTAGTCTGCAGACAATCAGCCTGTCATCAGGAGATGATTATGAGACGTCGGTCTAATAGAAATTGAAGAGTGTTTGCCTGTCTGGACCATTTCATTTAGTGACTTTTTCTATTCCTGTACCTCTTGTGGATATTGACACCACTCAGGATAGGTCTTTTTAAGTTAAAGCACGAGTGGCTCAGCATTGTTTTGCACATATTTAAGCTGATAAGCATTACGTGATAAATGGGGCTGTTAAGTTCATTGGATGCTGCTTTGAATCCTAGTGTTCAAATAAACACTCCTCTCTGAAAAGATTTATGGGGATGCTGAATACAGTGTCATGAATTGTCCCACTGACTTCAGTGGGGCAGTACATGATAGAGGAGGCTGGCCATCTGCCTCGGCCTTGGCAGGACGAGGTCCTGAATGCTGCAGTGCTTTATGAAGGGCACAGCCAGTTGTGCAGCACAGATAGAAAGCAAAGGCTGCAAAACACTTAAGCGTCTGCCCTGTCCTTTGTTAGTCTCACAAAGCTGATCTTCCACTAGCTGGAAGCTGCCAGCTGCTGCAGTATGTGCTTAGGAATGCACAAACTGTTTTCAGCTGAAAAATAGTCATTGTGAGGGAGAGGAAGTAACAAGGCTAAAGGAAACTAGCTTTAATCTTGTGTAATGCTTCTGCGGAGCTATTTCTGGGCTAGTTAGGGGGTGAACCCAGAGCCCTTGCTGTGAGCAAGTATAGGCAAGTTCAGGCCCAGTGTGGTAGTGGGTTTTCCTTGGTTATTTTCTGAGGGGGGTTTTTTTAATTTCTGGAGGATTGAAAGATTTTCCTTACAGTATTTTTATTCAGTAATTGAAGTAGACGGTAGATGAATAAAAGGAGTTCTTCCTGCTTCCCTGGGATTTCAGGCATTGTCCAGCTCTGAGTGTGCTGGTGTTCTGCACGTGAAAACCTGCTTTGCAGATGGCAGTGCAGCCCTGTTCTCTACAAATCCCCTGTCAGTGATGGGGCTGGGATATGAATGTTAACAAGGGCTCTTTTGGAAAGGCACTAGCACAGTGTAAGACAGTCCTTGGTGAGTTTGAAGACAGGGATTTGATTCTATGCTTTTACCTCCAGCTGTTTTGTTTGTTTGCCTTCTGTATTTGATTTCCTCTGCCTTTTCCTTATCCCCAGTAGTCATATTCCCAGCCTCATCCAGTAAAGAATGGAGATTCTCCTTAGTCCTCCTCTTACTGTTGATATATTTGTAAAAGGGTTTCTTGTTTCTTTTTATCCCAGCGGCCAGGTTGAGTTCGAGCTGGGCTTTCGCCTTTCTGATTCTCTCCCTGCACATCTTAACAACTTCTCTGTACTCTTTCTGAGTTGCCCGTCCCTTCTTCCACAGGATGTAGATTCTCTTTTTCTCCCGGAGCCTCAAGAATAGTTCCCTGTTCATCCACGCCGGTCTCCTTCCCCGCCGGCTCATTTTGCAGCTCGGGGACAGCCCACTCCTGCACCTGGTAAGACTACCTTCTTGAAGAGCAACCAGTTGTCTTGGACCCCTTTACCCTCTAAGACTGAATCCCAGGGGACTCCCCCTACTAGTCTTCTAAACAATTCAAAGTCTGCCCTCCGGAAGTCCAAGGTGGCAGTTTTGCTGTTCTTCCTCCTGGCTCCACCAAGAATCGAGAACTCTACCATCTCATGGTCACTCTGTCCAAGACAGCCCCCGACCTCCACATCTTCCACCAGACCTTCTCTGTTTGTGAACAGCAGGTCTAGCGGGGCAGCTCCTCTCGTAGGCTCTCTCACCAGCTGCATCAGAAAGTTATCTTCCATACACTCCAGAAACCTCCTAGACTGCTTCTTCTGCGCTGCGTTGTATTCCCAGCATATGTCAGGGAAGTTGAAGTCCCCCATGAGGACAAGGGCTGGCGATCTCGCAGCTTCTGCCAGCTGCTCATAGAACACCTCATCTGTCTCTTCATCCTGGTTCGGCGGTCTATAGCAGACGCCCACCAATATGTCTGCCTTGTTAGCCCTTCCCCTGATCTTTACCCATAGGGATTCAACCTTATCATCCCCAGCCACAAGCTCAGTAGCATCAAAGCACTCTCTAACATACAGAGCCACACTGCCACCCCTTCTTCCTTGCCTATCCTTCCTGAAGAGCTTGTAGCCATCCATTGCAGCACTCCATATTAGGAAATACTACTTCTCTGAAAGAGTGGTCAGGCACTGGAATGGGCTGCCCAGGGAGGTGGTGGAGTCACCGACCCTGGAGGTGTTCAAGGAACGTTTGGATGTTGTGATGAGGGATATGGTCTAGCGAGAACCATTGGTGATGGGTGGATGGTTGGACTAGATGATCTTATAGGTCCTTTCCAACCTTTGTGATTCTGTGATCCAGTTGGTCTTTGCACAACAGCAGAATCAGAATCCTAATCCAAATTATAACCTTTTTCTCAAGCTCCTACAGGCTGTTCAGGGCAGAGTGGCAGAGGAACAATGCCTTTTAAAGCTTTTAAGTTGAAAGAAGGGACCTTTAGTGAATGTTTTCTTTATGGGAAATTCAGTTTGCTTGTAGTCAGCTGTAATTTTAGCTGTATTCCTGCTACCTTATGTGCAGTTGTGATATGTACATATGAACCCTTTTTAGTCTTGTTAATGAACTCGTGTAACCCCTTTTGAGGGAAAAGACCCGAGTCTGTATATTGCTATGGATGAACATACAGCTGAGAATCATGTGCACGCTGGGTGACTGTGGGTGTGAGAATACTTCTCAGCAAGGGATGGTATTGGAGCTTCTAGCAGGCGTATCCTTAGGTATGTCCAAGGCATCTGTGGTAGTACAGAAAGGAGCTGCTGGCACTGCTGTTGGTTCCCTTGGCCCAGCTGAAGAAGCCTCTGTGAGGACACAGAGTGTTCCTGCTGAGCACTGGAACAGGCTGCCCAGGGAGGTTGTGGAGTCTCCTTCTCTGGAGATATTCAAGACCCGCCTGGATGCCCACCTGTGCAACCTGGTGTAGGGAACCTGCTTTGGCAGGGGGGTTGGACTCGATGATCTCTGGATTTGACAAGTTTATACTTGTCAAATAAATGTGATAACAGGGCTTCCAGGAAAACCACTTATCTCTCTTTCAGCCTTTTGTGGCTTTGTGCAGCTGCTATTTGTATCCCAATTAATTACTGTCACAAATGATTACATGGGGCTGAGGCACAATTAGGATCAGCCTATAATTGTCCCTAAAAGGGGCATGGATGCTTTCACAAATGGTTTCCCTGTGGAATGAAGCTGGCCAGTGTCTCCAGCTGCATCCAGGCTATTTCTCTCTAACTGTTAGTGTGGTGACTTTAATCTTTCAGTGCTGCATGTTCAGGATGAGAACGTGCTGCCTTTCATTGAGCAACAGTATAGGGAGGGAAGAGTCAAACATAGCTGTCAAGATCAAGGGATCTGAGTGCTTTCTTTATAACCTGCCCTAATTGCAAAGCAACAAACAGCATTTTGGCCTTGATATATCCATCATATTGGTTGTTATCTCATGGGAACTGACTGCAGTGTTTGCCCTGAGAGCCATGATTCTGTGAGAGCATAATGTCTGGGGAGCAGAGGGGGTGACAGTTGCTGACTGAGTCAGCTGCTAATCCAGGAGCAGCCCAGCATAATTTTGGTGTAGGTATTTCAGTCCCTGTGACTGTGCCAGTGGGGAAAAGTCAGCAGGAGACCGGTGGTAGCTGGAATTACATTGTTCTAAGCAGTTTCCAAGTGGTGTGTCCTGTTGCAATTACAGGAGCTTCTTTGGTGAAAGAGGAGTGGGTATAGAAAGGCTGAGACATTCTCTGCTGAAAGGAGGCCGGGAGGTCTTTGGGGTGCTGTCCTCGTGCTCTGAGCTGCCAAACAGAGAATACACCTGAGAGGTGAATGCTGCAGGAACGGGGCTGTGCTGTCAGCTGTGCTGTTGCACAGGCAGCAGTGCTGGTGTTCTTTCCCACCTGCCTGAGCTCCGCATGCTCAGACTGCATGTATGTTCCTTCCTGGGCCGCCTGATGAAGGAAGGTCATCCCCTTTCTCTAAACCCTTCCCAACGACGCAGACAAAGAGGCAGGAGAGTTCTTTATTGAGAGAGCACTTTATTGTGATATGCTGTGCAGTGTGGTAATCCAGTGGGGTTTGGGAAATGCTGCTGTAGGAAGTATTTTCAGTCAAAGCCCTTAATGCTGCCTTTTGCTTGTGGTAATGCCTTAGCTCTGCTGTGTCTTGTATACATGGGAAGGTGTGGGCTAAAGAAGGGAGAGGACAAACCATGGGTGGAGGTCCGAGGCCCTGATAAGGTGGGGAGTGACGATGGCCAAAGCCCGGCCCGCAGCTCCGGCTGGACTCAAGCAGGGAGGTAACGCTGGGTGATACAGGTACCGTTGTGTCAACTGGACTCAAGTGACAAAAAAGGGGTAAGGTAGAATGTGATATTTAAATGTGAGATATATAAAAATCAGCTTTAAATTTAAAATGAAGGCCAGCCCATCTTAAGAGCAACTGTTTCATGATGTGGCCGGAGTGGTGTTTGACTTGGGGCCCCGGTTTCCATCATGAGAGCAAGAGCAGAGGTAGGAGTGAACTCTTGGTCCCACGGAAGTCACCTGTGTGTCAAGTCAGTGATTTCAGGGGAGATGGGGTCCACCCTGGGCAGTGGTGGCCCCCATGTGGTCGTGGGAATTTTCTGGTAAATAGAGAGCAGTTGTAGCGCCGGTGCCCCAGAAGGCAGGTGGGTTAAGTGGCCTTGTCCCCTCCTGTGTAGCCCCCTGCTCTAATGGTCATCTGTGTCTGGGTACAGGAGGAAGCCCATGAAAGTGGAATCGTTGATGTTGTCGGCATAGACCCCGTTGTTATCACCCTCCCCGTACACCTGGAGCCAGACCTCGTCCCCCGAGCTGAGGTGCAGCAAGACAGAGCCGCTCGCTTGGTCGACGTTGTTCTTCTGGAACTGGTCGTAGGTGAAGATCACTGCCTTGTCCTTCTTGTAGAGGCTGACCTTGACGTCTGTCATGTAGACCGTCAGGTGGTAGGAGAAGAAGTACGTGCCGGGGATGCTGCAGAGGAACTTGCCGGTGCTGGTGTCGTAGTGGTTCTGCTCGTTGTAGAAGATCTTGGTGAAGCGGATGGGGACGTTGGGGTGGGGGGCTCGCTCCGTCAGCCCCACGCTGAAGGCAGAGCGGTACACGTAGGCGCTTTCACCCTTCTGCCCCTTCATCCCCATGTGTCCTGGAAATCCTCTCGGTCCTTCTGCACCTGTGGCTCCCTTTTCACCTGTGTCACCTCTGGCACCTTGTAGACCTGGGGATCAGAATTTGGATTGGGATTTGTTTGCCCTTTTCTGTTACCCTGGTGCCAGAAGTGCAGGGTGGCCCATGGCATGATTGGCTGCCCAGCAGCATGAAGCCCAGTCTGTCCCCTGTGAGCAGGCTAGGTGACATCTGTGCCCCATGATGTGGGACACCACATCCCCCCAAGGTGTGCCAAGCTGCTGGTAGCTGCATGTCTAGGGAACAGTTTTTAATTGAAAAAACAGCCATCGACCTATCTCTTTGCCTTACACTGTGTAATCTCCATTGCTGGAGGCGTTCAAAAGCAATCTGGACATGGTCAGCCACTGCTCATGGGACAAACCCACCAGGTGTCATGTGTACTGGGCCTGGGGCCGATCCTGGGACTGCCCATGGGCTCCAGCGCCCATATACTCCAAGCTCCTCACCAACCTGGATCTCCTTTTTCTCCCTTTTGTCCATCTTTTCCATCCTTGCCATCCCTTCCAGGCAGCCCATTGTGGCCAGGGTGTCCGGGTGCTCCTCCCATCCAGTTGGCACACGACATTTTGGGGTCAGGCTGGTCATCCTGGGCTGCCACCTCTGTGCCATATAGGGCCAGCAGCAGCAGCAGTGAGCAGAGGAGGAAGCCTGCTGAGCCCCTCATGGTGGATTCCTGAAGCGGATAAGGGTTTTGTTAACTTCAAAGTTCTAAAGGAAATAGAAGTGATGAAAAACCCCACCTTTGAATACCAGCAACATACAGGAGGCTACAGTTTGAATCAACATGTCTAAAGGAAATTAATTCTGCATACCTCAGTGGCCCTTCTGTGGTGTCACATCCAGCTAGCTGAGCCAGGATGGGGCCTTAATAACAGCGAGGATGTTAGCCCTGTAGCAAAGCCAGCATGCAGAGAAGCAAGCTGGAGAGCTGCTCTTTGGTGCTCACTGGCTGCTGCACTGGCAAGGTGGGAACTCGGAACCAAGCTGGCAGGTTTGGGGATGTCTGGGACTGGGGTCTGTGCAGAGCTCTGCTCAGTTAGCAGCGATGTGCTTGAACTTCCACCTGGCTGATTGAACAGTTGGTTGGGAGCACAGATTTGCATCCAAATCTCAAAAGCTCTGTTGCTGATGGGTTGTTTTGTTGCTATACCTACAGAATGCTAACCCCGGAGTAATGCAAACTTCCTCTTTTTGATTGTATTGAGTTATGATATTTTTGTTGTTTTTCCACCTGAAATGTGTTTTTGGATTGCAAGAGCACACCTTGCACTGCTCCTGGGTACCACAGAGTCATACTCTTCTTTAATTGAGCTGCTTTGCTCATCTGTCATTAGCACATTTGCCTGGAACTGGAGGTGTGGGAACATGCCATGTTCAGCCTGACAAATTGTCCCGAGGCTCTCAGAAACTGCTGGGACCTTCACGTGCTTTGGATCAGGCATTTAGGAAATGGATATCTACATCTGCTCATTGCTGTATTGTCCTGCTCCCCATCCAGGAATTATTCCCTGGAATAAAAAGCAGCCTGTTACGGGGAGTGGCATGCTGAGAAAGAAATGTGAATTGCAGCATGGCCACTAGAGTGCCCTGGCTCTATAATTTTTGAGAGAAATAGTATTTCAGAGCAGCTCTGTTGCAGAGTTGATTTTGTTTTTCTTTTGTGAACCACTTAAATGTCATATTTTCAGTAGTTTCTCACCTACAGCAATGTGGCTTCAATGCAAGCTGAATTGTGAAGAGGTTACCACGAGTTTCGTTGTTTCTGGATGTGAGGGGGCTATCAGGAAAGCTTCAGAGCTCTGCACAGTGACCTGGGTGGGCAGTGCCCAGCACAGGGAGCTCAGCACACACAGCCTGGAGCTCTCCTGGCTGTTGGGCTCCAGCACTCCGTGGTGGGGATGAGGCCCCTCTGGGGGCATTTCTGGTGCTGAGAGTGCTGTGCCTGGATCAGTTCAGAGACCACAGTCTGCAGCTTAGGAGCAAAGTGGATGAGATGCACATACATCCCACAGGAGCCCTGGGGATCAAGGTGGAGTGTGCGTATTTGGACACACTGCAGGATGGCCAATTTGCTGTACCGAACTGTGCTGAGTGGGGCACACAACTCTTGGGACCCCACCCAGCTCCATGTGCTCCCCACTGCTATTCTTCTTGTTTGGGAAACAGCAATTCTCAGGCACGTGAATGTCAGTGGTGCCTTTTCAGAGAAGTAACAGTTGAACTAAGGAGATTTGGTAGCATTCAGTAAATACAGAAACTGCCATGACAATTAAAGCTCACATGCATTATCACGTGCTTATTGATTTAGCAGCAGAAATCAGCATATCACACATAAGAACAATGCCATTCAGAATTAAAGTTTAACACAGATACATACATGCACAAACTCTGCACAGAATGGATCAAAAAATGCCATGTGTGCTTTCCACCTCCAGCATTTCCCTCAAAGGGCATTAGCTGGGCTATGGGGAACACAGCCCTGTGCTCCTTTAGCAGTGCCTGCTGGCAGCATGGGCAGCATGCTCCTTGCTGCTGTCACAGCACTGAATTGCTCTGGGGCTCAGCCCTGGGTAGCACAGGTTTGTGCCAAGGAGCAAAGCCAGTGCTGCTGGGGCTCCTTGCAGAAAGAAGTGGCTCCAGAGGTGCCCCTGCAGTAGCACCACCAGGGCCATGGGTTTGTGTGCTGCCGTTCCTGACTGCTTTTGGTTGAGCAGTTTGGATTTGTAAATAGTGTTTCTGGAAAGAGGAGTGTGAGTGTAAGGGAGATGGGCAGTTCTTGGTTTAAAATGATCGGTAGCTCTTCTGAGAATAAGGCTCAGGTAGGAATCTTAATGTGATGGAAGGTTTGTGTGTGGTTCAGCCGAAAAGAAGAGCAAACCCAGCATTTAGGAAGAGGGGAGAGAAGTCATGCTTACCGCTCCTGGGAGTCCTGGCTGTTGCTGCAATCTCCTTAGGAATGGAGTCCGGACAGCACAGCACTGTCCCTAAGGGCACAATGAGCTGTTCGTTAAGATCCTCTATTTTCCATTTGCTGTTGCACACAGTTGGGTCTTCCCATTAACTTTTCCAGCAGTCACTTGTTTCTGGAGCCACTTACACTGTCCAGTTCAAAGAGTCATCTAGTGAAGATGTCCGTTAGATGAGAAAGAGCAGTTTGGGAATTTCCAGGGAATGCAAAGAGAAGTGATGTTCTGGGGAAGTCAGTGCCTGAAAGCTGGCTTGTCTGGGGCTCAGCTGTTCCAGGTGCCTGTGAACAGTCACTGCTCTGGGTAACTTGGAAGACTTCTCTGCAGCTGATGGAGAAAGGGCGTCTACTGGCTTGTATTAACACATCTGAATGTGGGTGTTTTTTTTTTTTGTTCCAATGTGTTCATAAATGAATCACTGTGTGAGAAGTTTGTGCTTCTCCTTTCAGCAGCTGGAGCTGCTGCTGCACCAAAGAAGGGAATCGCTGGGATGGGGCAGTGCTGGCAGAGCTGCACTGCAGACAGAGCTGGGCAAACAAGCTGCCTCCTGCATGAGGCAGGGCTCGTGGCAATCTGAATGCTGGCTGTCTGGGTGAAGGCAAGGGTATGTGTAATAAATGATTTTCTGATGTGTAGGCATGGGATTCAGCTAGGGAAAGGAGCTGTAGTATAAAGGAATAGGGTGAAAAAGGGTGAGCTGTCATTGAGCTGCTTGTTTGCTTTCTTCCCTGTTTTGGTTGAGCTGTTGGTCCAGCATTTGAAGAATTTGACCTTTTTTTTTACTTGACAGTAATATTTCCAGGCAGGGTGAAGATTCAAATCAGTCCTCCCTCATCCAGTAACATGGGGCATAGAACTGGTTGCCTCTCCCCGGCTGGGATCTAGGCAGATTTCAGCTCCCAGCCTTCATCAGCCTCATGCTCAGCCTGGCCTTGCTTGCTCTCTTGGGTCCAATCCCAGCCAGCAATGATGGGCAGTGGACTGGAGCCTCCCCTTTGAATTAAAAATAAGCTCGGAGTTATTTTTAGCCATCTACAAAAGCAGAGCGGGAGGCTCGTTATCAGCCAGGCTTGGCACAGTCCGCACTGCTGCGGCTCGAGGGCTGAGCACTGTGCCCCAGGGACGCCTGCTCCGAGCTGTCCTGCCCTGTGCCCTCGTCTTCCCCACCACCCTGGATACCGCACGTACAAGAGACAACAGCCCTCGCTTTGCTAAAAACAGCAAACACTGTTTATGTCATCCAGCAGGCAGGCTGACAGGCTGTAAAGTGCTATTTTGGTGCAGCCCGTGCGCGGTGGACGGATGGTGCACTTTGCAGGAGCATGGATGCCAATCCGTCAGCCCATCCCACATGCACAGATGGGCCCTTTCCATCCTGCATCAGGCAGCTTGGGCAGGAGCACTCCTGCCAGGCTCTGGCGACAGCGTGTCCCCCACCTTGGGGACTGCAGACAAACTTCCCCAGCCCCACAGAGTTCTGCTTGACTCCTGGCAGGGGCCCTTGGCACGTTGGTGCGTCTCATGCCAAAAAGGGACACTGAGATGTGTTTGTTCAGGCCCTGCCAGCTCCTACCCTCTTCAGTGCAGACTGGCAGCTGAGCCAGGTACTACTCCTTTCAGCACAGCCCAGTCACGTCCAGGGTTTGTTCTGGGGCAGGGAGCAATGGAGCAGGGAGCAGAAGACAAACTCAGGGATCCAGTGTGCATCATGCCCCCAAAACACCCCCAGTCCAAACCACCCCACTGAGCTCTCCCAGGCTTTGTCCATCCTGCTGCAATGAGTGGTGAGGCACTGGCACAGCTGCCCAAGGAGGTGGGGTCACTGTCCCTGGAGGTGTTCCAGAGCTGTAGAGATGTAGCACTGAGGAATGTGGTCAGTGGGCATGGTGGGGTGGGCTGGGGTTTGACTTGGGTTGGACTTGGGGATCTGAGGGATCTTTTCCAGTCTTGATAATGGTTCTAAGATGCAGTGAGAGCTGCCACCCCTTGCAGCAGGTTATCCCGCAGCCTGAGGTCTATCTTTATCCATTCAAACACGTGGTTAAGAGCAGACAAATTATTCATGAATGATTTCTGACTAATATAAGCACGGAGAAGAGCAGCTTTCTCTGCAGACGTGAATTTCCATGTTGCCCAGCCAGCTGTGAGTTTTGGACATTAGGTGGAGCTAAGAGCCCTGGCCGCCGGGATGCTGTGTGCTGGGCCTTGGCAGAGCCAGGGTGAGGGGCTTTGCTTAGCTCTGTGCAGGGTCAGGTGGGGAAGGCAGAGGGCTGGAGGGTAGCCATGGACATGGGTGGTTTGGTGGGACTGCAGCTTTGGTGGGGATGCTGGGGCAGCTGCTGGTGGTGCCTGCCAACAGCCCAGCCATCCCCGTGCAATCCTTCCTGCAAGATCGCATCCTCCTATCTCTTTTCTTCCTGTTGTGTAAATGTGCAGGAGTCATTTTTGGCCACCATCATTTTTCCATTCACTCAGGTATCGACCCAGGGCCGCAGGCTCCGGTGCCCTGTGCCGTGCATTAGCTGCCTCCCGCTCACTGCAGCACGATCGATGGGGTTTTATGGCATGACTTTTTGGCAGGGTGCTACAGGGCAGTTTGCAGGCACTGGTGAGCATCCCTGGGGACTCTGACGAGGGGAGGCATGAGGGACTTGCAGCTCTCCCAGAGGCAGCACTTCTGGGTAGCAGGTGGAGTTTCGGGTCAGAAACCCACCTGCACCCAGCTTCCTTGTGTTCGGCCCTCTTTTGGGACTGGTGTGTCAAACCTGGGAGAAGTCACTGGAACAGCCTCAGGCTAGGCTTGCCAATGGAAACAGAGTGTCAGCTTTTTTCCATGAGGTGGCAGGGTGGTGGAGCATCACAGCAAGCAGGGTCCCAGCACTGCCCCGCACTGGCTCATGCAGATGCTGATTCCTTGCTGTGCTTTTGGCACAGGTTTGAGCTTGTTTTGCATCAGTGCAGTGACTCTTTGCACCTGGACTGTTTCGGGTAATGATGGGCTTAGAGACTGGGTTTAAATCCTTCCACCTCCTCTGTTCCCGTTTCTCTGGCCATTGTGTCACCCGTCGTGTGCTGACGCATGTACCGTGGTACATGGTGGTAGGGTGGGTGGCTGGGATGCTAGCCTGTTGGATTTTGGAGCTGCTTTCCCAGGGCAAGGCCCTCCCTGTCCCCACTGATCCCCTCATGATGGTGTCACTGCAGCCTGGGGAACCTGCATGCCACAGCAGAGTGCTGGCACGTGCCGCTCACAGCTTTGTAACAGTACTGCAGCCCTGTCTAAATAACCCACAACACTGGCCCAAACTCAATGATTTTGCTTCAAAGCACCAGTAAGGTGCTAAGGGATAACAGTGTGCATCTGTCTCCCATTGCTGCCAAAATCTAATGACCTAGAAGCAAGGACAGGGTTAACAACAGGAATTATACATCTTACACTGTCTGTAAAATGAAATATTATTGTGGAGTATGAGCGATGCATATTTCATCACGGAGCTGTAAAGCTGATCAGAAATGAGAGCTGTATGTTTTTGCTTTGGGCATTTCAGGGTGTAAATCTGCACAAAGCTCCTCGGGAAGTTGCACAGGCTGCTGCATCTGTGACACTTTTGGTGGGGTGTTTCTTTATGCTCGGGAGAAAGCATTTATGGTTGCCGCAGGGCTAATGCAAGGCTTATGATGTCTTTAATTATTCATTTTTATAAGTGCTTGTTCTCCTGACTCAAACAGCCAAAACCGCACTGTGACCGGCTTTAGCAGTAAATTGTTCTATTTTTCCTGGAATCAAATTACTTTGTTCCTGCTGCAGACCTTACCTCCCTTTCACAAGGAAGACAATTGAGTGACGATGCCTATAACATGTTGCTCTGGGCTATCCCAATGCTTTGAGTTCTCCTGGTTGGGAAAGCACCTGCTGGCTTCCAGCCCCACTGTGGCATCTCGTGCCATGCCTGCCTGCAGGCTGGGGAGGCTGAGCAGAGTATGACCACTGCACAAACAGCAGCAGACTTTGTAGGAGCCGGGTGGGTGTATTCAGAGCACAGTGAGCACCGCAGTGGGCTGTGCTCAGGTAGAGGCTCATTTGCAATGTGTTTTTCCCTGCATAATGGCATGGTACTTGGCCGCAGGGAGGCCTGTGCTGGGAGCACCAGTGCAGCCTATCTGGGCTCAGCCCTGCATCCATGCTCACAGGGAGACCCCGCAAGGCTGAAGGCTCCCCTGCAGGAAGGCGTGCTTCCTGGTGCTCCTTTATAGGATTTTAATATGGTTTGCATGTTGGCACGCTGCCTGCAGCCAGGCACTCCTCACTGTGCTGTTTTCTGTGGATTAGGTTCAACAGTATAAATTCACCTCCTTTTATACTTATAATCCCTGTGAGAGTAGTGACTTTAATAGAGACTGTTCTTTCTCTCTGCTTTGGCAAAGCAAGTGCCAGCTCCCTGCTGTGCCTCTTCTCAAACGACACAGACGTTCTCCGAATAGCAAAGAGAGGGGAAAAAAAAAGATCTGAGTTGTTTCTTTTATCAGATGGCTACACACAGCTGTCAGGCTGAAAAGTCCCCCCAAACACTTCCCTTTCTGACTTGTGCTTGCTCGGTTCCTGGGGGCTCTGTGGCTGGGGCAAAACCTGCCCCCCACGGCTGTGTGCACTGTTGCTTGGCTCTGCATCTGCAAATATTGTCACCCAGCTGCAACGCCACCGATCATCGCTCACAGCTTTGCAAGCTGCTCTGGTGTGTGATGAGCCTGCAAACGTCAACATATGTTCGTCAGAGATAATCAGGCCACTTCTGTGCGCACTGGCTCCGTCATCTCTTTTGAGGGCTTTCCACCTTCCTCTCAGTGTGCGGTGCCTTTTCTGCTGCCTCTAGAAATAATTGACTTGTCTTGGTCGTTTTCTGCATCTGTTTGCCGTGGTGCTGCCCAGCAGCCCTGCCACCGCCCCAAGGCGCTGACCTAAAGGAATGCTCTTCTTTGTCTCTTCTGTTTCTTTCACACAGCTTCTCTAGATTTGCTTGTTGCTCTTCTTGTTCTCCTATGCTGCTCACCTGGTGGCTTTTTCCCCCTTCCTTCTGCATGTTCATAATATTATTGTTATGTTATTTACGTGGGTAGGAAGTGGTCTGAGCCGCAGCTCGTCTGCATCTGCACTTCCCAAAGCTGCTTCTGCAAACCATGTGGGGTTTTAGTTCTGTCCCATCATGGTTTGCTGCCAATGGTCTCCCCAACAGGAACATCAGGCTGACGGTGTCCCCTGTGCCCTGCTCTCAGCTCCCACCTATCACCACAGACATGTCTGTGCTAAGCATGGGGAAATTTTCTGTTTTGCATACTTGATTGCTTTGCACAGGGGGAAGGATCCTTGTCTTTGAGCCATGTGTTCCAGCCCTTCCTTCAGGTTCTGTTTCTCAGTGTGTGCATGTCAGAGGGGCAGGACGGGGGCTCACAGCCTCCCTGTGTCACTGAGGACAGCTGGGCACCCATCTCCTGGCACCCACCTCCCAGCCCCCCTGCTGCAGGCAGCTAGAGGAGATGTTCCCCTCTGCCTGCCCTGCAAGCTGCAGGGCGGTGCCCGGCACACCCCAGTGAGGGGTCCCCAGGCCACCCAGTTCCTCTGTGGCAAAACTCTGTAGTTATTTTCACACTTGTGAAACCAGCCTTGCTTCTTGCAGATCTGGCAGCCCACAGGTAGGATGCTGGTTTAGCCTTGTAGCCATCACTTGCATACTCCTTCTCACAGCTTCCTGCTTTTTGCTCGGTTTAGGTTTTGCAAACACTTCCCTGCCCTGTTCCACTGCTGTGGTTTCACCTTGCCCTCCTACCCTTACCCTAACACCCCTGCATGCCTCCTGCTGTCTCTTCCCACTTTCTACCAATGCCTTCATTCCTGTTACATTTCTAAGCCTGTCGCAGCCTGGTGAGGGGTTCCCCTGACCTTCAGAGGAGCGCAGTCACTTCAGCACTGTGCTGTGTGATAAGCTCCCTCACAGGTAAGCAGCATATGGCGAGAACATCCTGCAGCTACTCCTTTTCAGGCCAGTGTTGCACAACATCATGTCACTGATTAACACAGATAGTTCTGCACTTTCATAAGTGCAAAGCACCGTTCTTCATTAAAAGGAAAGAAGGAGTCATGGAGTGATGTGACATCCCTGTGTGTCATCGGCGGTTTTGTTGTGTGCCTGCGGTTGCAGTGGAACCAGTTCAGTTGGAATGATGCTGGTCATCCATGGCTGAGGATTTGGTTCCTGAGTGCATGGTCCCACCCAGTTCTGCCCGTGCTGTAAACAGAAGGAAAAGCTGCAAAAAGATGTACTTTGTGGAAACACAGAGGAATGGCATACACCTCAGCCTTTTGAAGTCTGTTGGCTTGTTTCTAGTTCACTAAAAAAGGAGGTAAGTGATGACTTTGTTTCTTGAAAGAAAGGAGAGGGCTGGTAGGAGACTGGGCATGGATGGAGGCAGTGCTGGCACCCCTGGGCAGGGAGAGCAGGGTGGTAGCAATGGGGAAGGAAGCAGCTGCGGCATTAGATGTGATGTCTTGAGAGGTTTCTCAGCCTCCCTGCATCCGGTCAGCTCAGCCAGGCTCCTACATCTCTGCACATACATGCACCAGCTGCAGGTAAAGTGATGCTAAGGCCACTGCTTCTTTCCTCCCTCTGCGGGAGGCACTTTCTGTGTCGAAATTCTGTGTTTTCCTGACTACATTACATCATTGCTTTCTGTTTGTGCTTTCAGGATTTCATAAGTCGGTGGCAGTGCTGCCAACCCCACTAATCCTTCGGTGAACCCTTTGTGTTACAGCACAGAGCAGCCAGAGTAGCTCTGTTTGCATATTACCAATGGCAGGTGCCGACAGCTGGATGAAGTGCCATCACTGCCACAGCACAGAGCCATTCCCCTTCCTGTGGAAGATGTGTCCCCCAAAATCTTCAGAAGATGGCCACCAACTTTGTTGTCCCAAAGGAATGTTGTCCCAAAAGCTGTGAGAACCAGTACCCCTGCTAGTCTGAAACACTGTGCATGTGTGGGAAATAAAACAGAGCCCTGCAGGGAAGCATTTCTTGCCACGGGCCTGGGCTGGAGAATGCTTCTCTCATCCGAGGGAATCCCTCCTGCTCATCCCTGAGCTTCCAAGCTGCTGGCTGTGACCCAGGGACGATCTCCTCCTCCAGCAGCGTGGCTGTGGGACGTCTGGCCTTCAGGAAACGAGCTTGTAAAGAATTAACTGCAGGTCTTCTTGGAGAAGTACAGGTCCTCATGGAGAAATAAGAGGTCCTCATGGAGAAGTGCATCTTCCCTGTCCCTGCATGCTCCTGACAGCTTGGCCAGGAACACCCAAGCTGCACTCGCTGTTACCCCAGCCACTTGACAGCTTGCAGTGTGGACAGGACGGGACTTTTCTTCCAGTAAGATGATGCTGCTGCAGATATTTAAAGATGTTTCAGTTGCCCTGTGAACTTAACCTCCCTACAAAATGGTGTTCAGCTGCTGGCAGGTTCTGTAGCAGCAGCAAAGCCTCATGTTCCCCACATGCTGTGGTGCAGTCTGTGGGACTCCAAGAGCTGCCTTCTTTTCAGCAGAAGAGGATGTCCTTGTTTGCTGGGTTATCGGGGCTGATGGACTTTTGTGGCCTTAAGCAAGATGATCACAAGGGGCTGGGGGAGATAAGTTATTCATATAGTCTGGTTTTGTAAAGCTTTAAAATATACAGGTTCCTCTTTTCCCATTTTCCTTCCCATTTTCTACTTGCAAGGAGCCAAACCAGCAGCAGCATAATTCACCCTGTTGGGATGCCGTTCACAGGGATTGTCTGGGTGTTAATGGTCTAGATGTGGACACTCACATGTGTGAAGACAACAAAGGAAATGATGGCTGCAGCTGGATGTGCGCTGGTTTTACATGAACTGAAGCATGGCATGAGAAGCAAGGCTGGGGCTGCTCTCACCTGCCTGCTGCTGAATGCACTGCTCTGCTGAGCTGCCAGCAAGTCCAGTTCCAGCCCTCGTTCTGCTCCAACTGACAGGAGCAAGATGCCAGCCTGCACCCACCACCTGTGCGGGCAGAAGGTGAAGAAAATCTGGCCGATAGGCTCAGTGCTGAGCCCTTCCCTAGGCAGAATCCTGGCCTCAAGTGAGATTTTACTTCTTTGTGCTGCAGCCCGGTGACACAGAATTTTCCAGCAAAAAGGGGATCCACCTTTTATTTTTTATTTAGCCAGGGCTTTGTGTAGACTTGCGTTTGTAATGTTGTCTGCAAGTGCAATCCGAGACAATTGAACCTTCCTAGTTGTTGCTGGGTGAATGCAGTGTGCCAGCAGGGATTACAGATCCCTCCCCATAGCTGCTGCTGCCCGGGGTCTGCCATTTCTCCACCTGTTAAATGTGCCAAATTTTTTATTGAACGCCTACATCACAACGCTGAGAGGAGACAAATACAAAATGGGCACAATGAATCATGGCTCTCATAGCCTCCCTTGGCCCCAGGAGCTGGATCAGGCTGGCCAAGGAGGAAACACACTGGCTTAACTGCTGTTTTTCTTCACTTTTGCCCAGAAACTGTACCCATGGGAATGCGGACAGTAAGAAGCATCTTGCTCTTATGAGATCCAGGATGCAGCAGGGAGCTGGCACCATGCTTGGGACAAATTGTTTCTTTAGGGCAAAAACTCGGCCGGTGGGGTACATGAGTCAACAGTGGCTCATGTGAGAGCAGCATGGGACACGGAGGCTATGGGAGACATGTGGATGTGCCATGCCAGCAGGGATGGTAGAGCTTGGTGATGTGACCCATAGGGACAAGCTGGGTGGACTGGTGCTGCCAAATGCAGAGGGAAGCAAGGGAGATGAGTAAAGCTTTCAGTGTATAGCAGACTGCCACAGCAATAAACTGCTCTTCATGCCCTCTGGGGACAGAGGAGAAATTACACTAACAGAGATTTTGGAAAGAGAGTGGGAGAAGCTCTCCAAGCGCAGGGTGATTCAGCCCTGGCAAAGGCACAGGTTGCGACATGCCCATCAGTGGCTGCTGGCAGGGCCGGGCTGCATGGGGCAGCGAGGGTGGACAATGGGGATTTGGGGTGGGGGGGCTTCTGAACTCCCATTTCTGTAGCTGCTTTCACTGCCCTGAGGCCAGACCCTTCAGGAGAGGCTTCCTGCTGTTGCACAAAGTGCGGCCACCTGTGCAGGTCCACGCGGTGGCAGCTCAGTGCATCAAGCTATGAAAGCTTTGAACAAAGGAGTTGAAGATGGGACTGAATATAAATAGGACTCGGGACCACCTCGATATGCCTCTCCAAGGAGTTCTCGAGGAAGGTTTTGGAGTTTGATAAGAGCACGTTCCTCTTCCAGCAGGGCAGATAAAGGAGTGCCTGCTCCCTCGCGGCCACCCTGCCATTGCTGCGCTGCTGCGGCGCGGGAGGACGGCCCCAACAAAGGGCTGGCACGGCTTTGTTCTGCTAAGGAGCGCGGCACAAGGTAGGGATGGAGCCAGGCGAGGCAGCTCCCTGCGTGCCCCGCAGCTGTCCCGACTGCCCCCAGGCAGGGTGGGGGCAGGTGGGTGAGGTTCCCCGCGGGGTGGATCGCTTCCGTTCATCTTCCCGTTCTGTAACGCTTCCTGACCTTCCATGGGTGGTCCCCTTCCTTCCCCTGGCAGCGTGGGGTGGGAGTCTGGGAGCAGCGGGAGTTGGGTGTGCAGTGCCAAGAGGCGGGGTCGTGCAGCGTGCCGGCCGTGCCCCAGCTGCACTACTGGGGGGGCAGCGGGGGCTGTGAGGTGGCCGAGGGTCCACGAGTGGTGCAGCAAGGAGTGCACGGGTTCCGACCTGGGCCTCTGGGCAGGGACTTGGCAAACTCAGCCCGGCCTCAGGTCCCGTGGGTCTGGGACGAAGGCTGAAGCTGGGTCGGTGCTGCAGGGCTGTGGTTTGGCAGGACAAGGTGCGCCTTGCAAGCAGGACTTGGTGCCTGTGTGCTCAGAAAGGGCGGCAGCTCTGCCAGCGCTCTCTGCGTTTTTGATACGGGCAAGATCACTTTTTGCACCCCCAAAGGCATGTGGGCAGGGAACGGCGTCGTAGCCACAAAAGCATTTCTGTAAGAGGACGGGAACCCCCCCCCCCGGCAGCCCGGCCCGCCAGGACTCCCGTGCCAGCATATCGCTCTGCCCCAGCACCACTCCCAGCGCGGCACGCGGACCTGGCGATGCGCAGCGAGCCCGGCCGGCTCGGCCCTGCCCCGCGAGGCGCAGCGGCAACAAAGGGGCGGCGGCGGTGCAGGTGCCGGGAGGGCGGGGGCAGTACCGCGGGGGGGGTTGCAGTACCGCGGGGATGGGCAGTATCGCCGCCGGGAGCTTGCAGCGCGGGGAGGAACGCGCCCCGCCCCCGTGAGCGCCCCGCCACTGCCGAGCGGAGTGCGGCCCCGTGAGTATTGCGGGAGCGGAGCCGGTGCGATGGCCGGAGGCGGGCGGGACCGCGGGGAGGGAGAGCGAGCCGTGCGATGCGTTCTCGGCGATGCTGCTCGCTGGTGCGTCCTTCCGAGGCCGTGCTATCGATGAGGCGCGGCGGAGCGGGACAAAGGAGAAGTGCCGGTTTCGGTGGTAGGTCCGTAAGTTCGCTGCGGCCGGCTCTGACCGCGGGCGCTCGGAACGGAAGGGTCTGGGAGCGGCGGTGGTGTCCGGGAGGTGTCCGGCGGCGGCCGTGGCAGCGGGCTGTGCCGTGTGCTCAGGGAGGAACGCGCGGCCATCTCCTTCACCTGGTTGGTCCCCGCGCAGGCGAGCGTGTGTCTGAGAGGCTCCAAAAACGCGTTGCAGGTGAGCGGTCGCGGGTACGGAGGTACGTTGTCGTTGGCCGAGGGCAAATTTTTCTGCGGTCGGAATAGGCAAGTGTGTGAGTGTTGGTTTGTGGTGGTTGCTGACAGTTCTGTACTGCAGGAGCTGGAAATGAATGGGGGGACGAGTCCCAGAATGAGGCTGCCGAGGGTGCAGTAATTAATGGCAGAGGGGATGCAGCTGGCGATGCTCCATAGCTTTGGCTGCGTCCTTAGAGCTGAGGACGCAGAGCAGTGTGAGCCGGAACCCACCTGGAGCTGCCCTCCCTGCTCTATGGTGCTCGCGGGGTGTCCCTCTGTTCTCATGAGCCGCCGACCCGGCGCATCGGCAGCTGTGTCATGGAGGGATGGTGCAGCAGGGTCACGGTCCTCCTTCCTCTTTTCTGAAGGGCTGAGCAGCACGTGCAGCCCCGGGGGAAAATGTCATTTCCCTGTTCTCAGCTCGGCATTTGTAAGGATGACAATGAAAGATGTGACAGTATCGCTTTGATGATGCTGTATGACATGCATTGGCCTCTTCCATAGCCCTTGGCTTTGCTGGAAGTATGCAAATCACAGTTCTGCAAAGGATTAGCAATCAAAGAGCGTTACGAATCGGTCTGTCCTAACACAGCCCTCCTTCGGTTGCTCACCTCCATCCCACTTCTGGAGCTCCGGTGGGATGACATTGCTGAGGGCGGGGGGGAACGCTGCACCGGAGATCGCTCTGTGTTCAGAGAATGTTGGAGGTGAATTCCTCACTGCTTCAGGTGTGCCTGGAGTTGGTGCTGCTCAGTGATGTGCCTGGGGTGTGTGAGCTGCAAATGGTGCCTTTGAATGCTCCTTTAGTTATAATTGCGCTGATTAAAGATCTAGGACATGAAAGGAGGTGCTTTCAGTATGAAGAAGCTCTCTTAGATATCTAGCCAACGGGAGTCACTCTTATCAGATGTGCTCATTGTGTAATTAAAAACCTTGGAAAAACTTAGTTAGGGCATTTGTTTATAGGTAAAATTCAGGTTCACTGACTTTCTTAGCCACACTCAACCTCCAGTGAGGTGTGAATCACGGAATTATGCCCTGAGTTGGATGGACCATCGAGTCCAGCAATGGTGCTGCATCAGTTCCTGCTTTAAGGCACATTTTTATCTTTTATGATGATTTCAGCTCTGTAGTTTACAGAACTGCCAGTAACAGGGGGGGGTGTCTGTGTATGGGCTTCCCACCGTGTGCCATAGGCTGCACATGCTCCTCCAGTTGCGTTTATGGATGCCAGCTTTGGGAAGTGCGCACATGGAATCACAGAGTGTCCCAAGTTGGAAGAGACCCATAAGGATCATTGAGGCCAACACATACTGAAGTTTTCATCTGCAGACATAGGGTATCATGTAGAATTTGGCTCCTAGGAGCTCATGTGTAGGAACACAGCAGGGCTGCGTGGCTGAGCATCTCCAACCTGTGGAAGCTCTTTCCTCTGGGGCTTTATCCCTGCAGGTCCTGTGCAGTGCACCCACTGGGCTCAGGTCTGCCCATCCCTTGGCAGCGCCTGGCAGGTTCCTGCTGTGCTCCTGCCTCGTGCTGGATGTCTGAAGGCACAGCCCTGCCGACACTCTGTCAGATGATGCTAAATATTTGCTCATGATCTGCTGCTCATGAGTTATCAGAACCTCTTTTCTCAAAAAAAAAAAAAAAGTTGCACAGAAAGCTGCAACGTTTTGCTCATTCTTGTGTCCTTGTGAAAAAGGGCTTTTTGTGAGATATGCATTTAAAATAGAAACATTGCACAGACTATCCCCCTCATGCCAGCAGGATGCTGAAGGGCAGGGAGCCTCCGCTTTGTCCCTTTTGCTTCTGTGCCCTGGGTGCCCTCACCTGGAGCGGTGCCTCTGCTTGGGACCTGGCAGCTGCTGGGACGCTGAACTGAGCAATGCTGCCTTGGTCCTGCTGCCTGTGCAAATGCACAGCACAGCTTCTGAGTGCGTGTCCAGGCACTGAACACGGACAGCATCTCCAAGGTGATCTCTACCTGATGCCTACTGGCTTGGTGGGAGGGGTATGGGCATTCTGCAACACTCAGTCCCTTCCCTGGGGCACAAAGCGTCTGGGCTGTGTGGAGCTGTTTGAGTGAGGCCTGGTTTGAGCCCAGCCTGCCATGTGCACCTTGCGTGCAGATGTGCTTGTGGCAGCTCCCTGGTACTGGTGTGTGTGCATGTCCTGCAGCCCTGGGTGTGGCTGAGGCTCCTGACCCTGGGAGAAGCTGGAAACGGTCTCCTGTTATAAACATCTGTTCCTGTTTATGGTGAGTGGAGCAGTTTGTGTTTTCAGCTGTAAAACTTTGCAGAAAAATTGTTAGAGAAATATGTGTTCTGCGTTCTGGCTTTTCTTCTGTACCGTTGTAACACTGCATCTGCTGGTTAGCAAATCAGAGGGGTTCAGATCAGTTATTTCTGCAGGTACCTTGCGTGCACTGACAGAGTTCATGGCCTATAGGAAGCGTGCTGACAATGCAAAGGGATGGAGTGACAATAGAAATTGTCACAGCAGTATTGCAGCAATGACAGCTGCTTACTGAGACGGCTCTCCTGGGGACTGGAATTGGTCCACAGTCATAGTTTTCCCCCTGGAGATGACAGCTCTCAGGGGGCTGTTTTTATCTTGAGACACCATTTAACTCGCAGTGCTGGAGTGAAAAAGAGTTTTGTGTTTTCTGGATTCGTTTGTAGGACAGAGCTGTCAGGAAGCACTGCTGGCTGAAGGGCAGTGCGGAACACCCTGTGCCTGCTGAACAGAGCAGCTTGGGCACAGAGCAGCCCATTAACAATTACATTGTAAAAATAAACCAAGAAATAAATAAATCACAAGCTTTCCAAGGGTCCTCCAGATCCTTGGCAAACTTGAATCTTATTTGAACTGTACTTTGATTGATTAGAGAAGATATCTTCATGCTGTGACTTGCCTGAAGTTTCGATCTTGATTGTCAGTGCATGTTCCTGTGATAACTAAGCTGGGATGTCCTGTTTCTTGGCTGTTTCTTCTTCTGGCTTTTTATTTTTCTTCCCTGGCTACAGTTCTACATAACTCCAAGATTTTACTTTGGTCGCAGAGGGGACAATCACTGTGTTATTTCCTGTATGTCCTTATGTCTTGTCTGTCGTATAATCCTGTAACACATCGTGCTTGCAGGAGGCCCTAAGGAAATCAGAGATCTGAACATACAGGATTATAGTTGCTAGACTCAAACTATGCTTGCCTTTTTTTTTAGGTTACATTTCAACATTAGTACCCAGTCCAGCTTTCCTTCCCCCAGCAGAGACTCAGTGTGAAGAACTGCTGGGTGCTGGGCCCTCCACCAGCACTAACGAAAGCCTTGGCTGCGGCTCCTATGGGCTGATGGTCTGGGTGAGCTTGGCTGAAATACTGCACATGTTTTAGAAGGGTCTGGAAGGCGCTTGCTGTCTTCCAGGACGGATACTGTGTCTGTGAATTTGAAGCTCGTTTCCCGTTAACAGCTTTTCTTGCAGCCTTTCAGCATCACTAAGGTGATGTTTACAGAGGTGTGAGGAGCATTTGGGAGAGGGAGCTGAGATGTAGATCTGGTACTGACTATTGCAATGGCAGTAACTTACTGACAGTGGGCAAATTCGCCAGGGATTTAGTGTGTCAGTGGAGGAAAGCAGAGCTTTTCCTCCTTCTTGATGCCAGGCTCTTGGCACCCTTTGGGGCTGAATGTGGCCCGTTGTGCTGGGGGAGCAGTGGTCTTAGCAGAGAACCAGGAAAGCACCAACTCAAGGAAATAAGGGAACAAAAAGGGGCAGGTATGCCGGAGTCAGTGGTGGGTACTAGAGAGGCACAGGGTGGTGGAGACCACCAGGGGCAGGGATGAAGGCAGTAGTCATGGGGGTTCTTTAAGGCTGAGGAGGGATTGAAATTCATTACTTGTGCCTGTAATATGAAGGGGTGATTTGAGATGTGAGTGCCAAGCTGGAAAAGCCGAAATAACATTACTGGAAGAACACTTTAATTGGAGAATGACTCGCTTGATGAGTTAGTCAGACTGTCTGCTCATGATATAAATTGGGGACTGAGGGATCGTTGGAGTTTTCTGGCTCAGCCGTCTTGAAGTCTGGCCAAATGGGTAGTTTACCTATGGGCTGAGGAGTCTGGAAACACGACCAAAGCTCGGCTTTGAGCAGTGGCCCCGCATGCTGTACGGATGTCTGTGGTGTGGGCTGTGCTGAGTCCTCGGCCAGGCGTGGGCTTATACAAGGGTCATGAGTCTTTGGGGGAAGAGATGTGGGAGACGTGCATGGAAGGAATCTCATTTTCTGTGGATTTATGTGCTACTTCTTACAGCTGTCACTGCTTGCTCTGTTAAAAGCATGGGTTTTGGCTGGGAGTGTTTTAGGTATTGTGGCTGTGGCTCAGCAATTTCATATGTGGTTAGCAGCACGTTCTGGAAAATCAGTGGGAATTCCTTCAGGTCTGCACCTGAGGAAAAGTCAAGTTCATTGCCACGTGTGGTGTAGCTGCCTTCCCTCCCTCTCTTACTGGAATCCCATCGTTCCCCATTTGCCCTGGTTGGTGAGGGTGGTATGGCAGCCCTGCAACTCTGCTTTTGCTGTGATTTTGATCCTGGGAGAAGTCCTGCAGTGGTTCTCTCCAGGAATCTGTGGGCAAGTGTATTGGTTCACATGCATAAGCAGTGTGTTAGGGATTCAGCAGCCTCTGGTTTTGGCTGAACTGCTGGTAAGGAGTTCATCTTGTACTCCTTCACCACCTCTGTGCAAAGCACCAGGCTCCTTCAGAGGGACAGCACTGCTGTGATGCAGTGCCACGTGTGCTTTGGGGTTGTGGAGCTTTCCCTGTTATTATGGTCATGCAGTCAGATGAATATTTTATTAGATATTCATGGATTGTTTAATTAAATGGATAAATAATCATATCCTTTAGTCTAGGGAGAAAAATTCAAAGAATGTAAATTTTAGAGCTAATCCTTAATTAAAATTTGATGTAAAAAATGGTGTTAAGTTTCATTGTGAACACTCTTTAATTGAATGTTGTTTAGTTCACGCTGGAAGTGAATGAAAACGAATGAAACTCAAGCTTACCTGAGCTAGAAATGAGAGGGCGTACCGAGGTCATGGCTGCATATTAACTCATACTTTTAAAATTCATGGCTGCCATTAATTTGGTTTGGTTTTTCCCATCTGTCTCCATGCAGAGAACACTGCAGAAGCATGGCTTGTTTTGAGGTATTGTAGAGATGCCTTTTTCCTTTCCCATATTTTAAAAGACTTGTGATGGCGTTTGGGGACGTAACAGCAATAAACAAACAGGATTTCTTTTACCAGAACACAGTGGAGTGTTTTCCTCTGCCAGAGCAGCTCTGGGGCACTCGTTGAAGCTGAGGAAAGGTGGAGGAGACGTAATTTATGACCTATGGAAAGAAGAGTAAAAGAATTAATGATAAATCATTAAGGTTGGAAAAGACTTCTAAGATCATATAGTCCAACCGTCTGCCTACCACCAGTATCGCCCACTGACCATATCCCTTGGCACAAAGGTGACCTCTCATCCAGCAACCGCAGGTATTCCTGGCAGTGCTGCTGTTGGTGCTGTAGATAGTTGTATGCACATTTGGAGAATATAACTTGTGAGCCCTGCGAGCACTTGGGATCCCTGCTGGAAGCTGGGCTGCTGGCTGTGTGGGTCAGACTGTGCCAGGCCATGTGCATGCACTGGGAACTTGCCTGAGGCAGCGTAATTAGGGGAGGCTGTGTTTTTTGGGAGGATTGTGTGCACTGACTTGCTAAATAGTCTTGTGATTAGTGTCTTATTTAAGAGGATTTTGGGACACGTGCTGTAGTGGCACCACATTTCTGCTAGATGTAGGGGAGAGGTTAGAAAAATGAACTCTGTAAAGGCTGTGCTGTGCTTCTGGTCAGGCTCATGGGGTATGTGCTGTGCATCACTGCTCCACCACACCTTGTCTATGGGCGGTCCAGGAGGCAGGGAGCCCTCATTTGCATGGAGCTTTATAGCGGCTGTGTTTCTGAGACTTCATTAGGAGCATGTAATTCAGCCCTATGGGTGGTTTTTTCTGCCCACGCCTTTGCATTAGGAGCTCTGACCTCACATCCTGGTGTTGGACTCTGGGCTGTTCTGCAGCCCACAGCTCATGACCAGCAGATTTGGTCCTCAAGAAAGTTTCACCGACTGCTGTTTGGACTCCATGTGCAGTTTTCTTGAGCACAAATCATGTTTAAAGGTGCTGGCAGCTCGGTCACTGCTTTCACCACCCTGTTCCAATAGTCCAGCAGTTTCTGATTAGCCTGTCTGACTGATTTGACTGTCTCAAATGGTCTCCTTAATTTCTTTCCTAGGCCTGCAAGCTCAATTAGAAGTGAGATGAGCGCATGAAGAGCTGCTTGCATAGCACAGATGTGGCAGTGGCTCATCTGGATGTCACCTGGCCACCCCCTTGTGACTGGAAGAGTTTGATAGGAGCTGCCGAGGACAACGAAGGATCCTGGAGATGAAGGTGATGGTCATGTTTCTTCCCTTCCCTGCCCCTACTTGCATGGGCCTGGCAGTGAGAGCATGGCTGCTGTCGGTGCAGTAAGGTCCTGTGTGTTCGAAGCCCCTGTTTGCACTGGGACTGCCCTGTGTTGCATGTGAAGATGGGAGGGCTCTCTGCTCTTCCTATTGCAGCTATCCTATACTTCTTGTAAAGCAAAACACTGATGCTGCTTCTTTAGGAGCTTTTGTGGGTATTGATACATACTAGCTAAGCCTCAGTGATAAATGTCTAAGCTCCAGTTGGTTATTCTGATTTGCACAAAACTCCTGTGCGTGTAGGGGCTCGTTCTGGTTAGGATTTCCCCAGAAATCCTTCGGGATGCTGCTTGTGTTGCTGGGTCAGAGAATTTTAGCCGGCCGGGTTCACAGCTGACCTCAGCTGGCTGTGTCTGGACACCTCTGTGCTTTCACTGCTGCTACCCCTACACTTTTCCCCTGTCTGTCTGTCTTTCCCACTGACGACCCACCCTTATCACAGCTCTGCAAGCATTCAGTAACTGTTTCCCTGAATGATTAGCTTGTCCAAAAGGTCTGTACCGCATAGGGAATATTCCTAGAGCTCTGTGCTTTAATGTGGGGCCTCATTAGTCCCGTAATTGTGTGAATGGGCTACCCTTTGGCATACAATTAGTATACACCGTTTAGCTTTCTGGTTGCACGCAGCAAGGCTTTGGGCATCCTGACCAGGAAGGTTCTGGTGCCAGGAGCCCCAGGGCGAGAGTTTGGTTGGACTCTTTATTTAACACCACATTCTCCTGTAAAAAGAGAAAACAAAGGAAAGCAAACTTGGTAAGGAGATTTTCAGAGGTGGCTGTAGCTTTAGGTGTTGGATTTGTGCCTGTTCTCATGCATGAAGAGGGTTTGAGAGGATTTCATTGTCCAGCTGCTTTTTTCAATCCTTAACTTCCTGGTATCGGGAATGCCAGATGGGGGGGGCTCTGCCCCCTCCCTGCTTCCTCTGTCACTGGAAACATGCTAATCTTCCCTCCTCTGCGTAAAACCTGCATTTTTAACACGGAAAATGCACCCCCTCTTTCTTTCCTTCTAGCCAGGAACGCTCATGCCTCTCAGTGTTGTGTTACTTTTAGCATTGCAAACTGAAGAGCTGCAGTGCTGGGGCTGCTCAGCCTGCCGGGGGCTGTGGGGTGGCTGTGCATGGGGCAGGCAGCACCGTGCTGCTGCCAGGGCTGGTGTGCCAGGGCTATGGGGACCTGGAGGGCACCGGCGGCACTGAGAATGCACTGCTGGAGATAGGTGAGTGGGAAGGAGGAAGGGCACGGCACGCTGCTTTGGACATCTTTGGCAGCTGTTGTGTTTGTGGGGCAAGAAGGAAACAGAGCTGGAGACAGCTTCTGGTGTGGGTAAGGGGAGCAAATAAAGCAGATCAGCCACAGAGCATTTCCTCACTAAAACATTGGTTTTAGAAACAAAGATTTTCGTTTGGTTTTGGTTTGTTTCCGTGTTCCTCTATGAGAATCCTCAGCTGATGGGACAAAGAATTGTCTTGGGGCGTGGCCTTGGGCTTGCTGGTGAGCTAGCAGGAGCTTGGAGGGCTGCGGCGTGTGGGAGTGGGACTGGGCCTCCCTGGGGAGGTCTGGCAGCACAGAGCAGCTCTGCCTGCTCCTGTGAAGCGTAAGTTTGCAACAGTGAGTGTTATTCTGGCTTTGGTTGGATGCCAATCTTTAGGATACCAGAAATCTAAGGCCAAGCTGACCTCTAAAGCACAGCGTTTGCTTTTAATGCAGAGGTATTCATTCTCTGAACTGGTTGAGTGCGCTGGGGACTTTCCTTCCATTTGTGCCAGGACAAAGTCTTCATCTCCTTTAGAAATGCTGAGAAGTCCTTCTGTTGGACAGCCAAACCCAATCCCCTTTTACTAAATATGGTTTTGGATGAGGCAGCCTTGTTAGGCCTGGCTTATAATTTGCAAAGGCTGCTGGAGGAGTTAAGTATTCGAAAATCAGGGGTACATTTGGTCTGCGGTATCTTTATCTCTCAGTCTGCACAAGCCCCTTGTCAGCAGTGACTCTGTGTTTAGCCTTTCAGTATTTGAAATGGAAAAGGGCAGTTTCTCTTTCCTACTTTCTGCTCATTTGAAATGGGGAAGCATGAGTAAAAGCTCACCCCACCCCGTGGCTCCCTGCAGTGGCCGGGGGGGAACAGAGCCCTGCCCACTGCTGGGAGCGATGCCCTGCACCACCTGGAGCCAGGAGGAGCACAGCAACAAGTGAGGATGATCCAAGGCTCAGCGTGCTGCATTTGCTTCAGCATGGTTCTGCGGGGTGGGTGTCTGGACCGGCTGAGCACAGTGAGCAATAGCTTGGACCCAGTACCAAAGTACTGTTCCCTCTAAAGAGCGATGCATGCATAACAGTATTGCATAAGATAATGGAGTAGTTAAGTATGTGTAAGATAACGGAGTAATTAAGTGTTGCGTAAGATAACGGAGCAATTAATTCTGCGTGCTTGATTCTGCCAGCCCATCTGGGCCATTTTGCTCCAGAATGGCTCCATCAGTGCTATCAGTTTTGGGCAGCCTTCTGGATCTGGAGCTGGCCATTTGTGCATGCAGCTTAAGGTCTCCTGGTACCAGTCTGTGATTAAGGTTTTTGCTGTCTCATATTCATGAGGTCTGTACCAAAGTCCTGGGCTTATTCACTTCTGCATATGTTAATCTGAAGTCATGGTGGTGTTAGTTAACACTGCGCAATATCAGGGTTTAAAGGAATGCTTGTGTACGTGCTTATGTGTAAACATATTTCAGTGTGTTTGGTTTTACGAATGTGAATGTATGTGTATTATGTTTATAGATGTAATACAGCAGTGCTCTTGGTGTGGGTTAGAGCTGTACTCTGCTCCGGTCACTGCATAGCAGGTGGCTTGCTTGCCTTCTTTTCAGGTTTCCAGATGCAGTTGCTATAGCTACCTGCCAGCTCCTGGGGATAAAAGTGACCACCTCAGGCATTACTTCTGACTTGAAGCATCCTATGGGACTTGTACGTCAGCTCTGAAATGCACAGCATCTTGGTGAGCAGGAGTCCAGAGCAGGCACTGCATGCTGCGGGTCTGGGAGAGATGGGAGAAAAGCTGACAAAAAAAAGCAGATGAGAAAAGGACTTCCAAAAGGGAATGTTCATCATGGAGGGAAGGAGGAGGTCTGGAGATGGATGCAAGGATCTCACTGAGGCAGGAGGGTAACTGCCCACCACATCAGCCTGAGTAAGAGCTCCAGAAATTTAAGCGTTCCCTCGTACGAAGTCAATGCTGGAGGGAAAGTGAAGGGGCTTGGGAAGGATGTCCCAGAAAGGAGAGTGCTGGAGATGCAGGCATGTTAGGAAGGTGCCTGGTTCCACGTAGGTCGCACTTGAAGCTGGCAGAAGCAGCTGTATGGTGGGAGCTGCTTTGGCAGCACTGCAGTGACTCAGGGAGGGCCTCCCAACTGCCGGTGGGAGCTGCTCTGGAGGTGTTGTGCATCCCCAACCCCTTAAAAATAGCTCATTTAAGAACGACTGCAGTCAAAAAAAGTGGTTTCATTAAGCACTAACCTCCGGTGCCTCTGCGCTAGTTGCTGGAGCACATGTTTGATCAGATAGTGCTGAACACCGTGCTTTCATCTCTGGGCGGCAGCAGAGCCCCAACTGACTCAAAGGGTGCAGGGGACCCAGTGCCTCAAGGTAGGCACATGGGAAACTTCCCTCCAGCTTCTTCTCTCACACACCTCTGAGCTGCCAGATCTTCTGGCTGTACCCTGCAGAGATCTCCAAAAGAACTCATGTCTTCTCTGTGAGTGAACTGGCCAGGAGCAGGTAAGAAAACCCGGAGGTGACTGTAGTCTGAAGAAGGCCAGCTTGGTCTGATGGAGGTTGCTTTGCAGGCTGTGTATGCCGAGCACTGTGTGATCTCCATGCTGAGCTCTGAAGGACGTGAGCTTTTGGAGCAGCTGAGGAAGGAGTGCCGTGCTGTGCTTTGCTTGTACTGGTGTGCGTGAACTCTGGTGTTTGGTGAGATTTTAGAGCCCACTGGAAAGGGAATAGGGGGGTTAACTGCAAGTCTTCTTGTTTTGGCAACACTGGTGCTTTGTCATATTTGAGAAGGACTATAGATAAAGCTTTATGGAGGTGCAGACTAAGTTGAGACTTCATACGTGGCTCAAGGTAAAAAGAACTTAAAAACTGGGACAGGCTGATAACGTTACTGCTGTACTTTGGGAAGAAATTGAAAATGATTGTTCAGGCTTCAGAGGATGTTCACTAAACGAATGATTTTGTTTAACTGGCTATTTCTATATTTAACGCTTCAGAAAGAGGAAAAAGAAGTTGGAGAAGATGACTTGTAGTAGTCATTTCCCTTGATGACATACTGTTGTGGTCTCTATGCATGTTGGTCAGCTTTCTAAAAAGCCTTTATGCCAGTTTCATCTTTTTGTATCCTGAATGCATTGTTTTCTAATTCAGTAATCAGTGGGGATATAAGAAGATAAGTACATAAGTATATGTATTTGTAATATATCCTATGTAGAGATATACACACATTTCAGTAGAAGCAGAAGAAACTTAGCTGAATTGACCTGAATGTTGGAGGTGGGGAAAAAAAAAAAGATCACTGAAATGCAAATGAATAATCTCATGTAGTTGTAGAGGACTCTTTTTGGCTTTCTACCAGCTTTTGTTAGCTCTCGTGTTGCAATGATGCAGCTTCCTCTAAAAGACAGGAGACAATGAGGGTCTTACAGTGTGACTGGCCAAGGATGGGAAGAAAGGCTGTGTACTTGCAGAGGAGTGTGATGGTAGAGAAGGGACGAGCTCAGGTAAATGATATGGCAGAGGAGGCAGCTGTGCACCTGTATGCTCAACTTGCTTGTGCTCATACCCAAGCTGCAGCAGACTGTTTAGAGTTGATTTTTGGTTCTCTTGGAAGTCAGTCCTGCGACAGAGATTTGCCAGGAGGACTCCGTGATGGTCACTGCTGTGTGCCTTCAGATCTCCTGGCAGGCTTGGGCATAGTGTGGTGGAACCATGGATCCCATTCTGACAAGTTGGAGGGGTGGGAAATCGTGGGGTACACCACTGGAGAGGATCCCCTCCTCAGGAGGACTTGGGTTGATGGAGATGAAGGGTCAGCTAGGTTCAGCTGACTATGCTGGCATTCCCAAATAATTCAGATTTTTTTTATTTCTCACACAGTCACTGCTGAAGGGGCTGCCTTGGCTAGAAAGCAAATGAGCACTCGGGCTGCTTCCTTAGGCCACTCAGTGCCCCTTAGCCTGGGAGGCAGCACAGGTACGGGCAGCTGCATTTTGCTCTCTAGCTGTGGGCCCGAACTCCTGCTTTTTCCATACCTCCTGGCTGCCTGTCCTCAGCTGGGAAATGGGGATATGGGCTGCCCCTTAAAGCCGAGTAAAAGGAGGCAGGTTTGTTTAAATAAAATAAATGAGTAACTTTAACCTAAATCTTGGTCTGAGCTAGATCAAAGTCAGCCTTGTTTGAAGTTGGGTGAACTTTAAGCCCGGTGCTTTCCACTTTTGAGCTGAGCTCAAATGTTAAGCAACAGGGAGAATCTGCTTTGCTTCAAATTGGTTGGACAGAGGCTGAAGGTGGCATGAGATCTGCCTTGCAGGCTCGAGCACCGTGTGGGAAGTTGCTGGGTGCGAGATGACGGCTGTGTGAAAACAGCAGCTCTTGCCTGAAAGCAGCCAGGCACTGTGTCAGACCCTGCAGACTTCCTGTGAGTCGTAGCAGCTGTGGTAGCCTGCCGTGCAAGAGCTAGGTTGGATTTTGCTTGCAGGTGAAGGTAATCCGGGTTTCTCATCTGCAGATAAGCATAGATATCTGCTTCTGAGATGATTTTAGCATGTTTGCTTATCTGTGCAACCCATTAAGGCATTTTGTTGCAAGAGATAACTGTAGATAGTGTTTGCTGCCCAGCCTAAGAGGTGAGCTTTGCAGTGTTCTGCATGTTCTCTGTGGTTTGTGAAAGTCTGGTTCGTCTGAGTGTTGAGTGTTTGATGCTGAGTTTCAGTCTCCTTTCTTAGGGATGGGGGAAGCCTCAGTGAAGTGCTTTGGCCTTCTCTGTTTGGGTCATGGATATGCTACGTTAAGTAATTGTGTGGATTCTGAGGCTTGGGTTCCTGGATGAGAGTGATGCACCACGGATTTGGTTAATGCTGAGGGCAGGACCTCCTGCTGCAGTGCAGTCCTTTGGATCAGGAGCACATTCCTGAAGCTGCCTTGCCAATCACTCCTACACTTGCTGGGAAGCAGTTTCACATCAAACCGGTTCAAGATGACTGGAAGGCAAGGAGAAGCTCTCCAGGATGGCCTCACATCCTGCAGTGCTCCAGTGACTTGACTGACTGCAGTTCACGGCATAGGATGCCAACAGGAGTGCAAGGAACAGCCACTCCCCGTGCTGCATGTACGTTTTTGTGTGTTTGCTTCTCTTTAGGATTCACTCAGTGAAGGAGATGCAGTCAGTCCTGGCTGACAGTCCTGGCAGTGCAGTGAGATGGCTGACCTAAGGACAAAACCAGTGATAGGGCAAGAGGTTAACACTGTATTTAAATAGAACTGATCTGTGATGTTACAGAAGTAGAAATTGCTATAGAGATAAACGTGGGTTTCTCTCAGGGCACAAACTGCATATTAATGCTGCTGTGTGTGCACTCACCTCAGGCCAACAGCAGCTGTTCCTCCAGCTGTTACTAGCTGGGGAGGTGCTCTGTTGTTGGCAGTTTGCTCAGAAAGCAAGGTGGGGCTGAGGGGCGAAGTGAGTGTCATAACTGGTAGCACTGAATGTCCTGCACACAAAAGATGCCTGACTTCTATATTTGGGGAAGGTTCCATGCAGAAAGAAGAAGTCTGGCTTCTTCATGGCCCAGTGGCACCAAGGGGAAGGGAGAGTGCTGTGTGTTTGTGCAGTCTGCTCTTGGGAGCTGCATTCTCATCTGGCTGTGAAGGAGTCAGGCTTTGGCTAAAGCTCCCCTTGGTGCCCCATCCCTCCTCCTGGCTCTCCTGGGGATGGGTGGGTGCCTTCCCTGTCTCTGGGAGCTCTGGGTCACACGAGAGCTGTCAGCCTGCAACAACACTTTGTGCTGAACCCAGCGCTGAGCCAGCGCTGCGCAGAGGGATGCAGGAATGTCTGGGCCTCCTTTGTTGCTTCAGGGAGCAACTCGTGTTTCTGTTGGATTGATCTGTCTAAAGCTCTTCCTCCACGCCTGCAAGTCGCTACCTGGCTTTGATAAAAACCACATTTGTGCTGAGGTTGGCTGTCATGGTGCTCTCCATGCTCCACTCCAGGAAAAAGGGAGGCTAAAAACTGCAGTGGTCTTTGTTGCCCTTCAGCTTCACAAGCATAGTGTTTTCTTCTCTCCTTAACTACTTGGTTGCACTTCAGATCACTTTGTGTCATGCTCCATAACCACCACGATCCTTCACTGGGCTGTTGCCATGGTTTGTGAAGGGAGAAGAAGCAAAGGGAAACGTTTGCTAGGTGGGTTTCTGTGCAGTGCATGGCATGGCTGCTGCTGGGCTCTCAGCAGGGGAACAGCCATCAGTTCTGGATGGGCAGCACTCTAATGTGTTTGCTTTCCCTCGTGCTTGTAGGGGTGCTGAGAGAACAGCAAGGAGGTTTCAGGCGAAGCCTTCATCAGGAAACTTTCAGTAATGTTTTCTGATTTTATAAATACACATTGGAAACTTTGGGTGCGGGGGGGAGGAGTGTTTTAAGCTCTCAAAATGTCTTTAGGTATACTTAGATGCTTAGCTTTATGCTAAATGTTTCTGTTCATTATAATGTTGTCAGCCTGCATTTCACCTTTGAAATGTCAGTGTGGGGTTAAAGCCAAGGTAGAGCTGTGCTCGCTGGTGTTCACATCCAAAGGCAGATAGACCACGAGCTTGCTGCGTGAGGACGTGACTCACTGACTTGCCTTGGCACAATGCCTGTTTGACATCTGCTACTGCAAATATTTTGGCTTCTGAGAACCTGGCTGCTGCTTTGACAGTGAACAACATTTGGTGTGTTTTGCTATATGGATTCCTGGTGTCTGTTACAGCAGCTCCTCCCTGACACTTAACCTGGACGCAGGTTTCCTCAATAGTTTGCTAACAGCTTCCTGGGGAAATTTCTTTTCCTATACTCAGGTTCCTTGCATTGAAAGGAAATATTTTGACTTTTTTTTTCTTTTGCCAGAGAAGTAATAGAAATTATTGTACAATAACTTCTTTCTGCTCATTCTCTGAAAATGACATGTTCTGGTGGGCTGTGATGGGTGTCATCGCAGGGGAGCCATGGTGATGAGCACTGCCCTGGGGTGACGAGCTCTGCATGGGAAGCAAAGAACCAAATCTGAGCAGCGCCACTGGGCCGGGCCCAGAAACAGATGTGCAGTTTGCACGCTCCTTCCAATCCCTTTGTTTGAATTGAATTAGGTTCTGCTTTGAGCAAGTTGTAAAGAGTGACTGCGTGGTCCTGGAAGAGATGGAGAGATATCACACCCACCTGCAAGAGGCTGGCGTCATGGAAGCCTTACCCTGAGGGGCTGCTGAGCAGTGCCTGGCACAAAGCGTGTTTATTGTCCTGGGGCCATGGAATGCTGGTTAGGTGTCTTGGTGCGTGGGGATATTTGCAGAGGCAGTAAGTGTTGGCCGGCTGTGTGCTGCTAATTTAAAATAAACAAGTGCTGCCCTCATTTTGAAAGATGAACGCCCTAGAGGAACACATTAATGGAGAAAACGAGGAAGTGTTGTTGTTTAATTTGAAGGTGTGAGGTAAAGTAAATAGTCCTAAATGAGTGCTCAAACCCTTGTCTTTGTAGCTCGGAGGAATATTTGGTGTGGGAAGGGTTATGGTAAAGCTGGCTGATGATGGAAGCCTCACTGGTAAAGTTGTAATGTCAGAGGGTTCCAGATTTGGCCAAAGCCGCACTCTGGGGAATTGGTGGTTACTGCACAGCATTACCCACTTTCTTTCTCTTTTTTGAATTTGATCATGAAACACGCAATTTCAAGAGTTGGAAAGCTTTGTTACCAGCAGTGTTTTCCACATCTCTTACTGCAGTGAGGCTTTACTATTGGAAAAGTCATCAACGGCAGCACTGCTCACAGCACACTCCCATGGGTACGTGCCCACCGTGAGCTGACTTCTGTTTTATGCTGAGCCCTGAAAGCTTCTCCCAGCCCAGAGTGAGCACCAGGACACCCCTGGAAGCAGTCTCCTAGGAGAAGGCATCTGACTGGGGACGTGTAGTCAGAGCCCTGCTTTACCCATGGGCTCTGAGGCCAGAACAGGTCCCTTCCCTGCCCCTTACTGTGAGTGAGGAATATCAGGCAGGCGGCTGTGTCCAGTATAGAAAGCAGTGTTGTGGTGGAGCAGTGCTGGTCCCAGCAGCCAAGAACTTGGCCCTGTGCTTGTGCTCATGGAGGCACTGTGTGTCCTGCTGAGCAGCCCTCTGAGCAAGGCGTGTGCCTAGCTGAGATAAGCACAGTATTCCCAGCCTACTCCCAGACTTGTGTAACTCCTTCATGTATCATCTGAAGTTCAACCACGTTCCTCACTTAGAACACTTCTGCTCATTCTTCACTTGTTTTTTTCTCTTTTGTTGCATTTGTTGACTTTGGAAGTGCTTACTTCAGCGTATGGCTCAAGAGCTGTTTTATTTTCACAGCCCAGTGATGTTTTGAGAAAAAGCAAGGAATTGCTGGAAGTGAGTCTACTCTGTTTATCTAATTACCAAACGGAAATACATGCAGCTGAATTAACAGGCCAGGTTGGACTGAGCATCAGAGAGAACTTCTGAAACAGCTCTGGAGGAACAGTGTGTTCGCTTTCATTAATGTATTATCAGCTTTCACCTGATGTATTGAGTCCATGAAAAACATGGTTTCTTCCATTATAAAGTGACTCAATCACAGCTTATTTACAGCTATAGTCTTGATAATCTCTTTCCCGAGGACAGGAACAGAAGATTTTAAGAACAGATGAGAATTTTAGATAACTTCTCAAATCCTTTTTTTTTTTTTCCTTTTCCCCTTTTCAGTTTCCTTGGGAGTATCACTTTATTTTGAGTGGAGGGACTCCTGCTCTGCACCTCCATCTCATTCTCTGTTTGCAGAAGAGGATCACGTTTCAGATCTGCTTGCCTTTTTCCTCTTTTCTTGGTTTAAGAAGTTAGCAAGCCCATCGAAAGGGAGGCAGCGTGCTTGAGTTTTCAAGTGTTTGGTGAGAGCCTTGGGAAAACCCTGAGCTGTCATGGGATAAGAAAGTTCCTGTGCTGGATTAGGAACTGCCTGGCAGGTAGAAAGCAAGGCGGTCAGATTCCACAACACCACAGGGCTCCCACAAGCTAAGATCACTCTGAGATATCTGCTGTTCTACTGCAGTAACTGATCTGAGGAGGAGAGGAATGGCAAGGCATGTATCCCGAGGGCTGCTGGGACCAGAGGGAAAACTGGAAAACCACAGAGAGCCAGCAGTCCCAGGCAGCTGGGCAGCAGAACAGCCAGGGATGCTTGCGTTAGCAGAGGTGGCATAAAGCTCTGTGGTTTTGGTTTATTGCCACAGGACAGCTTTGAGTCAGCCCCACTTGCAACATGGCCTGAAGTCACTGCAGGCAGCACAGAGCTCCAGCCTTGGAGTGTGGCCCCAAAGGATGTAGGTGAATGGGTTTGGGAGGAGAACAAAGCAGCCCGGCTGTGGTGCTGCAGAGTTGTGTGCCCAGAGTGTGCGTGCTGGGGCTTCCCTGTGGGCTGTTCCTAAACCTTTTACTGATCACTGTAGAAAACAGATAAGAGCTTGCCAGGCTATTTCGTCTAACACAGTGGGGCTGCTGTGATAAGCATTTCTAGGGTAAATCTGCTGTGGGTCATGGAAATGCAGATTGCCAACTGTCCTCCTTTACCTGGCTGGGGCAGCTTTTTTGTACCAGCACCCTGAGCTGGGGTTCTGTGCCAGGCCAGGCTGCAGCTCCCTGCAGGGATGAAAGCCTCCGGGATGCCAGAGCAGGCGGGTTCTGCCCACCTGTGTGGTTAAGCCTGCCGGTGCTATCCTGGAGAACAAGCTGCCTTCCCCCTTGGCATTAAAAAAACAGCCTCTGCTTACAAGTCAAAGCAAAACCTCTGTTCCCTCTGCAGCAGTGTGCACAGCTATCCAGGTGGGGATTGCATCGTGTGAAGCACGGGATGTAAATTTTTAGGCTTCTCTGGGTGCTCTTCACTATGGGGGACACGAGCTGGCAGTGCTGAGACATGCTGCTATTGCCTACATCTGGAAGCCTGAAGGTTCCTGGAAGTCAGCCCCTTACCATGTGTCAAGAAGTACAAGGTGAATGAAGTCTGGTTAGGAGACTGCACAGTGTGTGCTGGAAGGGAGGAGGAAGGAGTCTGGGAGCTTTGCTCTGAGCTGGTTGGTACTGTGTGGCTCCATTTGGGGGTTTCTGTTTCTCTCTCTATATAGATTCTGAAAGCACTGCTGTCTGCAGTGGAGCTGCATGCAGAGGGGGGTAGAAGGATGCACTCTAACAGTGGGCTGCTCTGTGCAAAATCACAGAGTTTCTCCCAGTTTCTTAATAGAGTTAAAATATGAGTAGTCAGCATTAGGATGCATAGAATCTAATGCTATGTGCTGTAGCATTTGTAATTTAGCTTACATGGCATTGTCCTGACTCAGTGTTCTGCAGAAGCAAGCTACTTCTTGAAATGTATCACCCTGTGAAATCTCGCCTTCCCTTGCTGTGTTTCCTTAGAATGAAGCTGTGAGGTCAAAAAAAGATTTGTCTAGACAGTATTTTGTGAGGGCCTGTGGATAAAGTAATAAGTTGTAAAGTAATTTTTCATACTACTCACTCTTACTTGCTCCAAAAAGGCCAGGAGTTGTCTGCTGTGGTGTTTGAGGAGGAGCACCTGAATTGCCAAAGCGCAATTAGCAAGACGTTTTCTTGGGAAAAGCTAAGTTTTTTCATCTCCTTTTCTCTTAGCAATGCTCATTGCACGCATTAACCATCAGCACTGAGGTTTTTACTTCACTGAGTGAATGGACACATAAGCTTTTACAAAGCTGATGTGTTATTAATGTTTCTGCTGCTGACCCTTCGTGCCCGGATAACAGCTTTTATGGGACTGCTGCACTTATCTGAGGAAATGCACGTACATCCCCAAACCACAAGGTTCTTCCATGACAGTTTTATTTCTCCTTATTTATTTTATTATTTATTTTTTACAGGTGTTTCTTGAACTCTTCAGCGCCTTGCACAGCTGTTGTGTTTGGGGATATCCTGCCTTTAACCCTGGACAAAAATCTGCCAACAGCCGAAAATGACTTGAGTGGGAGAGCCCCTGCTTTGTCCAACAGGTAGGACATCGGTAGTTGGTGGCTTCTGATATGTCATGGCTCAGCACAGCTTGCTGTCAGCAAGCTGTCTGCAGAGGGAGATGTTGCTAGTGCTGTGCTAGGGCAGATAATGGTCTCCTGAGGTGCACTGGGAGGTGGTTCATGTAAAACTGTTTCATTGCGGAATGCGGTTTTGTAGAAAAGACATGAAGACAAAGTAATCTGAAGGCCATCTGCTGTTGGAGTGCTCCCGTTTATAGCACAGCTGGTGGGAACTGAAGGTGACTGCTCACACAAGGTGCTGCATAAGGGGATGGGCAGTGCTGTACAACAGGATCTGGCTTTACTACCTGTAAGGATAATATACCTTGAATAACATTTATCAAAGAGCACTTGTGAACACAGCCATGCTGCGGCTTAATTGGCTCCCAGCAGCTGGTTTCCCAACAGGAGCACGCTCAGCCCACTGAGGGTTTGCAGAAGTTCCCTGTGTAGTTGCTAGATGTCAGTTGATGAAACTCCTGGTGCTCATGAACTCAATTTTTTTCTGCACGGTTATGTGCCTTGTTACGTGCTTCGTTAGTGTTCAGGCTTGCAGTGAAGTGGCAGCTCAGTTCTGGAAATGCTGTTGGTGGGATGGGAGGTGAAGGAAAGCAAAATGGAGACCTGCACTCCTGCTGGTGTGCTTCTAGCTGTGTTAAACTTGTTTCAGTGACAGCAGCCCCAGGTCACTGCTACACAGCACGTGATGGTTAATAGCCACTTCAAGTCTATTCATTTGATGTTTGAGGTGGTGAACTTCTGAAATGAGATCTTAAAATGGGCTGAGGTGTTAAAATTGCCCCTGTCCCCACCCGCTGTCTCACACTGCTGCCTGTGATTTTATATGTATGTGTGGATGTGCACACACCCTTGACTGAGATGTTCCTCTCCCGCAGGACCAGCTTCCTGCCCTGTGCTCACTGTCCCATTTGGATGCGACGTACACTATGGTTCACATCAATGTGCTGAAAAAATTTATGTGTGTTCTTGTGGTGATACTGATAGCTGTGACAGTTTGCCTGTGGAAAGAGACAAGAGGAAGCTACTATGTTCCTTTCAAGAGCGATGATACACAGGTTCACAGGACTTTGGAAAAATGGAACCTACTTAAATCACAGGGCCTCTTCCATGAAGCTGCTGGTGAAATGGGTCAGATGCCTAAAGCTTTGCCCAACAACCAAAACAAAGTAAAAGGCATCACCTCTGGAGCAGTAGAGAAGTCCAGGAAAGCAGCAGACCATGTGAAGGTATGGGATAAGGACAGCTCATCCAGAAATCTCATACCCAGGCTGCAGAAAGTCAGGAAGAACTACCTGTCCATGAACAAGTACAACGTGACTTACAACGGGAAGATGAATGCTGCTAAACTCAGCCCAGAGAAGCTGCTGTGTCAGCTGCGGGACAGGGTGAACGTGACCATGGTACGGGGATCAGATGGCCCATTTAACTCCTCGGAATGGCAGCACTACCTGCCTGAGAAAAGCCTCAATGAAACAGTGGGCCGCCTGGGTCGCTGCGCTGTTGTGTCCTCAGCTGGCTCTCTGAAATCTTCTCACCTGGGACCAGAGATAGGTTGGTATTTTTCTACTAAGATAAAGTCAAGCAATACTGTTTTATAACTTGCGCTGAACAGAAGAGGCCTAGTGTCACGCTCTTACTCTGCTGGAGCCATAGAGCTATTTAAAATAAGCTGAAATCTATCCTTGCAGTTCTTTGATGGTGAACAGTACAGCCGAGGAGGAGACGGGAATAATGATGAGATACTCTTCTCCTCTCTGAGTGTGTACACTGCATATCGTAGGCTTCCTTATGATGCTGTAGATGACAGTGCCTGTGAGTGTGAGGCCTTGGGCATGCCTGCTCCCATGAGCAACCACTGATTGCAGCAGCAGTTTCTCAGAAATGAAAAGGATTGTGATAGAAAGCAGCTGCAGTCTTAACTCTGGAATCTTGCAGAGATTTGATTATGGTATAACACTGCTCTTCCTCAGCAGGAAAACAGTAAGTAAAAATATTTAGCCCAATGAGTGAGCACTCCCAAAGGGAGTGCAAAGGATTGGACTGAGCTGAGAGGATGTGACTTCTGTTTAGGTAGTTCCTTTATAGCGAGTCCTTTCAACTTTCATGGTTGTGTTGACCTCACCAGAAAGAAGAACAAATACTGAATGCCAGGAAGAGGTTTGGCACCTCAAGTGTTTGTTTCTTGAGAGGGTGTGGGGTGGGTTGAGTAATGCTTGTGTGCTCATTGCACGCTCAACAGACAGAAACTTTTTTTATTCGAAAAGACTCCTACAGAGAAGGAAGTAACAAAACTAGCAAAAAACAACCCAACACAACTAAAGCACAGAAGGGAGAAAAAACACTGAAGTGTGAGCAATCTGCTCTAGTTGACCCAGCACTGAGCAGAGGGATGGCCCTGGGCAGAATTCAGGAGTCTCCTCTGACTCTAATTCTTGCTTGTGATCATCCAACAGTGGCACTGCCTCACTGAGCCCGCGGGGCAGCTGAGTGTGAGTGGCCCAGCAGTTGAGGTCTGTGCTGTGCTACAGCCACAGAACAGGACAGACTTCAGAGGGCTCCATTTGTTGTATTGAGTTTGGTGATACTTTGCAAAGTCCTATCTGCCCATATTGATCTGAAGACAGTAACAAATGCTGAAGCATCGTTCTTGTACTGTGGATTGTAAAGAAGTGAGTTTCGATACTAAAGCACTTTGTATCTTTAAAAGCAGCGTCCAGGGTCTCTCCAGCCTTCAGCTCTGAGTTTTGTGCTTGGCAGAAAATTCTCCTGTGGCCACAGTCCCACTTTGTTCACTGCTTATTGTTTGGGCCACTGTGAAGATTCACACTGCACTTAACTCACTGCAAGAGGAGTATGTATGATTCTCTCTCCTGTAGAAATTGCTTGCAGGCTTCAGTACTTCCGTGTGTTTGTAAGTTATCAGCTGAATCAGGTCCTTTTGGCCTGTACTAAGCTGGAAGTAGCCTTCATCATCTGAAGCAAGTAGACAGATAACCCTTTAATACATTATTCAGGAACAACTGAGGGAAACCTTTCAGCTGCAGTGGCAGGCTGCTGCAGGGAAGTGAGGGTTTGTGCTGGCACATGCCCAGAGGCTTTCCCTATTGGGTGCCCCCTCAGGGGGCAGGTGCTGGGTGAGGATGAACAGCAAGAGCTGTGTTGAAGTGCCCTGAGGGATGTGATGAGAAGGGCGGTGGCAGCATTAACCAGGGCAGCACTGCATCCTGATACAAATTGCTCTTGACAGTTGTTTGATGTAATTGTTTTAGCCTCCTGATGAGTGTTTGAGGCCAGGTAGGTCCAGAACTAGGAAGGCAGACCTGACTTTGAGCACCTTTCTGGGCTGGAGCTTTCTCAGAAGTGACCTGATCTCTTGTTTGATGCTCTCCTGTCACCCAGCTGGCTTGTTTCCAGCAGTGTCTGTGCTAACTCCTGTGATGGGACTGCTCAGGAGCTGAGGATGCTGTCACAGCATGTTGTAATCCAGCATGCAAGTGCTGGATCTGGAATGTGAGCAGCCAGGTGATGGATGGGCTGTGCCTCTGCTGCTGCAGAGTGGAGAGCATGCCAGGTGTGCAGAGCAATATCTCTGTGCCTGCAGTCTCCTAGTCTGTCCCTTGGGCTGAAGCATCAGTCTGTTCCAGATCACATCGGATGAATTCTGAAAAGGTCACTGTGTAACGTGCCCTGGATGAATGCCATTAGCCCTGCTGCCATCCCAGTTAGCAGGCCTTGTGTCTGAATCACAAACTGGAACCTTTTAGCTCAAGCAGACATATTTCTATGGAAGAAAAGTTGTGGTTTGGTTGGGGGAAGGTGCCAAAAAGGAACTAAATCTTGAAGTCTTTGCTTTGAAGCTTGGTTGAGCACAAGAGACTGCTGAATAATTATTCTTTAAAGGGCTGGGGGTATTTTTTCTATGTAATCACATCAAATGAGGAAGGGTCGTAGATCAGAATGGGGAAATCCTGTTTAATGGGCAGTGCTTGCCTTGATGAGTTCTTGGTGATAACAAGGTCTGTGAGTTGCCAGTGAAAAACCAAATTGAGGAAATGCTGGGTGCAACACAACCACTGGGAAGACAGACAGGATGCCACAATGGGTTCATCAAACACCATTTTTAAGTGTACATTTCAGTGTACACAAGTGTAATAATGCTTGGTGTCTGGCTCAAGTTGTGTGTGTAAACTATAGAATTATAGAATTATCAAGGTTGGAAATGACCTTCAAGGTCATCAAGTACAACCGTCAGCCCATCCCCACCATGCCTGCTGGGCTGATACTTGTGGTTACATGGAAAGTCTCCATAGCTCCAAAGCCAGCTGTTAGCTCACTGCTTTCACTCTGTTCTGCTTTCAGACAGCCATGATGCCGTCTTGCGGTTTAATGGGGCTCCTGTCAAAGGATTTCAAGAAGATGTGGGGCAAAAAACAACGATTCGTCTTGTTAACTCCCAGGTAGGTGTGATGGAAGTTCAAACAGACCAAGTATGGTGCAGCTGCACGTGTGTCCTCTGCCTGGGAGCTGAATCATAGAATCATAGAATGGCTTGGGTTGAAAAGGACCATGATGATCATCTAGTTTCAGCCCCCTATGTGCAGGTTTGCCAGCCACTGGATCAGGCTGCCCAGAGCCACATCCAGCCTGTGTGAATCCAGCTGAATGGTGGGGAATGGCCTTCCTCCTAACAGGGACACGGGCAAACCTTCTCCTCATTGCTCAGATAGCTTCTAAGGCTCCTGCATTTAAATTAGCACATGCTGGAGGTTGTGCTTCTTTTCTGCTCGGAGATGATGTGTACAACATATTAGTAGGGTCGTTAAATGGCTGAAGATAAGTGCCCAAGAAATGCACTCAGGAGCATTTGCACCCTGCTGTGATCTGCTCTGCAGCTTGCTGCCTCTCAGTTCCCCTGTATTCAGTCAGCACTCAGATGTGGGACTGTTTGTCCTTGCTCAGCCAGTCTTTTTTTGGCAGCCACATCTGGTAGCTCACATCCTTCCTCTGCCCTGTTTGACCTTTCTGTATTTTATCTTCTTCCTTCTGTGTGCTTTATGGTGGCAGATAGGCGTTATCACTTGAGAAATCTTGCTCTGAAATAAGTGCCAATTGCCACTCTTCCTGTGATACAAAGTTGTTTGTCAGTGAAAATATGTATGTGACCTGGGTTACTTGCACAGGGTGGAGGGTAACACCATGACTGCATGTAGTAGGATAGCACCAACAACGCTGTTTGGCTACTCTAGTTTTGGACTAAATGTGTGAGCACTGCTGCTGTTCCCCATGGCAGCTCTTGTTTTGGCTCCTGCCATTGATCCATCCTCAGTCCAGTCCTCAAATGAAGGAAGTGGGATGCTCCGTATCTAATCTATCAAACTAGTCTGTATTCATTGCTGTCCCTTTGGCATGGGTGGCCTGAGTTGCTTAATAGTTTTCTAATACATTTTCTGTAACAAACATAACCAAATAGATTTGGGAACAGTACCCAGTTGTTAGTTTGCTCACAAGCTGGAGATTTTAACAGTACAGTGGGGTATCTTGTGCATCTGTTTAAGAAGGAAAGATTAATGGGGTTATGATAATGTCAGGGGAGAAGTTTGGGATCCTCAGATCTGAGGATGGGCTTGTAGGTCCACAAGCTTGATGGTTGTTCTAAATAGAGAAACTCTTTAATATTCCCTTGCCTATTTTCTTAGACCTTGACTGTTCCCTCTGTCCTGCTTTTTTAATGGCATGTGTTCCTGTAATCTTCTGTAAAGCATCAATTTGCCCTGGGAAAGCTCTCACATCTTACAAAAATAAGGGCTGAGGACACTGTGGGGGGAATACTAATGTTGTTATGTAGGACACGATTCCTTTCAGCTGAGCGACCAGGGAGCAGATTACCAAGGGCTTCCTCCTAGCTCTTGTTTACAGCTCTCCTTGGCTGTGTCGGAGAGTGCTCTGCCATCACTGCATTTGCTGATATTGACATTAATGAGTCTGCAGGGAGAAGAAAGGAGGTAGTACACCCACAGAGTGAAGTAAGGTTGTGATGGCTAAAAGAGAGCCATGTTTGGATTATGGGGCAGAAACTGCATTAGCTGGAGAGCAGGAGCTCATTTATTATCCAGTCGGTAATTGTAGCAGGAGGGTAGGTGCTACGCTAGCAAGATATTTGCTAAGCAATGAGTTAGCTAAATAACAACTCTAACTAGTAAATGAATGGATTAGTCAGCTAATTAGAATCAAAAGACTGAGCAAGACAAATAAGTTGTGTAGCGATTTAAATGGTATTTAAGTACTTAGAAAGAATCAGTCCCTCTATTGACAGAACAGATAGGTACTAAAGGTATCAGGGAGCCAGATTCCTGCAGCAAACTGTGTAAGTAACCAACAGGCAATCAACCCAGTGGTGTGGGGAAGGAAACAGCAAAAGCCCTGCAGCAGTGGAGGAGCTCCCCACCTGGTCTCCTACAGCTGGGCTTTTGAGCCTCTGGGCAGCCCTTTGGAGGCCAGTGTGCCTCTGCTGGCTCACATGGCTGAGCTTGGCCCACCTTTGCTTCCTCTGCTGCTCAGCTTCTCTTGAATCCTCCTTCCACATGTTTCGCATCAGCTTTTATTTCTTTTCTTCCCTGGAAAAATTCCTGGAAGATTTCCAGCCTTTCAATGGAAACAGGAAAATGAGAACGAAACGCCAGCATTCCTCACCCTGTTTCTGCCCCGTGGCATCCCGCCCTTACCCAGCTGTGGGGCAGCTCATGCCAGCTGCCTGGGCTGGGCAGGAGCTGCACTGCGCTCCGGCTTTGGGGCACACTGTCAGCAGGCGACCTAGATACTGCCACTGCTGTGAGGAAATGAGGCCACGCAGTGCTTGTGGTTGAGGGAAAGCCTAATCCTCTGGAGCTGGAAACAGATGTGAGGAAACCCATTTTGCTTTTTGAGTAATAGACATCTAGGCCAGCCGCAGTGTCCCTGTGCACTGGTTAGCAGAGGCGATCAGTTTGCTGCTAGAGGCAGCCTAGATAGTTCAGGGTAAATGGAGTAGCTCTTAATTAGGTCCTCGGAGAGCATGAGGAAAACGGGAGCTGATTTTTATGACGGTGCTTCTCTTAGGCACAGCTTGTAAAGAACTGCTGATGTGAGTTAAGCCTGAGGGCACGAAGGGCAAAAGACCAGCCCCTGTCTCAATGGCCTGTGCTTGCTTTTCACTGCAAACCCATGTTAGTGCAGGTTGTTGGAGGCTGTGCCAGCAGTGTATAGGTGGCTGTAGGAGTCATGTCCTTGCCTGTGTGCTGTGGGACACGCTTTGGGAGCAGCGGAGGGGTGGCTGTAGCTGTGCTCAGTGGGCTTTGCTGCTCCACCACTGCTGTTGCTGACAGTGTTTATCAACATGTTGTGTTTGTTGGGTCTGTTGTGTCATTCCAGCTGGTCACTGTGGAGGAGCAGCAGTTCCTGAAAGATGCGCTGTATAACACTGGAATCTTGATTGTCTGGGATCCAGCACCATACCATGCAGAAATACATGAGGTAAGGCTGAGGTTTCTGTAAATAAGATCAGATGCATGCTTTGAAGTGCAGCTGTTAGCTCGCGTTCTCCTAATATAAACAGCCACTCATTTTGAGGCCATTCTTGTTTACCTCTTCCTCATGCGTTATGATGGGATTGGATGACTGAAGATGTAAGCTGATGTCACCTTTCTGTGTCAGATTTTCACTTGTGGGCATTGCAGTCCCTCTGGCAGTACAAAAGTACAAATGTTTTGCCCAGTCCCACGTCTCTAAGTGGTGTAAGGACGTATGCACAGCCCGTGTAAAGTCAGTGAAACCAGGATGGGGTGTTTGTGGCATAGGGAAAAGAATCAAAATGGCTTTCAGAAAACATGCCCTTCCAAGTGTTTTTAATGAAAGTAGGATGTTATGATGCAAATGAGCTCAGCCTGCTTGCGGAGGCGGTGCTGGGAACACTCTCCTGCACCATGGGATGCTTTGTGCTCAGCATGGAGAGGCACAGGGGTCTGCAACACTGAGACAGACTTCTCAGCATCATTGGCTGTTGGGGTTGCAGATTGAAATGATACAAGACAGCTGATCTTATATAATAGTCCTTCTCTGCCAGAGGGAGGAGATATGGGTTTTCCCCCTCTGTTCATTAAGGCAAGTCCCCTCAAAGACTTGAAGGGCAGGTTTGGTGATGTTGGGCAGCGAGCAGCATGTAGAGATCCAGCAGGACCTTTTCCCCTCGGCAGCAGCAGGTTAACTCACTGATAGCCTTCCTGTTTGCCACTGGTTGTAGGAAAGAGCATGCTGCAGATAAAACCATCTGACCTCTTGTTTCTGTTTTCCAGTGGTATCAAAAACCAGACTACAAGTTTTTTGGAGCCTACAAGTCGTATCGTATTAGACATCCAGAGCAGCCCTTTTATATCCTGAATCCAAAGATGCAGTGGCAACTCTGGGATATTCTGCAGGAGAATTCCCTGGAGCATATTCAGCCTAACCCACCGTCTTCAGGAATGCTGGGTGAGATAACTGGCCTCTAAACTTCATGTTCAGCTTACAAGAGATCTTCAAAATGTCATTTTCAGACAGCTATGGATTTATGTTTGAAGGCTTATCAGAATTTCTTTTACAGTGCTTGTCTTATGCTGGAATTCAAGCATCATGTCTCAAAAGTATCAGCTTGGTTGTGTTAAAATAAGCAGTTTGCGGCACCTTTCTGGAACAGCAGTTTTAAACATGGCCTGGTTCCATGTGGGAATAGGTGAGCAGAGTGCAGCATCGACATGTTCTCAAGGATTTCTGAGTCCTAAAACCAGGGCAGTTCAACTACATGGGGTGCAGAGAGGAACATACAGCTCCTGTGGGTTCAGATCTCATCAAGGAAATAAGTCTGTTTACCGTAGATGAAATCTAAGTGGTTACCTAATATGTATATGGAAAAAAAAAACTATATAGCTAAAGGCCTAATCACAGCACAGGGTTGGGGGTGGTCTGACTGACCACTTTGATTCAGTATGCTAGTTTATTTGTCAGCATGTTAAATCCAGGCTCCCAGCAAAGAGGCTTCCTCTGTTGCAAAGCTTTTCCTTGTTATCAGCAGGTAAATCTCATGGCCATGTCAATTAGAAGGAGCAGACTTCTCAGAATTCACATATATGCTGAAGTCACAGTACGCACACAGTGTGGTCTTGTTCACTATGTGGACATCAATCTGCTGCACTTCAGCCAGTTTTCCACTGCTGCCCCTACTATCTCTGCCAGGCACCTTGTATATCTGTGTAAAAAGATGTGGAGCTGTTGGAGCGGATTCAGAGGAGGCCACAAAGATGATCTGAGGGCTGGAGCACCTCTCCTATGAAGATAGTTTGAGGGAGCTGGGCTTGTCTGGAGATGAGAAGGCTCTGGAGCAGACATCACTGCGGCCTTCCAGTAGTTACAGGGAGCAGATAATCAGCAGAGAGACTGACTTTTTACATGGTCTGATAGTGACAGGACAAGGGCTTTACACTAAAAGAGGGGAGATTTAGATTAGATATTAGGGAGAAATTCTTTACTCAGAGGGCGGTGAGGCCCTGGCACTGCTGCCCAGAGAAGTGTGGGTGCCCCATCCCTGAAGGTGCTCAGGGCCAGGCTGAAAGGGGTCCTAGGCAACCTGACCTCTTGGGAGCAGCCAGCCCATGGCAGAGGGCTGGAACATGATGGACTTTAAGGGCCCTTTCAGCCTAAGCCATTCTATGATTTCTGCCAGTTAAACACCTCGTTTTCTTTGCCAGCCTTGCTCTTGCCCTGGACCAATTACATCATCACATGAGCAAGACAATTGCATAAGAATACAGTCATGTTATTACAGCGTGGCTTTCACTGTAAACAGCTCACTCTGGTCAAGACCATCAGCTGTGTTGCAGCTGCACCAAACAGCCCCATCCGGCCTGGTGTGTTTTCTCCCACTTTCAACTGAACTTTGGAAGGAGGAAACCCTTTCCCTTGGAGTGGGGTGCTTCTTGCCTGGCCGTTGGCCTCACCGTAGTGGTTTATGTGTTCTCTGGGCTGCAGTGATGTTTGTCTCTTTCCCTGCTTAGGCATTGTGATCATGATGATGCTCTGCGATGAGGTGGATGTGTATGAATTTCTCCCTTCTAAGCGGCAGACGGACATTTGCCACTACTACCAGAAGTTTCACGACCGTGCCTGCACCATGGGAGCTTACCACCCTCTCTTGTTTGAGAAAAACTTGGTGAAGCATTTAAACCAAGGCACGGATGAGGACATCTATACTCACGGGAAGGTTACTTTGCCCGGCTTCCGAAATGTACATTGCTAGCAAATCAATTTGTGTCATATTTAGGCTTTTGCCTTGACTGTCGAAGCACTTTGAAAATCAGGGTTGTCATATTTGTTAGGTCTAAGCACTGGTGTGTTTTGACAGCTTTTCCACGTTGCGACACTTAGGACTCTTTGGCATAGCTCCTCCAAACTGGAAGGCAGTGCAATACGTTGTGGTACATCCACAGTGTCTGCGTGAGCCTCTGCAATAAATGTCCTCCTCGTGGGGCTGGGCTCATGAAGCTGGTGGATATCTGTCTTCAGCTCAACTGATGTTGCTGTATGGGAATCACAGGAGATGCCTTCTAAGCAGAGACTGCACAAGTCTGAATCAAGTGCTGATAAAGTTCAGCTTGCTTCAAAGGGGTTCCGACAGCTGAAAGCCTGGTCTGCTGAGAAACGAGAAACATTCTTTAACACTTGTTCCCATCACCCTGGAGCATCACCTTTGGAGCAGTGATTTAAGGAATCACTGTTAAAGCTGGGTACTGATAAGCTCAACTCCTAGTCCAAAATATTTGATTTTACCATTAAAATAAGCAAGGCAACTTCAATTCAAAATACAAGGCTTTTAAATCATTTGGGTGGCATTTTGGCATATGAGAAGGGAGGCAATTCACAATTCAGGAATTTCTGCAAGATATTTTTAGACATTTTAGTGGAGGGTTTTGTTTTTTTTAATGATTTTAAGCAAGTTTTATTGACCATTTACTTCTCCAGTACAGTGTCGTGTTTGGTACAAAAGAAGCCGTATTTTGAAAATGTTTTGGTGGTGGTGTTGAAAGGCACAGATGGGAAAACTCACTGGAAGCTGGTACTTCTTTCTAACTCTCTGCTAATCTACCTCTGTAATTATTGGCAAATTGTTTTCTGTCTTGTCTCCAGTAAACAAAAAAGCCACGTAGCAGCTGGACAGATGAGATGCAGCTCTCTACAAGCTAACCAGGGCCATCTCGTTGCTGTTGTGTGGTTTCTGAATGCATGGCGAGCAGGTACATTGCCTCCATTCTTCATCAGCAGTGAGGAAGGAGAGTGTGCTCTGCTTCCCATGCTGGAACTGAGGCAGAAGGGAGCAGGGCACCTTTTCCCTCTCATGTAGCCTCACGGTGGAAGCAGCAGCTCTGCAATCTCTGTGCATCAATGAGAACACCTTCTGAGTCCTTTTCCATACTGATGTATTCCGTGGTTACCTGTAAAGAAAACCTTTTCTTCTCTTGTTTTGAATAAATCCTGTGAAGTCACTGGCCCATTCTTACCTCGGTGAAACCAGTGTAAATGCTGTTGCTGGGACATGGGGCCTTGTGCCAGAGCAGGTGGGAACTGCAACGTGCTCCTTTCAATAAGCACGTGGCCCTTGTCTGCCCCTTGGTGAGTATTCTTTGTTGTATTCTTGTCACTGATGTATATTGCTGATATAGATATGTTGGGGTTTTTTTGTTTAATTTTAAATTATGACCCTTATGCCATTATCCAGGGGCACTTCTGTCTCATTGGACACTTGGTTTCTTCCCTTACACTGAGCTGTTAGGGAAAGGTCTTGGAGCTTCTCCTGCACGTAGCTCTTTACTGCTAACTTTGTTCAGTGTGTGGTGAGCAGAACTGGTTTGGGCAAAGGTGGGAGATGAACAGAGAAAAGCTGACCTCTGGGATGGTTTGACAAAATATATTTCTGATGCAATTTATTTCCATTTAACTCTCTGACAGCAAGAGGAGATGCAGCCTGTAAGGACATAATGCTGAATTTACCTCCTGACTTATTTTCTTCACGAAGCTGAGTATGTTAGCTAGCATAAGGGGACGTACATGGATGAGTACCTTCTTGCTGCAGCTGCTCTTAAATTCAGAAGCCCAGCAGCAGAAGGGAGACCCTGCCATGCTGTCATTGTGATGCTGAAAATGATTTTCAATGTGATACAGAATTGGATGGGGACAGAGAAGGGGAGGAGTGGAGGGAGTTGACTGAAAGTGCTGTAGTTTGCTGCAAGTAACTTCTGGCAGAAACTAGATCTCTTTAAACAGAAACAGATACTTCCTAAAGTGCAGTGAACTTGTTTTGCTGTCTGCATGCCAGTGCTGAGCATGCAGCCTGTTTTGAAGGCCAGCGTGCTTTGAAAGCTGTCTTTCTGGGAACAAACCCAGCCTGAAGTGCCTTTATTTCCATTCATGCCGAAATCTTGCAGTGCTTTTTCTGCCTGGCCCTGGAGTCCTTTACAAAAACAATAGTACAGCACTTCCAGGAGCCCACACAATTATAAACTCTTAAAAAAAGAAGCTTTTCAGTAGATGCTGATGGATGTTTTTCGTGTTAGAAAAAGTTTTAGCCCGGGCATTCATAATTTGCAGTTCCAAAGAATTCTGACATCTCACGTGGGTTGGTAAAGACCCTGGAGTGGAAAGCAGCTTGCACTGACAGACCAGCAGGAGCTCAAAGAATTGCAGTTGCAGACAGCTATAAATGGCAGAAACTATCTCAGTGTCTTCTTGGAAAAGAAGGACTTGGGAGGAGGCCTTCAAGGCTGGGTTGGGTGGAGCGCTGGGCTCCTCATCTGGTGGGTGGCAAGAGGAGCTGGAACTGAATGGCCTTTGAGGTTCTTCCCGACCCAAGTCATTCTATGGTTTTGTGATAGGATTAGTGGGGTCGTGGGTATCTGCACATGAAAGAAAACAGGACCCTTCTCCTTTGTGTGGTGTGGTGTGGTGAGATGGGTGACTTGCTGGCCCTGCAGGTGGCTGTGCCTGTGCTGTGGCATCGGGGCAAAGGGAGCCAGCAGCAGGGGGTGGTTGATGGGACGTTCCTCTTTATTTTTGCCCCTTTATGTACGATATAGCAGCATCATCTGTGGTAGGAAATGTACTCTTACTGCAGTGGGGAAAAATAGCAAACGTGTAGCTTTGGTGGTATGTGTGCAGGAGGAAGTGGTTTGTCAAGGCTATTTTCAGCGCTGTTTGCCATAAAAGGGACAATACAGGAAATGGCTTTAAATTCAGTTCATCAGTTCTTTGACGGATACAGACGGTCCTTCTGCATGGTTAGCAGAAGAAATAATACAGAAATACAAATGTTTTATTTTTTTTCAGCTGACTGCCTTGAAGCCCTGAAAGTTTGTCACAGTTTGGAACTGTGTTAAGAACAAAAGAGCCTTTTGAGACTGAAAGTTGATATGGTTTTATCCTTTCTTCTTTTATTCTGCTTTATTCTTTTACCTTGAGGAATCAGAGCCTATCAAAATACATAGATTTCATCTGGTTTCTAAAGTCAACAGTGAACGCATGCCATGCTGGGACCCTGCTGGAACAGGTCAGTAGGAGATCTCTGGAGATGGGCCCATGTCCTACTTGTACACTGCAAGGAAGACACATAAATAAGTGTGTGCTGCTCAGGATTTGATTTTCATTTTGGCAAAGGTCACAGCAGCACCCCTGCTCCTATTAGACTCCTGCAAACAGCTTTGAACTCGAATGTATTTAGCAGATGGGTGTGATGAGCAGCCAGGTTAGCCATCCCATCCCACCCCACCCTGTTTCATTCCATCTTCTCTCTGGGAGAACAGTGGTTCTTGACACTAAATTGAGGAGCAGTTGGCAATGCCTGGCGATCTCCTGGCTTAAAGGTTTTGATTGTGATGAGGTCACATTTCAGAGATCAGCAAAGCCCAGAAACGGTTCATGTTTTGTTCCCAAGGAGGGCTGAGGCTGCAGGGCCTTTGCTGCAATGCTGCGTGTTGCAGTGCTGCTGTGAGCATTGACTTGGTGACGTCAGTCTGGCCATGCACCTAAGGCACCCCTCAGGAGTTACTGCTTGCTCAAAGCATGGGCTGGAGAGTCCCGCACCACCTCTTGCTTAACTGCAGGTTAAAAATTTGCTCTTTATTTACCTGCTGATGTACCTCATGCTTGAAGTATGAGGGCCCTGGCTGGGCTGAAGCTGGGGCAGGGTCCCCAGGAAGCAGACAGCTGGACAGCCCTCGCTGCAGCTCATCCCTTGATAGGGGAAGGTGCTTGCTCTGACAACATGGTTTTCACCTGCCAAGCACTAAAAGTGAAAAACCTTGACAAACATATGGTATAAGTCAGCAGGAAATTGCATTTTCTGTGAGAAGGGAAGCGCTGTGAATTGGGTTTCAGGACATGATATTTAACCAGTGCCACTCCTGCAGCTCAGCACTCCGGGTCCTGGGTGGCAGCCATCAGTGTCCAAAGTCAGTGCGGTTTTGCTGCAGGGTTAGTATGTAAAAGCTGTTCTACTGAACTGAATACACAACAGAAATCCTGCAGTGCTTCAGAATTAGTTTCCATTCACAAACCTGAGGAACTCCGTGCCTGCTGTGTTAACCTGAGCGAGATGCTACGTGCTGATGTGCCACTGTGCTCCTCACATAACCAGGTTTGTGGTGTTCAGTGTCACTTAAGGAGTCTGCTCCTGCTCTGATGAGACTGCTGGCTTTTACTGCCACATGAGGTGTACGTACACCTGTATGAGAGGAAAAGGCAAGAAGCTGGCTGCCCTCTTCCTCACCACGGGTGTGCAGGAGATGTGCTGGGATATGGGGTCAGGAGCCTGGGTCCTGTCTGTTTGCCATCACTTGGGAAAGCACAGCCATTTTCATACTCATCTCAGCCATTTAAATATGTGCAGGAGGGAAGAGCCATGTTCACATCTTTTTTTTTTTTTTTTCCCCTAATTCTAATTTTCTGGCATCCTTTCTCCCTGGAAGCCAGAGCTATTAGCGTTTATTCTCTCAGGACTCTATGCTTCTCTTCATCTCTGAGTCACTTTTCCAATTACAAATTTATCCAGTATTGCTCCTTGCTGTGATGAGCAATAATGAGAAACACTCTGATCTTGAACTGAAATGGACCAAAGGAAAGAAGAGATGTGTGTGTGGTGTGTCTCTGGGCTATGGCTTCTTTACAGAGCAGCCGGATGTGTGTATTTATTGCAGGAAGCTGGATGGGGAGGCAATGGGGGACTCTTCCGTCCTGCTCAGGAGAAGGGCTGGCCATACAAGGAGCACAGTGCTCCAGCACAAACTTGCTAAAGAAATGGTTTGCTACCCCGATAGCTTGGGATTGCTATTTCCTAGTTATTGAAAACGCAGGTAGATATGTATCTGTTTGTTCTTCAGAATAGAAAATGCTATTTAAAGGCATACTTAAATGAGGTTGGTGGGAAAATGAAGGTGAAGATGCTTGAGGTATTCTCACCACATGAAATTCACAGTGCCTGTGGCTGCAGCGTTGGTCTGAATGCCTTGGTGTGAATAGCTGCCTTAGCTACAACTGAGTCTGCTGGCCTTACAGCCCTGCGGGGAAACCACACACCTGACAAGCGGGGAAATGCTGTTTGCTTTGGGATGGTCTGCTGGTGTGGGGAAAGGTCATGACACGGTGAGTCAGTGTCTGAAGGGCATCAGCACGTGAACCATCCACGCCATCAGCGTTATCAGCGCAGAGGGCTCAGGTGGAGTCCCTCTGGAGCTGCAGCAGGACAGTGCTGGAGTGCGATGGTGACCCAGAACCAGAGCTGAGGGCTGACCTGGGGAGCTGCAGGCTCCAAGCTGGTTGTGTAGGAGTGTGCTGTGCTGCCTGCCTGCATCTCATGCTCACCCTGCAGACAAACCTCCACCTCGATGACTGCTGCTGTTTTCTGCCTGGTTGCCGGAAGACGTGTTCCCACAGGCCTAGCTGGGTTTTTGTGCTTCATGTCTTAATTGCTTCATCCTTATCTGGAAATGAATTTGGAGAAGTACAGCTAAAACAAACATCCAGTCTTGTTCTTGGAAACACCGATGTCTGTTTGCCAGACATGTCTGTGACCTTCCAGGTTAATGAGCAACGTTCAGAGGCAGCGTGGGGTTGCACCTCTTCCCTAGTTGGGCACCAAATGGAAAGTCACGTAGGTGGAGGCCTGGAAAATGCCATGGGGACTGGGTTCAGCTCAGAATGAGCAGGGTCTCTGGATGATGGGCAGGTGTAGGGCCATCTCTACAGGTGTTCTCCTTTCATGTTCAAAGCCTCAGGCCAACAGTAAGTTTTAAAATAAACAATAAATCTTATTTTCTGCCTCAGGAAGTGTCAGTCAAGTGAAGCTACATTTGCAGTGTAATGTAGTAGATTAACTTTAAGGGTTTATTTCGGAATTTTAAAGCTGTGTGTCCGTGTCTGGATTAAACAGTCCCAGCAAATGGGTTTTATCTGAGTACACTATGGTGGCAAGTAGAGTGCATTTGGCTTGTAACTGCTTAACCACTGCAGTTCTGCTTGTGGGTGGTTTGTTTCATTTTGTTCTTCAAGTGGTTCTTCCCAGGTTGAAGGAAAGCACTACTTCTGGTACGTGGTTAATGAAAGGCTTGGTAAGACCCAGGGAGCTCTTCTGGTAGCAGTCAAGTGCTCTTTCTATTTTAATTATCATCTCCGTGATTCTCAGCAAAGGTAAAGAAAGCAAAGTTCTTCAGCCAATGTTGCTTTATTGTCACCATGCTCCAAATAAGCGTTGGTGAAATTCCTGATTATTTCCATGCTTTAGCTGATAATACACAGGTGGTCACCTACAGTCATCATTCATCTTATTTCATTTGGAGGTGTTGCAAATGCCAGAGACTCTGTTCTCAGAGGTGATATGAGGAGAAACACATCAAGACTTTCCTTCCTGCGTCTGAGCCTGTGATGGGTTTTTGTGGGTCTGAAGCCCTGCTGTAAGAGCTCGCAGCAGCTGGAAGTGTAATGCACTGCAGCTCAGTGCCCCCTGAGGCACTTGGGCACAGCCCAGAGCAGTTTAGTGGCACTGGGGATGGTTTTACCAACTCATGAACAAACATGAGCTTATAGAGCAAGTCACAATACCCTCCTGCAGCAGGGAAAGTCCACACCTAACTGAGTGAGTTATCTTGGCTTTTTTGTTCCCTCTACCATAATAAATTTCAGTTGTAAGATAGCCATTTCAAGGTAAAAGCCATGATTTTTCTTTTTGGGGGGGTTGCAGTAGGAGGCACATGACTAGAAAGCGCTCACTGCTCCCTGTATGGTGCACAAGGGATGGTTTGGGCCCTGACATGCTGTGTGTCCCTGAGCTGGGCCCCCACATGCAGCCCTGCTTGTGGCACAGCCCTCAGCTTGTGGATAGGGCTATGTCAGAGCATGGAAAAAGATTGTGAAACCTTCTGCTGAGATATTTGAGACCTCAGTGTTTTTCCTGCTAATTTTGAACCCGTGAGATGTTTCTCATGGCCTATTTATAGAGCAGCTTGCTCTCAGAAGGCCCAGCGGGCCCCGCTCTGCAGAGCAGGCCTGAGAACCTCACCCGGGGACACTGGTCGGCACAGCCATCGTGATGTGCTTCGGCTCAGATGTGCAGGGTCCAGCCCCAAGGCACTCGGATGGATGTTGAAGGTGATGTTGGTGGGATGGCAGTAGAGCTTGAATCTTCCCACCAACACCCCATTACATTTTGCTGCCGTGTGACAGATGGCAGCAAGGAAGCAGTCTGACGGAATGGCATCTGATGTGCACATGTGTCTGAAGCAAAGCTATGTCATTGAACTTTCCCATGCTGGTGAAAATGCACAGCTAAAGGTACTAACTATGTAGAAAAAAAAATAGTTTTGTAGCTGACAATTTGCTCTATCAAATAGTGTTATTGTGCTCTTTGTATCTGTTGTAGTTTCCACATAAATAATTAGGAGGCATTACTTTTGGAGCAACCTGTGTATTCCTCAGACACTGAAGGTGCTGAAAAGGAGAAAAGTCAGCATGCTTGCCTCATTGTCAGCCATCCCACAGTACTGCTTGTTACACTGCTGGTGAATGCTAATATCAAATTCAGATTGGGTTCTCACTAATTAGATGTGCTCCCAGGAAACCACTGCTGCATGCTCCTACAGCGATGTTGCTGGCTGCCCCTGCTCTCTCCTGTGCTTGTGTGCTCCTCAGATATTCCCTCCCTGAAGCAGCGGTTACATGGGATTTGGGGCTGCCTTTCCAACCCCTCCTGCTAAAGGAGAGCACAGGTAAGGCTATTATCAGCCATCTCTCTGCAGTAACGGACTAGGAGTCTCTCTTATCTCTTTCTTTAACCTTCACCATAGCTCTTGCCTGGAGGCACTCGATGTGGTGGTTACTTTATCCGGCCTGCTCTCTGGATCACAGGTTTCTGAACAATAACAAAGAGGGGTGGCAGAGGCAAGCCTGGACTAGAAATCAGATCAGAAATTCTAAGAAATGAGAGGGAAACAAAAGCTGCATCACATAACGAGGGATCCTGGCTGCCATGAGGCCCGTCCTGTCCCTGCTCAGCAACCAGCCCTGCCTTGCAGAGACTGAGCAGGGATGCTGCAGGAGGGAAACTCCTCTGTTTGGGGCTTTAGTTCTGACAGGGGCACTGCTGGCATTTACTCACGGGCCAAGAAAACCACAGCCAAGCTAAGCACATAGCTAACCTACCCCCATCCCTGCAGGTGCTCAAGACCAGGTTGGATGGGGCCCTGGGCAGCTGGATCTGGTGCCTGGGTTGGCAACCTGCCCACAGCAGGGGGTGGTCTTTAAGATCCCTCCCAACCCAAGCCATTCTGTGAATCTATGATTCTAAGTTTATGGCTAGCTTAAGGATGTTTGACATGGGTAAATCCAGCTTAATTTGTCTGCCTGCTGCATCAAAACTATCTATCCAGCAGAAAGATGAATAAAGCAAGCATCTGTGGAGATGGGAACTGCTCCACAGGATCTGTGCTGTTTCATGCACTGATCCTTCAAACCCATCAATGCATTACTAACGGCCTGTGATTTCTGAGCTGCCTCCATTGATTTAGCTGGTGACTCAAGTGTTGGAAGTGATGCATGGCTGTCTTTGCAGGGTGAAGGCTGTGGCCACAGAAATCCATAACAAGCCGGTGAGTGGAGGTTCAACCAGCATGAGCAGCTTTTGGTGTTGTGATGTTTTTCAGTGGTAGGCAATGGGAAATCCTCTTTGGTGTTCCAGGCAGTTTCCTGGGGGAATGTATATTAAAAATAAATAAATAAATAAGGGAGAAAGGAAAATGTTGCTCATACAGCAGCAAAAATCAGGGAGCTCTCCCAGGGGCTGAGCGCAGGCAGAGGCAGCAGCACTTCTTCCTCCACCTCCGAGAAGCGGCAGCAGACAGAGCTGATGAACGGCCTCATGGAAACGTTTTGCTGGCTGGGAATTTCTCATGCTGCAGTGGAAACACTCCCCCTTGCTGCCAGACTTAAAATCAGAGGTATACACGGACCTACACAGAAGTTAATACTTCCGTTCCAAGTTTCCCTAGCAGACAGCACTTACTTACCTGTGAGTAAGTATTGTATTTCCAGCAGGTGATGTGATTTTTGTATGACAGTTTCCTCATGCTCCGATTTCTTTTTTGTTTTAATTCAATTTTGCCACCAGGTGGTGTAAGGCTTCACTCAGGCTGTGTGATGGAGCAGCTGAGTTGTGGCAAGTGGGTGGGGATGCCACAAGGGAAGAAGAGGTGTTTGCATCACGAGCACTTGACCTCGGGGCTTTTGGAAGGAGGTGCTGTAGTGAATTCATTTGGTTGTTTTAGGAAAGGAAACCCCTAGGACCCTTTGCTCCCACTTCAGGTAAGGTCAGAAAGGCAGACAAACCTACATCATGCAGTGCTCCCTTTACTTTTTAAGGATTTTCTCCCTTCCTAAAAAAATACCTTGCAGTTTTCAATCTGATACTGCCAGAGAATGGCTTTGCAGGTAAGCAAGGCAGGTTTGGGTTTCCTTGCCAGCAGTCAGAAAGGATTATTTTCATTCTGCAAGGCCAGAAGGTTTTGCTGCCTTCCCACTTCTGCAGTTCTCCCTGAAGCGTTTTTGCTTTCAGATATGCAACTCCTACGGTCAGTGAGGGAAACCTGAGACCTGCTGGGCAGATATTGGTATTCAAGGCACGGGCAGAGAACTTGTGCAAAACTTAACCAGGCTTCTACTTGAATTTTGTCTGGGTAACTTCCAGGTCAAGTGAGTGCACGGGTCTGGCCCACGTGGCTGATTCTTTACTGCTGGTCTAGGGGAGGTCAGAAAGCCAGCCCACGTTTATTCCAGTGCAGTGTTCATGTGGTGAGGCAATGGATATCATGGGCAGGAGAAGGATGAGAGTCTGATGCAGCAAACATTAAGAACAGGTTTAAATAGAGGTCACTGTGGACATAGTAAATTCCTGATTGATATTGTTAATACATACTGTGCAGAAACCACAGAGTCATCGCATTGCTGTGAAAATGCACAAGATGTGTTTTCAGCAATAGCTGCAGTGATTGCTTGGTGGTGTCCAGAACCAGAGGGAAGGAATGTTCTTCAGACCAAGGTGAGCACTTACTTCTGGTATTAGAAGTCAGCCTTGGAAGGCTAGTGATGAGGCAAAAAGCCACAGCAGTGCTGCTCTGTCTCTGGGGAACTTCTGCCTCTCAGTCCTCACAGTGAGCCATGAGGAACTGGATGCATCGCAGGGATCAGCATGATGCCAGGTAGCCAAGTTCCTGCTGGTATGGCTGCTGGGGTCTGGGTTTCTTCTACGTGCAGGAGGGCAGTTATTGAGCCCCTCTGAGTTTTATAAATCATAGAAACATAGTGGTCATTTCAAACCATAATTATTCTAAGATCACAGCTTGGCACCAGCACCTTCTGCAGGGCCAGGAGCACCCCAGGCTCCGGTTGCTGCAGCTGGAGGCTTTCTGGCTGATGCTGCAGGCAGGTAGAGCCAAGTTAGCAGCAGGGAGCAGAGATGGAAACTGATTTAAAAATAGTTGGGATTAATTTGAGGAACAAAAAAAAAAAAAAAACAATTATTCTTCAGATTGGGAAACCTTTCTGGAAAGAAGTGAAGCACGCCTGCAGGCTGCAGGCAGGGGGCTGTGGAGGCTCCAGCAAGAGCAGCTGCACATTTCTTCTGTGACCACAGAATTCTTGGCACTTGGTTTCTTGTCTGGGACAAAGTGTGATTTTAGGGGTAGTGGAACACCTTATGCGCAGGGAAAAATACTACAGCCTTTGCAGGGCTTTAGAGGCTTCCTGGTCTCTTGGCTGCACTATGGGAGGGAGGGACCGGCTCACAGGATTGGGAAAAATCTATCCTCAGCTTTAACCATCGCCTGGCAAAGCCAAGACCACTACCAAAACCACATCCCCATGGACCATATCCACACATCTCTTAAATACCCTCAGAGATGGGGCCTCCACCACCTCCCTGGGCAGCCTATCCCAACACCTGTTTCTTGCACCCTATCACTTGTCACCTGAAACCACATGAGACGAGCACTGATGTGAGCATTTCTGATGTGCAGGATGTCTGGCGCCCCCAATGCTCCTGCATCCATTTAAACAAGGATTGAACAGCACCTCTGCTGCATGAAGAACAGGAACTCCCCTGTTATGCTTCCTTTGCAGATAAAAACACCGGGGTTCCTTGGAAGAGCTGAGTTTTGAGGGCAGAACTAAGACTTTGCTGAAGACTTTGAAAGAAGGTGATGGCCGTGGCACCTGCTTAAGGAACTGAGGTTGTCTCCATTTTTCTTCTCTCCCCTCCTCCTTGGTTGAGTTTATCTGTATTTTAGCCACAAGGTGGCACATGGCCCTTCCCGGGGAGATCTGAACGGGATCGCAGGACAAATCGTTTTTGTTCAGATAGCCAGAATTCAGGCTGAGCCACAGCTGCCCCCAAAATAAAGCCCAGACAGACAATGACTAGGATGGCTCAAGTCATTCTTAGGACATGGCAGAGGGAACACCTGAACCTTATCTTGTGTGGGGCTCACAGAGCCTCGCTGATGCTACACCTGTGCTGGAAGAATAGAGGTGATTTCCAAATCAATGTGTTAGTGCTGATTTTTATTTGATTTTTGTTTTCAAAACCAATGCATGGGTGCTGGGTTGATGTCACCACTGCTTTGTCTGGCTTTGGCCTGACGGGCAGGAGGGAACCTGGTCACCCCAGTAATTCTCAGCAGCCTCCATCAGCAACAACAGCTCTCAGGTGAATGAAGGCAGCAGCACTGTGCAAATTACCTTTTCTTTCTTATCCATAATAAGACAGGTAATAATCCTCCTACTGGACTAATTACAGCCAATGAAAATAACTCCCACTGACAGTATTTGAAGAATAACCACTTACATGAAAAAGAGAACAGTGATTATTATTTTGTACATGGCTCTCTCTTGCCCTGTCTATTCTGACCTCAGTAAATCTCAGTGTAATTAATCACCGAGGATTAAACACTGCAGGGGAAGGAGCAGGAAATCATGTAAAAGCAAAACTCTGGTTGGCTTTGACTTACCATAAATTTGGGTTATCTGTCTCAAAGAATACATTTCCTAGTCTGCCTCCTATGGAATAAATCTATTCAATTAGATTTGTTTCTATGAGAATTGCATGGATAGGGAAGATCGGAGTATTCTCAGGTGTGTATGGAGCTAATCTAGAAAGGCAGTGACTGTGGAAGAGCTGGGTTGGCTCTTTGGGTATTTGAGAACAGAAGAATGCACACAGGTGTCTCAGCAAGCAGCAGACAGGGTAGGGCTTGGGTGCTCATTAAAGGTGGAAACCAGACTCAGAGAAACTGGAAATTAAACTTTAACACCTTCTTTCCACTTTGATAGACATAATTTAGCACTGAGGGCTATCAGAAACCAAAAAAACAAAGAAAAGGATATGTGTTTTATTTTACACATTTTATTTTTATATATATATATATATATATTTAATAGAGTAGTAGAAGAGTCAAGAACCTTAAAAAATTTCTGGTCTACCACCAGTCTTAGTGGCAAGAGGTCTCCAAGGAGAGATCCCACTCTACTCTCTCCCTCCAAGTCCAAGGGCTTCACTTAGTAAACATTTTCCTGCCATTAACCTTTGCATTAGTTGCCCTAAACAGGTCACAGCATGGATCATTAGAGAGGGTAGATAATAGGTTGTGAAAACAAAGGAAGCCATTAAGGCTTCTCTAAGTGTGCTAAAAGCCAAAGCGCCCCATGCACTCAGAGGGCTGCAGACCTTTACAGAAATGACTTCTTCAGAATGGGGAAAGGACACACATCACAGAGCCTCTGCTGGGCTGCTGCTGTTTGTTAGGTTACCAGATCTCTTGCTCACTTCTTTGCTCTCTGAGCCACCAACCAGGTGCCCACACTGAGCTGGCATCAGCTGCCCCTTCCCCTGTGAAGGGTGCCCACGTGCCATGGACGCAGCTCTCCTAGTGCTGCCCTGTGTGGTTTGTGATCATCCCAAGTGCTCCTATGTGGCAGTTCTCTGGGAGAATGCCCTTCTGCTTGGGTGCAAGGAGTGCAGCTTTGGTGTGGGCAAAGCCCTTTGGCTCAAGGCACCAGCAATGACCCAGGGCTCTGAACTCCCGCATTTCAATCCTGAAGACCTATCCTGAACTACCATAACTCCTGGTGCTCTCACTTACTTAGCAAGGGGAGATCAGCAGCAAGCCCAGCATAACTCTTGAGTGGAAGAAAAGTTCCCCAGCTCAGCCACATTTTTGCACATCTGGTGCAAAATCTAGCAACTCTAGAGGCAGCATTTTCTTGAAGTGCAAGAGTCTGTAACCCTCTAAAAGCCCAGGGCTGCAGCCAGTCTGGTTCTGCTTCTTGTGCCAGGATTTGGCTGATGGTAGTGATGCCAAGAGTCAGCTTGGAGAGCTGAGGGTTTTGAATCCCAGGTTGTTCTGGGCAGGATTGCTCTGTACTTGCAAGGCATAAAAACATCCCCGACATGGCTTGAAACACTCCTGCAGTAGTAGGGCCAATTCCTCGCTCTGAAGGATGTGGTATTGCTCAAGCAGGGGCTTGAGGCCACAGAGCAGCAAGCATCCAAATGTCATGGGAAATGTCACTGCCCACACACTGCAGGGCTGTCCAAGTCCTGGAGACGCTGCAGGCCCCACTGCTAACAGTGCTATTTTCATCTGATCATGGCCAGTTGTTCCAGCATCCAACAGAATGATTAGAAAAACAGCAGTGTTAATTAACTACTCCTAAACAGACTGAAAGCAGACTGAAAGCAAGATGAAGACCAATAGTGGTTTAGAGGAAAAGCAATTTAGTGACTGGGAATCAGGAGAGCAAGGTAAGAGGTTTCCTGTGAGAAAAGGCTTGCAATGAAACATAATTGAGTGGAAGGGAAAGGAGGAACCACAACCCATTGAATTAAGCACGTAACCAAGCTGAGCTGATTGCTTCCCTGCCTTAAGCACACAGTATGGTTTTTGGTCAGATTTACTGGCACCAACCAGTTCTTTATGAGAAGTCTGCCCGGCAGTGAAAGTGCCACTGGGGATTTGTATCAGTGCAAGGGCAGCCTACACTTGGTATGGGTATGTGAATTTTGGTAACATGAAAGGGAATAGGGGTAAATCTGGAGAGGGTGGTGGTAGTGTCTGCTGGGGAAAGCAGTCCTTTGCAACTCCCCTTATCAGTGTGTTAGCCAGGCTGCTGTACACAGATGTCACATAGACAGTCTGGGATGTTTAGGTGGAATTAAGACAGCTCTCTTGCTGCCCCCCACTCTCCTCCTGGACAATACTTTTCCTGTGGCCGTCCCCAGCTAGGAAGACTGATGGGATGGTTCTATATTTCAGCTGCAGGCTGCAGCTGCCCACAAACCACCAATACTGCAATGAATGGCTATTCTAAACAATGGACAGTAGGAAGAGGTGAAGGGCTAGGAGCCCAAATAAGAGGCTGTTGTGACTATTACAGCAGCAAAGCTTGTGCAGATTTAGTAGTCACTTCACTTACACCAAGTAAAGCCCTGCTCCTGACAGGCAGCCGATGGCATCGAGGTCATGACAAGAGGTTAATCTGCAATCTCAGCATCTATATCACTAGATCTGGAAAATGTATTGCGGCCAGATTTTTGCACAAGGCAACTGAGGGGAAATTTGCTGCTTTCCTGAGTAAGAAGCTGTGGTCAAAGGCTCTCACACACGTGAAATGTCAGCAAGGCAGATGAAACCCCAGGCACCAGTTCCTTGTTACATGGGAGCCAGCATATGGCAGTTTGCTTGCTCTTCCCAGCACTGTGCATTCCCTGGCTCCTGCAGCTGCTCATCATGAGGAGCAGCACTATGAGCTGGATGGCATCGTCCTCACCGGATTTCCTGCCCAAGTGTTGTTCCTTCTTTCTAGAAAGCACAGAGGTCTTCACATGAGACTCCATGAAAGGCACATCTATGCTGACAAAGCTGTCTTGATTTTAGGAAGGGAACAGGGAGAGCAGCCATTAGTGGTGTGAGGTAAGTGGCTTTGTGTCACGCTGCCTCCAGTTCTCAGTGGTGACACACACGGGTGTCAGGGATGGTACCCTGGAAGCCAACACATCCAAGCAGCAGAATGTAGAGCTGAACTTCCCAAATCATGTTTTCCCCACGCTGTGTCCATGCAGAGGGGACATGTGCCTCTTCCCCAGATGCTCTGCCCTTCTGCCACATCTGTGCTCTCTGCTATTCTGTTGTGCTCACTGTGTGCACGCAGTGCAGCTCCAGAAAAAAAGAACAGTAGATATTTAGGTGCATGCTTCCCTGTGCTGAAAAGCAGAACAGACATGAACAACTTAATCTTGGAATCTGAACAGCCGTCCTGCAGAGCTTACCAGTCAGTCTCACCGCTGAGATATTACACTTTACAATGCATGCACCACTCAGCAGGCTCAGGGCACAAAATCACAGAATCATAGGGGTTGGAAGGGACCTCCAGAGATCATCAAGTCCAACCCCCCTGCCAAAGCAGGTTCCCTACACCAGGTCGCACAGGTGGGTGTCCAGGCGGGTCTTGAATATCTCCAGAGAAGGAGACTCCACAACCTCCCTGGGCAGCCTGTTCCAGTGCTCCTTCACCCTCACCATAAAGAAGTTCTTGCGCACATTGGTGCGGAACTTCCTATGCTCCAGTTTCTGGCCATTTCCCCTTGTCCTGTCTCCACACACTGCTGAAAAGAGTCTGGCCTCACCACTTTGCCCCCCACACCTTAGATATTTATAGACCTGGATCAGGTCCCCTCTCAGTCTTCTTTTCTCAAGGCTAAACAGACCCAGTTCACTTAGCCTTTCTTCATAGGGGAGATTCTCCAGGCCCTTCACCATCTCTGTGGCCCTCCGCTGGACTCTTTCCAAGAGATCCCTGTCTTTTTTGTACGGGGGAGCCCAGAACTGGACACAGTACTCCAGATGAGGCCTTACCAGGGCAGAGTAGAGGGGGAGGATCACCTCCCTCAACCTGCTGGCCACGCTCTTTTTAATGCAGCCCAGAATGCCACTGGCCTTTTTGGCCACAAGGGCACACTGCTGGCTCATGGCCAACCTGTCGTCCACCAGGACACCCAGGTCCCTCTCTGCAGAGCTTCTCTCCAGCAGGTCATCCCCCAACCTGTACCACTGCATGCAATTATTCCTCCCTAGGTACAAGGCTCTACACCTGCTTTTGTTAAACCTCATGTGGTTTCTTACCGTCCAGCTCTCCAGCCTGTCCAGGTCTCGCTGAATGGCAGCACAGCCTTCAGGCATGTCAGCCAATCCTCCCAACTTCGTATCATCAGCAAGCTTGCTGAGCGTGGCCACTATCCCCTCATCAAGGTCATTGATGAAGATGCTGAACAAGACCAGACCCAGCACCAACCCCTGAGGAACACCGCTAGTTACAGGTCTCCAATCAGACTCTGCACCGCCACTGGCAACCCTCTGTGCTCTGCCAGTCAGCCAGTTCTCAACTCACCTCACTGTCCACTCATCTATTTCACACTTCCTCAGCTTTGTTATAAGGATGTCATGAGAGATGGTATCAAACGCCTTGCTGAAATCAAGGTAGACTACATCCGCTGCTCTCCCCCCATCCACCCAGCCAGTGACGACATCATAGAATGCTACCAGGGCAGCACCAGTTGCTTTGAATCCAGATATTCCAGTTGCACAGTTTGATTATATTGAATGCTTACTAGCATGCGCAGGAAGGAAAAAAACACCTGTTGTCATTGGCTGGTGTCATCACCCAGCCCTGGCAAAGTCCTCCTACATCCAAATGATTGTACCACAATGTAGCCTTTTGGATTATAAATACAGGACTGAGATCCTCATGGTTGAAATGTGGGAAGGAAAAAAAAAATATATAAGGTTGAGAGTGTTTGCTTTGCTGTCTTGTTAAAGGTGGTATAATCAAAGGTCACTCAGCATGTCACATGAAGTTTGACATCATCCCACGTAGGCATTCCTCCTGTTTCACACCACAACCGAAACCACACCGTCTAGACTTGCATAGTGCACTGTTTTATCAACACAGAAACAGATGTAATCTGTGCTAGCATCTTTCCATCCTGGGATGTGGTAGGAGACTGAAGAACACGTAAAGAAGAGCCAAGGAGCTCTTCAAAGAAAAAGAGATTGGATTTTTCTGGTTGTTTCTTGCAACACATATCCTGGAACAGGCAGACTGCTCCTAGTAAAGCTCGCCTAGGATTCAGTAGGCAAAAGCCTTGTCCCACATCACTGTCCTCTGGGCAGACAACAGCTATAGTCCCAGTTGTAATCTATAGCTATAGGGAGGGGAAGCCTGTAGGGCCTTTTCGGGTGCCCTCAAAGGACCAGACCCCCTGCAGGGAAAAGTCTCGTTGCTGTGAATTTGTAGGAGCTGAGACTGAAGCCTCTTGTTTGGCAACCAACCCAGCAGACCCACTTCAGTGCTGTAATGCTATAACGTGATGGAAAGTACAGCAATAATAGCAGGGTGGCACAACTCGAGGCTGCAGCAAATGAGAACAAGCCTAAATGCTGCAGCTGGGAATGCATAAACAAAAGAAGAAAATCAGCTTACCTTCAGAAGACCTCAGGTAAGCAGGGATCTCCAGCAAGATACTCTCACCTCCTATACCAGCCCTTAAATGAGGTCTGGGAAGGGGTGGATCCTGGCTCCACCCTTCTGGTCACTCAGGTACATTGCACCTGAGCTCCCCTGGGTTGGCCCTGCCTTCCACCAGGTGCTCAATCACTGCTTCAGGCTGTGACTCAGCTTTTCTGCTACACCCACCCTCCATGGATGGTTACACAGGGCAGAGTAGTTCTGTGACTGCAAAGTACATAACAGTGACCACATTACTGATCAACTGCCAGCACTATTTTCTGTACTGGTTTAAGTAGAGAAAAGTCGGTGATGTTTTCAATAGAAAACTCAAAGGCCTTCTAGGCTCAGTGACCTCAGTGTGTTGCTCAGCATGTTTACATGCTCACTCCTTTTCTGGCTCCCAGGGGAGCAGCTTTCCCCAGCACCAGGGCTGCCATGTGGCCACAGTGGGTCACTGACCCCAGGTGGGGGCTGTCCCCTGGCCCTGCACCGCACTGTGCCTCATGATGGACAGGGCTTCTCCCCAAAATGGCCTTCAGGACCCTACAGGGAGACTGTGGACAAGACACGTGCCCACACCATGAGAGCTCCTCATCCTGCAGGAGTTCCCCACCATGTAGTGAGACAGCCACAGTCACATGTAGGTGTGTGACAGCTGTGCAACCCATGAGCCACTACCCATCCTGTCCCACTTCGCATGGCAGAGTTCATGCCTGAGCCTACACATCAGGGTGAATGTGGGCACCACCAGCATGGAGATGGCCAAGGCTGAAGGCTTTGCTTTTCCCACAGACACGGGCAGCAGGAGAAAGCAGAGCACTTGTGCCCACCTGGCTGGAGAGGAGACCTCTTTGGGACTTGTGGATGGTGAGCACAGCTACAGCAAACTTTTCCTTTCAGCCTGGTGTTATCATTCTACTGCTAACTGAAACAGCAGGGTCTGTGTGTAGAAGTGCATATGTGGTAACGTGGCTTAGTCCTGTGCCTCATAAGACTCTTTAAAACAGCTTAACTTGCTGCACTGCCAGTGCAAACACTGGGTGCCCCATCACAGGGGGCCATGGGTACAACACCCCCAGCCCCAGAGGAGCAGTCTGGCTTCAGGCTGACATCCTGCAGAACCAACCCTCACTTGGATGACTCATTACCATACTGGTTTCTCACCTTCTGCGGACACAAACATGCTTATCAACAAGTCTCCCATGGAAGGAAATTATGCTGCTGTGATAGTTTCCACTGCATCATTTCTACTAGACACTGAAGCCCACTGCTACCCTGAACCCCCACCGAACTCTTTGCTCCCTTCCCCTGTGCCTTTTTCCATTTAGCACATCTCTGTGTTTATTATGGGGTGAATGCAAGGTATGTAAGCCTGCATGTAAGTGGAGCACTGTGAGTGGGTTTCATCTCCATGCCCTTCTGTTGGGTGCCCTGATCTGCACCTCCAGGGCACCCACTTTTTGAGCAAGTGGAGTACCCTGTGCACTCTCTTATGAACAGCCAACCATCAACAGCAGCCCTGCACCAAAGAAGTATTACAGCTGGTCGGGTACTGAGGGTCAGTGGGCAGCGAGGCCATACCCCACCAGCCCTAAGGCATGCTCATTGCTAACACCATTTAGACAACCCTCTCTGGGCCCATCTCTGGGCCCTCTGGGCCCTTTGGGGCTTACAGCTGTCTCTCCCTCATCCACTTCTGCCAGAGCAGGATCTGACAAGTGAAGCTCTGCCCCAAGACTGTGGCAGAGCCCCCCAGGCCCATGACCAGCCTGAAGGCAGGGGAGCAGCTGGAGCCCTGCCATCACAGCCACCTCCTGCACCACTGCCCCATGCAACAAACCCATCCCAAGGGGTTCTTGGAGCAGCCACATCCATCTGAGGAGGCTGCGAGATGTTCTCCACCCTAGGGATTGCCTGTGCCATGCACTGAACTGCCTAGGGCTGCACAAGGATGGCCTTGCACCTTCAGCTGCTCAAGTGAGCCAGTAACAGATGCTGCACCTTCCACTGTGCCCACCCTGGCTGTCAGCACAGCAGCCCAGCTCTGCATTTACTGAGCACACCTGCTAGCCAATGACCACACCTCTAGGTAGTGCCAAGTGATGAGGCACTGAGTCCTCATCACATTACAGCCAGCAGATGATGTTATCTTCCAGAACAAGCAGATGTGAGGTCCTTCCTCACACAGGAGGAGGAGGTGCTATAGAAGCCTTCAAATACTTGCGAGTTGTCAGTTCAGGTGCATCATGTGTGCCTGACCACAGCCCCTCTGCCCTGCTCCTGCTAGGCTGCCACCGGGACCTGCTGTGACTTTGTGGCTTTACACCCACAGGTAACTTCACCCTGTCTTGTTCTCTTGCTCTCCATGCTCAGGGGCCTGCCATGGTGGGGAGGAGGTGGAGGAAGCTCAGTGCCTGGCTTCTCTGATCCAGCACAGGTGCTGCCACACATGGTCCTGCTCAGCAGCTGTACTGTTGAGATGTTCCTTTCCTGTGCTTACTGCAGGAAGAGCAGAGCAGGCTGCTTTCTAACAGCAACTGGCAGCTAGAAACTAAGCTATTCTCACTGTCACCCCACCAGGTGTTAGTCATCACGGTGCTGCTGTGATACCCGCTGTGTCCCCAGCCTCTGTCTCACATTGCTTTCTCTGAGCTCCCTACTCAAGGCCAGGTAAGAGCTGGAGAAAAATGCGCCCAGCCCTGGTCTTGCTCCCACCTCCCAGCTTCCCAGCCTGCCTCAGTCTGTGGCGGACACACTGCTGTGCTGTGATGTCATCCCTCTGGCCCCAGCCTGCTCCCGCTCCTGCAGGAGCAGTGAGATGCTCCAGTACTGCAGCCATCACCTCTGACCCACATTAAGCATTTTCAGCAGCTTGAGGATGTGCTAGTTTATCACGCAGCATCTCTTTGAGGAAGCTTACTGTTCACCCATACTTTATCTGTGCTGCCTGGTCTGCTTTCACACCCTCTGCCAAGTTTTCTCCTTCCTCCTGCAGCCTGTGAGCTCCTGGCCAGCAACACTTGCAAGCCCTGAGCTGCAGGGCAGGTCGCTGGGAACTGCACTGGGACCATACCTCCAGCTCCAAAGCCAACATCAGCCAGAGCCCTTCACGCTGCAGGGCACACTGGTGGTTTGCCTGAGCTGTACTTCAGCATGGAGGCTGTGCTGGCAGTGCACACCACAGCCAACCTAAAGCAACCTGGGCATCAGCCACACCTGCAAAGATGTGGTGAGCTTAGCATGGCAGCTGCATCATGGAGGAAGGTGTTTCCCTGCTGCTACTTACTGAGGCTCAGAGAGGTTTTCCTTGGGTGACAGCTAGCAGGCAGCAAGCAGCAATGTCTGTTGGGAAACCCAGACTTGAGCATGCAATAACCATGTGAGAGCTCTGTGCAGGAGTCACATTAATGTCTGCTGGTGTCCAGGATGTTTGTCTAACCCCCCAGTATTTGAGGTATTTGTGCATTTATCAGTTAGCAGGTCTGCAGCCCAATGCTGGAGGCAGCATCCTCACCATCTGAGCACAAGCTCCGTGTTGTTCTCAGGGGCAAATAACTGCTTAACCGGGGCTCTGCTGTCACAGTGTCCCCCTGCAGCTCCCCCTGCATGGTGGGGGATTTCACCAAATCGCCCACCATTTCACTCTCCCAGTAGAATGGTAAAATCTTGCTTTAAAAATAAAAGGTTATATTCTTTCCAGTGTGCACTGAGATGCAAGCAGAAATTCTGCAACATCACTGACTCAGAGAAAGCCCTGTGTGCAGGACACGCAGAGCTGCTTTGAATAGGATGGAGCCTGATAAAAACTGATTTTGTCAGCTGTTCATACAGCCAGCACTGCTGTGAAGCATCTGGTAGCCAGTGTGACAGAGGCTCAGGACTGACTCTTACGTCTCATGAGTTTTCCAGGGTTTGCCCTGAGAAGGAAACATTTATGCCCTTATTTGCAGCTCCTTGTCACGCACCAGTGCTTCCTCTTTTGGGTAAGTCTTTCTGCTTTACATCTGCAGACTTGTACTCTCTTCTGGAATTAATAGGTTTAACATTTGTTCTATCCTTCCTTCCCTGTAGGGTAGATGAGTGCAGCATGCCTCACTCACCCCCTTTGGGTTTTGTCATGCCTTCGGGATGCAGGACTCAGATTCTGTTCTGTTTTCCTCAGCTCGGAGCAGGAGCAGCAGGTCCTGGGCCAGGAGACCCATTAGAAGTGTTTCTACTCATGGGTTATGCATAGTGCTGGCTGCTTCAGTCTCTGCCTATCTCAAAACCAAGTCTGAATCATTTTGCCTCATCTGCACAGGCTGGCTTAGAGAATTAGTACTGACATTATCACAGGTTGTCCTGGTATCCATGTGTTCTCTTCTGAGTGTCATTCAACCCCCTCATTCAACAGCTCCTATTTAATTGAGGCTGCCTCTTGTGTCCTATTGGAAGTGCTCCCAGAGATATTTACTCATAAACTGAGTAAACATAAACAGAGCTTGAGACAGAGATGCATCCCAGTTACAGGCTGCCTGAGAAAGCCAATCTTGTAGACTCAAATTCACATTTATAACAGAGTAAATATTTCCTTAAATGCCTTTTTTATAGGAACCATGCATCTATTGAGAGGTAGGAGAGTCTTACCATTTTTTCCCCATTTCAGGTCTCAGACCATCACATGCCATCCTCATATCAGGACAATGAATGAGTCCAAGAGCTGCAATCTCACAGACATAGAGGTGAATCCCCATGTTGGTCTCACTGAATTTGCTCTGTATATCCTCATTTTCTTTTTTGGAGCAATTTTTAATGTCCTTGCCCTGTGGGTGTTCTTCTGCAAAATAAAGAAGTGGACAGAAACCAGGGTGTACGCCATCAATTTGGTCTTTGCCGATTTCTTTGTCATCTGCATCTTGCCTTTCATGGCATATTTGATCTGGAAAAACTCAGTCCGAGATGAACTCTGCCAGTTTATAGAGGCGATGTACTTCATCAACATGGTAGTGAGCATCTACATCATTTCATTTATCTCCATCGATCGGTACCTCGGCATAAAGCACCCCCTGAAAGCCAGGGCCTTCAGGTCTCCATCCAAAGCTGCTCTTCTCTGTGGGCTCCTGTGGCTCGCCGTCACCATTGGAGCCATCTTAAAACTTCAGCAGAGATATGCTGACTTCTGCTTTCAGTACGACACCAGCACTCCCACTGCTCTGACACTGCTTTCCATGTTCTTCATTTTCACTCTTCCATTAGCAACCTTGACCTTTTGTTCCATAGAAATCATCAGGAACCTTAAGAGACAGCTGAAGACAAACTCACTGGAGGAGAAGTCAATCCAGAAAGCTCTTTATATCATTTATGCCAATCTGGTTGTGTTTCTGCTATGCTTTCTGCCGTCCCACCTCATGCTCATTGCCAGGCTCATAACGAAGCACACTGAAACTATCTGTTCCCTGAACCACTTTCTGAGGAACTTCTCCTCCGTGACGCGGTGCATTGCCACGTCCAACTGCTGCCTGGACTGTGTCTGCTACTACTTTGTGACCAAGGAGTTCCAGGAAGCCATCCTGCTGCCCAAGTCCAGTGCTGCCAGAACAACGCAAACCCATTCTGTGCAGACACATGTTTGCTAAAGAAAGGAAAAACTAAACAAAAAGAAACCACAACGAAACCAACAAATTCTACAATGTCAAGAGAAGATATGGCTGCGCTGTTATGGGGATAACCATCTCCCTTTCACTCCAAGGAGAGCTTTGTTATGTGTATCATTTTTAAGATGTAATTTCTACTCCGTGTTTCTATTAAGCTGATAAATCGTTTTACATAGATGGTGCCAAAGTAAGTCTGCAATGGCAGTGCATTAACATGTTCCCTTCCCCTCCATGTGGTACTCTTATGGGAAGAAGGGTGGCCCGTGTATGTCACCCTGTTTTATTTCAGGTTGCAACTAAAGTAAACTCAACCTATAACACAAAAGCCAACAAAAAAGTGTGTACTGTGCTTTATCTCATGGTGTATCTCAGATTGCTTGCATTAAAACAATCTGATGGTGCCAGGCAGGTTTGCCCTGCTGGCAGCATAGTCTCAGGGTAGCATCACACAGCTGGACATAGATGGGTTTCCACAGCCTGCCCACACCATCACCTCTCACATTTCCATGGGTATAATGCATCTGTGCTATGAGTAAGCAGCCCAGAAAAGTCAGTGGGGAGAACGGGGGGGGGGGGGGGGGGGGGGGGGGGGGGGGATGATCCCCTGTGTGTTCTTTGCTGCCTAGGAAAGGGCTTTTTTCTTTCTAAATATTGACAAATCTCAGTAACTGCTGCCAAGTGCTGCCCAGGCACTGCCTGAAGAGAGCAGAGCACCAGTAACTGCTCTGAGGGAGTTCTGCTCTGTCCTGAGCCCTCCCTTCCTGTTTGCACAACTTCCCCACCTCCTGACACCCACAGAACTTTTCCCTCCATGCCAGTGTCTCCTACCTGTGCCTGGTTGGCTATGACTGTCATTTCTGGTGTGGTCTTTCCCATCAGTGAGCCACAGTAAAGAAACACCATTCAGAGGACAAGCAGGCCCACCACATCTGCTCCCATCTTGCAAAGAAACCAAAGAGCAACATGCCAGGACCCTTGCTCTGGGCCCACCTTTGCAGGTGCACAAGCACTGATGTGCCCCCCAGGAGAAGTCACTGCCCCTCCCTCTGCTTGCTCTGCAACCACACCCGAGGCAGCACGGTATGCTGGGCTCCCAGGGGGTCCTTCTGCTGCCAAATGGGCAATTTGCAACCATTGTGGGTTTTATTTTAGAAAGGATTTGTTTTCAAACCATTGAAAATATTAAATTTTAATTGCTTGTTCGTGTGCATGGAAGCAGAGGGAGAGCAGGTTGGGTGCAAAAACAGATGGTGGTGAAGCACTGAGTTAATGGGAGAGGAACAACAGAGGGCACCAGAGACTGGGCCGTCCTAAAGAGGAGGTGGTAAATGAAGCACTTTTGGGGAACAAGAGTTCATTGCTGTGCTGCAGCACTCCCGAGCTGTCAGCAGCAGGCTCCTGGGCAGCTCTGCCCAGCACAGCATCAGCTCACTCAGCATCACCCTGCACAGCGTCACCCCGCAGCACCCACAGCCCTGGCATCTCCTGAGCCACTGAGACCTGCCTGAGGACCTGACCCGAGGACAGCCCCACAAGAAGCAGGTAATTTTTAATTCTTCTTGCACAGATGTGTGGCAGTGTGCTCTGTTTCCTGAGCTCCTTCACAAAGCACCATCCAGGGCTCCCCACTTGGTAGCAGTGGTACGGAGGTGCCTCAGTCTCCTCCTGCCTTCACAGATGAGCTCTGCTGTTTGGCAGCCACATGTGCTATCGAGGGAGGTCTTCATCCCGTGTTGTGGCCATGTACCACTCCTCTCCATGCACCTTCTGTGAGGGGACACCCTGCTCTGGGCACACTGAGGCATGGGACCAGGAGATTGCTGTGGGCTCAGCACTCGCATGGAGGATTCACAGGGCTCGGCTGTTAGGTGGGGCAGTGCTATGCAAACAGAAAGCAGCACTTCCACTGGAGGATGGTGACAGTAGGCTGGCAGGGAACAGCTGTAGGGTAGATGTGCACTGTGCAGCCAAGGCCCTGGGATGCTGGAAGCTCACAGGAGCCAGGACACTGGCTGCATGTCAGCCCTTCCATAAATTCCATTCTGAAAGTTGTATCTCTGTAATACCACCCCAACTCGGGCACTGGGGCAGGTGCTGAGCTTTCTTCCGGCATTGCCGGATCCAGCTTCCAGTCTCAGACACTAAAAACAGTCCACGTAGTTCATGCAGTCAGACTGCTTCTCCACAGTTTAGATATTAGGGCTTAAAAGCCACTGACTTATAAGGCAATGTATCTATAACAGATGACGGGAATCTGATTGTTTTCTTTTCATTCTTCTCTGTAACTGCAGACTGAGTCTGATTCACCCTCCGTGGTCTTTGCTGGTAGCGGATAGTAGCAGATGCCCTGAACTATTTACAGAAGCACCAGGAGATGATAGGCTAGAATCTTGGATTTGTGTTTTCTGCTCTGGCAACACTTTGGCTTCCTATGTTGAAGGCTGAGATCAGACATGCGTGCTCATTTTCCCCTCCTGGTGCCAAGCCATACATCTTCAGCAGCCTGCAGGAGGAGTGGCGGTGCCCATGGCGTGCACTGTGCTCCAGCCTGCAGCTGTGGTCCAGGAGTAAATCCAATAGAGCTGTCCCACGACTGGAAGGATCTGAGTCCTGTGTGGGTCCATGGGCATAGCAAGACCCAACACATCCACCATTGGGTGGCACTGGCAGTAAAGCAAAGGAAGAACGCTGCCCAGCTCTGCTTTGTTTGTCCTAAAACAAGAGAGCCAATGGGTCTCCAATAACCACAGAAGTGGTAGAGATAAGGGACAACGTCGTCTTCCTGCTTTGGAGATCCTCCGCTGTTACCAAAGCTGTGCAAAGGTGGATGTAGGGTGGACAAGCCAGGCCTGCAGTCAGATGGGTTGCTGCCCCACAATAGTTGCAGGGGGTGTTTGCTTCTGCTTTTTTTAGCTGCTGTGAAGAGCCACTGAGCCCCTGCGGGTCTGCATCCCAAAATACTCAACTGCTGTGGATGTGCAGGGCCCCAGGAGAGCTGTGTGCCACTCTGTCCCACCCACAGCCCCGACTCATGCAGTGCAGAGGAGCCAGGAGCCGTGGAGCCATGGCTGAGGGCACTGCCATGGGACCCAGCCCAGGGGATTGTCCCCAAGCTTGGTCTGTCACCTGTACCCTTTTCTTGCAGAGACTGCCCACCATGAACTGCACAGAAATCAGCAGCGCGTTGCAGGATGCTGTTGTGCTATTTCAGCTGATCGTCTACATCCCAGTCCTCGTTTTGGGGCTCCTGCTGAACACCATCGCCTTCTGGGTCTTCTGCTGCAAACTCAAGAGATGGACTGAGACCCGGGTGTACATGATCAACCTCATGGTTGCAGACTGCTCCCTGCTCTTCGCCCTGCCTTTCCTGATATATTTTACTAAGAACAAACATCCCACAGACAACCTGTGTTTTGCCATAGAGATGATATATTTTACAAACAGTCCTATGAGCATCTTCATCATCATGCTGATTGCCATCGATCGATACATTGCAATCAAGTTCCCTCTGAAAGCAAAAACTCTTCGATCCCCACTGAAATCAGCCTGTATCTGTGGGTTTCTTTGGATAATACAAATAGGTTATTCCTACCTCAACACATTATTTAAAAAAAGGAGGGAAAAATTTTGCCTTCAGAAACATTCTACCCAGCCTACATATTTAACATCATTCTCCATTTGCTTTTGGTATTTTATTCCCCTAGGGATTATAATTTTTTGTTCCATACAAGTCATCAGATGTCTCAGAAAGAAGATGGCCAGCAGCCTCCATGAGACAAAGCTAATCCGGAAAGCAATCCACATTATTTCTGTGAATTTGTGTGTGTTCATCTTATGTTTTTCACCAATCTACATTGCACTACTCCTGCGGCTTGCAGCGGAGGTTGCTGGAGCTTGTCACCTGCTCTCAAAAGTTAGGGTTTCTATTCAGATCCTTTCATGCTTAGCCAATTCCAATTGCTGCCTTGATGCATTCTGCTATTACTTTGCAGCCAAGGAAAGTCAGGAATTTCCCTCTCTGCTCCCCACTTGTATATCAATGAGGTCTAAGATGAACCAAAGCCAAGAGTCGCAGCAACCCACAGATCAAGTCATAACATAGAAAAAGGATAGTGCACTATAGATGTTAAGACCAAACTGCTGCATAAGTTCTGAGGCAGAGAGAATGGGACCACTTGCAATTGTTCTGGGTATGGGCATTTCTGTAGAAAAGGATTTGATAATAACTTGAATTTTGCCCTCACACTTAAATGCGGCTCAGATTATTGCCTTCAATAGTTGTATCACAGGTTCACGTGTCTCCTCATCAATAGAGAGATCCCCATGGTACAGAGAATTGCTGATAAAGCCATTGTTTTGACCACACACTTTGTTGTACGTATCATGCAGCTTAACATAAGAAACTTAGCACAGTTACAGCAATGTATAAAGCCTCTTCTACTACTGTAATTTTTTGTCATTAAAATAAGGGAAAAGCCACTCCAGTACAATGCCAAGCCTAATACATCTGTGTCAAAGGATTTGCCAGTACAGTGGTAGTTTCCTGCCAAGCTGTAAAATCCCAGTGCCTGCAGCTATCACCAGGATGCTGGCTCACATTCAGTCTGACTGGTCTGTAGTTCCCCCGATCCTTCCGCCTGTTCTTGTGGATGGGCACTGCGTTAGCTAACCTCCAGTGAACTGCAATCTCTCCAGTTGGCCAGGACTGCTGGTAAATTATTGACAGTGGCTTGGTGAGCACTTCTGGCAGCTCACTCTGTACCTTAGTCCACAAATGTCCAATCTTTTGGCTTGCCTGGGCTGCACTGAGTGAAGAGGAATTGTCTTCAGTTGCATGCACATAGGTTCCACCAAAAGTAACGTCTCCTATTTATTTCCATGGAAACAACAACAGCTACAAAGAGCACAGTAACACTATTTGATAGAGCAAATTCTCAGCTACAGAACGCTATTTTTCATCATAGTCATCACCGTCAGCCATGCGTTTTTACCAGCAATGAAGAGGAGCCTGCATGCCACATTCCTCAAAACCCCTTCATGGGGAGATCTCCTCCAAGTCTGGAGGAGACATGACCATATTTTTCTTTGAGTTGAATCTCTGATTGCAACTCTATACATTCCATTTGAAAATTCACAGGTAATGCATTTATGTCAACTGAAAATGGAATTGAGAATCTATCAAAAAATTGAAGATTTCTTCCAGCAATCTTGAAACCTATTCTCAAATTCCTGTATCAGAATGGAAAGCACGGTTACATATTTTTCTCTATTCTCAGGACTGTGCTTAAACCAGTGTATCAAAATGCAAACAATTATTTGCTGTCACTTGGGTTAGCACTGCTCTGTGCCCTCCCCGTGCCCTGGTTTGAGCCCAGACAGTGTTGGTAGGACACTGATGTTGTTGCTGAGCTATGGGTGCGTGCCTGGGGCCAGGTCATGCCACTTGGAGAGGCAGAGCTGCTGCCATGATGGCGTGGGGTGGGGGGTGGCCACAAGACAGGCTGTGCTGGGCCTCGCGTGGGCTGTGTGCCATGGGCTAGACATGCCTGCCCTAAAGTGATCCCATCTGGCCTCACAGATCTGTGTGTGCTCAAGTGGTGTAGTAGGTCACAAGTAACCTCCTCTTGGATTATAAGGACTTCATTCTGCTCCATGTCTCTGTGCTCAGCCAGGCTGGCCCTCTTCCCTGCTCACTCATCTTTGGCACATTGGGACAGCCTGCTCCTGTGCATTCCAGATTTCATTCCAGAAGAATATCTAGCTTTTCTGCACTCCTCTGTCCTTTAGAACTGCCTCCCGAGGGACTCTGTCAGCCAGGTCCCTGAAATAAACCAAAATACACCCTTTGAAAATCCAAAGCTTGTATCTGCCAAAGTCATCCCAGTCTCATGCTGGGACTTCCCCAAACCAAAACAACGTTTCATCACACAGGGCAGTTCTGAGAAGCCTTCAGCCACAGCTCTACCACAGCTTTCAAAGAAAGGCCTCGCAAAGCCCACCCACATCAGGCTTCCTCTGAAAACTCTCTGTGGAGTGACCAGGGCTGTGTCTACATTGCGTGGCATGCTGCTGTCTTCTGGATCCTGACCGTCCTACAGCATGACACAAAACTCTCTATGGTGTCCACTGGAGGAGCAATTCATGAAGATGATAATGTGGTGATACACAAGCTTTTGCTATCTCTCAGCACAGGAATCTGGGTAACGACAGCAGGAAGCAGCAGCCACAGCCTTTCAGTAGCTCCGACAAGTAGGGCTGGCACTTTGCTAAGCTTCTCGTAAAATCTAAAGAGGCTCGTAACTGGCACTGTACCTGTTGGTACAAAAAGTAAATGTTCTTTTGCTAGAATGAAAAGAAGATAGAAGCAGTGGAAAAAGTGTGCAAACCTCTCTTACTCTATAAGGTGATGTTTGCTAAAGTCAGCATGAGCCCTTTGTATCAGGCTTTACTTTTCCTGATCTCAGATGTGGGTTCTCTACCCCTTACAGCCATGTCACGTGTTGCTTTTGCATGTGAGTTGGACCCTGTTAGACCACACACAGCCTTTAAATACATTTTAAAATTTCTTTGAAAATTGCAGTGGTCCACTGCACTTCTACATTGCCGTTTCTTTCCTAAAAGGTTACCAAAGGGGCCAAAGTAGGAGCTGAGGAACCAGATGGGAGGGGCAGGGCTGGGGTAAGAATAGATGGATGCCGTCAGGAAATCTGGACTGGCTCTGATTCCACCATCTGCAGGTCCAGCCAGGGCTGGCTTCACAGCCTCTCTGCACGACTGATGGCTCTCAGTTCATCCAGACCCTCCTATTCATGGAGTCCTCAGTACAGGAGAGACATGGACCTGATGGAGCACATCCAGAGGACGGCCACAAAAGTGATCCAAGGGATGGAACACCTCTCCTATGAGGACAGACTGAGAGAGCTGGGGCTGTGCAGCCTGGAAAGGAGAAGGCTGTGAGGTGACCTGATAGTGGCCCACCAGTATCTAAAGGGGAGATAAAGGAAAGAAGGGAGCAGACTCTTCAGCAGGGTCTGTGGTGATAAAACAAGGGGAAATGGTTTCAAGCTTAAAGAGGGGAGATTTAGGTTGCATATAAGGAAAAAGTCTTTTACAGTAAGGGTGGTGAGGCGCAGGAACAGGTTGCCCAGAGATATGGTGGATGCCCTGACTCTGGAGACTCTCAAGGCAAGGCTGGATCAGGCCCTGGGCAACCTGATGGATGCTCCTATTAGTGCAGGGGAGTTGGATTAGATGATCTTTAAAGGTCCCTTCCAACACCAAGGATTCTATGATTCTATGATTCATAGCCACTAATTCTGACATCTGCATTCACTGAGACATCCACCTCACTCAAGATCCCGTAGTTTTGCAGGGCACTGCACCTGTGAGTCTTCCCACAAGTTGTTTGGAACCAACTCTACCTAAATACCTGTGTCCCCTGCAGGTGCACGAATTGTAGTGCATAAACATTGCTATTTCAAACAAAAGGGTCATCACACTAACATTTAAACATCCAAACACAAGCGTTGCCCAGCAGTTTCCAAGGGATGGAGAGAGACAAGCTGAGCCCTTCAGTGTTGGTGCTCAGTGTTGGTGTGGCTGGAGGGTCAAAGCTGGGTTACAGCACAAAGTAGCCTGTGAGTGTGTTATCTGCTGCCGTTGGTTCCTGTATGGCTCTGAGGACAGAGAAAGGGGAAGCAGACTCAGCAGCCGGAGTCACTCATGACATGGGGCTGATGCTGTTTCACAGGCTTCCCATGCTAAAAATAGCACCGATGCATTCTGCTCCCAAACCCATAGTTTCATTTTGGCCAACATCTATTGTTGCAATGTCGCATCTCCCATTAGAAAATCAGAGAAGGAAAGACACCGGGCAAGAAGCTTGCAGAACCTGAATGCAGCAGGGCAAGGCAGTGTCCTGCTGCATGTGGGGAAGGGACGCTGGTACCTCCCTCACCTTCCCCCAGGCCCTGTCCTGCTGCCACGTGCCAGGCCTTGCACACCTGAGCTAGCAGGGCTGCACCAGGAACATGGGTGAGCACCCATGAGAGGGCTCTGCTTGGCTGCGGATAAGCTTCAAGTCAGACACCAGGCAGAGCTTATGGAGGAAGGAAAAAATGATTGTTCAGTACAGAAATAAGTCTTAGAGCTCAGGAAGTGTAAAGATCAAATAGCTCTCAGCAAAAAAACAGGGCGATGGGTATTTAAACAGTTAGGAGACATTCTCTCCTTAAACAAAAAAGCTGCTTACACACATGAATCACAAGCAGAAGGGAGCAATTCACCCAGTGCTGCTGTTGAAACAAACAGCAAAAGTGACATGGAAATTATGTCATTTAGGGATCAAAGAGCTGGGTGTACTAATAGGTCAGCAACTGCTTGTAAGATCTGCGAAGAGGCAGAATGGGAATCCTCGGGAGAAGTGTTTAAGCCAAGCTCTATAACGACAATACAGTAGCAAGGAGTAAATCTCAAAGGTTGATTTGCAATGCACAGACAGACAATGCACAAATACTCCAGAAGCTACTCTTCGACCTGGAAGCAGGTCTTAAGATCTTAGAAGCAGAAAGTTGGAAGGGTTTGCCCAAGACAGCAACTCAAGGTACCAACAGCAGGACCTCTGAGCTTGCTGAGCCACTCACCTGAGCTCTTCCTGCAGTTGGGCTTGCAATGGATGGCTACCATGGAGACCCTGGCCAGGAGGTGCCTGCACCACAGGGCAGATGTGAATTCTGGGGGTCAAAGGGTCACAGTGCCAGGTTTTCTCAGAATTACTGGTTGACGAGAACTGTGGAAGAGAAGAGTATTGCTGTGATTCAGACTGAAACACTTCTTATGAAAAACACAAAACTGTCTGCAAACCTTAGCCTTCAGCACTCCCACAGCTGGGTGAATGGGACCAGGAGTCCACCAAGGCTGCTCCATCCTGGGGCTCAGCACAGTGAGCATCAGGTGGCAGAGAGAGGATCTCAGGGACCCTCCAGGACACCATGCTCTCTTTGGGCAGCGCGCCACAGCCTGTTGGGCGAGAAAGGTTGATGGATGCCAGCAAGGCATTGGGCACTGGAAAGTGAATTGAAGGAAAAACCCGAAGTCATTCCATCGCCAGAGGAACGTCTGCAGGACCACATGGCAGATGAATGTTTCACCTTGCCACAGGGCTACTACATGGGCTCCTCAGTCAATAGGGGGTGGTGTGAGCCATGGCAGCGGCAGCAGCAGAGGAAGCTCTGCCCCGGGGAAATGCATTGAGGAGGGGTGGGGATGCTTCCTCCACCAGCATTGTTGCTGCCACAGCCACCTGCAAGTGGTCATCGCAGAACATCTCACTGGTCACATGCTGGGAGCACTGCTGGGAGGCCTCAGCACACTGCATGCTGCACCACAACCAGACTGGAGGAACATTCGACCTCTCCAAGGACGGCGAGCGAGCAGGTAATCCATCCTGCTTATTTGCTGGCATGGTTACTGGAGCTCTGTAAGGCACTGCCTTTCTCCATCCATGGTGGGACACCCAAATAGTGGTGGAGAAATTGGGAGAGGGCTGGAGCCTGTGCATTTTCAAATCTCGTTTTGATACTAGCCACAGTAGACATGCTGTGGATGCTAAAGGGCAGCCTCCACCTTTGCTAAATCTCCCCATTGTCTATTACAATTTACCCATTTCCCTTATTTCTTCTGGACTCAAAATGTTCCTCGCGTTCAAAACACAGAGCTGCTGCAGGTACCCACAGTACATGTTCCTTCACAGCAGGATTGCTTGGAAGCATGATTTTCAAAGCTAGTTGAGAGCTGCAGCTCCCGCAGAGGCTGCAGCACTGCCCTAGAGATGGCTTAGCCAGGATGCTTTGAAGCCCAGAAATCTGCACACGCAGAGCCATGTTTCCCTCACAGGGAAAATCCACAGACATCTCAGACCTCCCAGGGTTTTTGTGACCATGTCTCGCAGGGCAGCACAGAATATAATCCTGCATTAACTCTTCCAAAGCAGGAAGGCAAGGAGCAGCATGGCCCTTTGGGTGAAAAAACACCCACCAGATCACGTTCAGCTCACCACTGTATTTCACATGGCTGCTGATCGCATCTCTTGCCATGCCTTTTTTCTTGCACTTCGGCAGATTGCTCTGTTACTTCAGAGATTAAGACCGCTTTCACAATCCTTGAAAGACAGCATGCGGGCCACAGATCTATCTCCGATTCTTGCTGTAGACTACAAAATGTTATGACTAAATATAGGACTCAGTGGCAGCTAAAATAATGAGAGCTAGATGAATAATTGCTCTTTTCACTAATAAGAAGTGATGACAGCACAGGATCGAAGGAGAGGACAGCTGTCTCTTTGCAGCACATCTCCCAGAGCATTCTGAGCAGTGAGGATGCTGGCTGGCTTCTTGTGAGCACCACTATGACGGGAGGGATGAGACCCAAGTTTAGGCATCCCCTTCCCATTGCCAAATGAGTTGTAACAGTTCACATAACTCACAGCTGCAGGATACCTGCTTCTGGCTGATCTGAGTCTGGACCAAAACAGAAGGACAATCATTTTCTAGCCTTACCCTCTGCTAGCAATTCGCCCAGTGTGGGATGCAGTGAGAGCTGCTTTTCGCCCCTCCACAACTGACCAGGCTCATGTCCCATCCTATCTCTTCCCACCAGGTGCCCTGCAGACAGCTCTGCTCTGCAGCATCATCTGCTCAGTCTCATTTTCACTGCTGGTAAATCTCTGAGGCCCATGAAGTACTATCTGAATTAATCACCAATTCACTCATAGTCTAGTTTCTAAAAAATGTAATCTGCTTTTCCAGGAACTGTGCCTCTTAATATCTCCAAAATGAACCAGAGCAGCTGCAATATCACAGCTGACGAAAACTTTCCGCTTGTCCAGCTGTGTGTTTACATCCCAGTATTGCTGCTGGGTGTTTTGTTGAACGTGTTGGCGCTTTGGGTGTTCTGCTGCAAGCTCGACAAGTGGACAGAAACCAGAGTATACATGGTCAACCTGGCTGTGGCTGACTGCTTGCTGCTCTTTACTTTACCTTTTAAAACATTATCCCAGTTCCAACAGATGAAGGCGGACAGATGGTGTCTGATTCTGGAAGGCGGCTATTTCATAAACCGCTTAATGAGCATCGGTATCATCACTGCTGTAGCAGCCGACCGGTACGTGGCTATCAAGTATCCCTTGAAAGCCAAAGCACTGCGGTCACCGCTGCAAGCAGCTTTTGTATCTGGATTTCTTTGGATAGTCATCATCTGTGCGATTTCCCTCATTAAAACGGTAGAAAACCGAGAGCATGATAAATTCTGCTTTGAGAAATCTTCTGTCAAGCCATCCGTTATCACGCTGTGCGCTATTATCGGAGGGTTCTTCATACCACTGATCATCGTGATTTACTGCTCCATACAAGTCATTGCAGAGCTTATGAGAAAGAAAAATGAAAACTGCCAGAAGGAAAGGTTAATCAGGAAGGCTGTCTACATCGTGACTGCAAACATGGCTGTGTTCATCGTATGCTTTTTGCCTGTTTACGCGGGGCATCTCCTTCGCTTTCTAATGGACTCCTTCAGCTCCAGCTGCCCTGCGATACAGAAGGTTAACAACTTTGTTCACCTTGCCTCGGTCCTCGCCAACACGAACTGCTGCCTGGATGCTATTTGTTACTACTTTGTAAACAAGGAATTTCAGGAAGCGTCTCCCAAGCTAGCGAGGTCCAAATCTGACTCAGGCGAAACAGCTGAAGTTCAGCTCGCAGGAATAACACATCAGTGACTAATGTAGAGGGCTCTCTTTTTGTGTGAGGGACTTTCTTCTGAAGGGAAAGATTCAGACATGAAAATCAGCCCTCATTCAGACAATCACAGCAGTCCAGATGCTGATGCAACAATCTAGATCGTCACTGACAATTCCCTGCCTTATCCAAATTTGAGTAAGATAGAATCATAGAATCATTTCCCCATAAACCCCAGAAGTACAACCAGTGGGAAAAGTTTTTGCTGTCCATCCCCCTACCTTGGGCCAGTTTTGATGTAGCTGTAGCTGTGACAAAGAAACGGGAATTATTTAAAATATCAAAAAAGGAAAAAATATCTCAAAGCGAAAGCGTTACAGAAAAAGTAAGGTGGATGGTTTTATGTCACAAACGTCTTTTCTTAGTAATAAACACCCAATCCCAGAAGCAGAAGCTTTAGTCAAGTTTACAGCATTGTTTGGACTGTATGACAGTGATAAAATGGTGATCAGTAGAAATATGGGGTCAGAAGGAACTGCAGTTGTATGTATAGGGGAAAAAGCTTCACACAGAATGCATCTGAGTCAAACTGCATTAGAAGTACTATCCAAAGAGCCGGGGTGGGTGGGAATGACAACTCTGTAAATGGAGTCAGTTCAACATTGTAGTGTAAATAATTATCCAAAGAAAGTAGCAATAAATTCTTCCAAGGTAAATAAATTTGTATTACTGGCACTGAGCTCTGCCTCTTACTGAGCTAAGTGGAAACATTGGAGGATCCAGTGGTGATGGGACCCGCTCTGCTCTCTGTCCCTGAGGGGGACAGCTCATTGCCTCTGCTGCCTCAGCAACGAGCGGGGAGCAAGGGTGGCAACAGAGACTGGGATCTTCAAAGGCAGAGCACTGCAGGAACCCCATGATGCACTTACAAACAGCAAGAGAGGCAAAACAACTAATCAGCCCCCCCGCAACGATGCTCAAACAGCAGCACGTGCTCTGGGATGGGATGTGCAAACCAGCTGCGCACCTCCACCCATATCCCCTGAGCCCGGGCTGGGCTTCCAGCTGCCTGTAGGCTGAGCCCTCCTGCCGCCTTCCAGCCACGCACCCAGCTCAGCCTTGTCTCCTCCTGCTCAAGAAAAGTGGCAAAAGGAAGAAACCCCTCAGGGAGAGACCCTGCTGCAGGCAACTACTGGGCAGAGCCATCTGTTCACCTGGGCAGGATGGGAGCAAAAGCTGGGCAGCCTCTGGTGGGCTGTAGGCTTCCCACTGCACTTGCCAGAGATTCAGGCAGCAATGGGGAAAGCTGCTTGGTCATCATGAAAATCTGCCGGCAACATCCAGCCTTTGTTCACAGCACAGTGAAGAGTGGGATGACGAGAGGTTCTGATGATAAAGCGCACCTTTGAAGGAGGCTGGTTTCTCCCTGTTTCTGCTCCTGCCTTTTCTCAGCAAACATCAAAGTGCTGTGCATGCACAGATGGGTATCTCCTCCCGCCCCAGCCCAGCGTGCAGTGAGGCCCTAGCCCTCTGTGCTGATGGGTCTCCTGCACTGCTGCAATGACATAAACACACAATACTTCTGTGAGTTTAGTTTGATGGGCTGCTCCCAAATAAAACTTAACAAATCTTCAAGACTCATCCCTCTTTGGTGGGATTTGTGTGCTGAGGGAGCAGGTTTGGAAGAATAGCAGATTGCCAGTGTTTTCTCTGCACCTGCAGTCTCACCGGCACGGATGTGAGCTGTTCAGAGGTGAAAGCACGCTGCACAAACCAAACAGTTATTTTAGATGCAGCAGGAAAAAAAATACTGCTCCTCTGCTAACCGCTAATTAAATGGGTGGGGGAGACACAAAGCTGACTACAAAGTATTTTCAGCAGATTCTGCTCAGCCGTCTCGCTCCAAGTAACGCCCCTTCCTTTAGCAGCTGCTTGCACCAAATACGCACCATGAACACTTGGCAAGATGGCCAAACTTTCTAACCACACAAACCCCACATCAAGGCATGAGGTGCACACAGTGGGAAGGCCTCAGATGCTCGCTGGGGCTGCGGATGGAACAGCCAGGCTGTGCTGGTGTGGGGTGGTGCTGTCGCTTTGAAACAGGTCCCAGATCTCTGTTCTGCACTGTTTGACAGGGGCTATCTAGGGGGAGTTGTGAGCAGTCAGGGATTTGGTTGTGCTGGGGCTGAGATATGTGGCACAGGCACCAAGCGCACGATGGAGAAACACACTCCATCTCCCCAGCCAGAATACTGGATTGCGCTCTTCAGCTTGCTCACCTTTTCCACCTAGAGCTTTTGAGCTTCCTTCCAAACCTATAACCATCTGGCCAAGCTCTTATACACAGAAGGGCTAAGGGATGTATCAAGCAATGAGGAAGCAGCAGCAATTTACTATTTTCCAGCACCTCTGGTGAACTCAGTAGCTACCCAAAGATGAGAGGAATGTGACCACTTGCTGACAAGATACCAATTCATCCACCGTGGCATGAAGGAAAGAAATTCTGTACTCAGAAAGTGGTGAGACACTGGCACAGGCTGCCCAAAGAAGCTGTGCCCCATCCCTGGAGGCTTTGGTTGGATGGGGCCTTGGGCAGCCTGATCTGGTGGAGGGCAACCAGCCCAGGGCAGGGCACTGGAAATGAGTGCGCTGTAAGGTCCCTTCCAACCCAAATCATTCTGTGATTGTATGAAGGCAGCCAGCTCACACTCCACACAAGCAGTGAATGGACAGGTTACCAAAACCAAATCACCTGACAGCACATGCAGAGCTGCTGCAGCACACCTGAGGTGGCTGCACAAGCTGGGACACAGGCACACCATGGGATAACATCCAAAATGACCTCCAGCTTTCATGCTGTCTCTCACTGAGGTCTGGTGATATCTCACACCAATTTTCCTGCCTGGGGCTTTCCATTGCTGTCACACTTTAACTGAACTCTGCTGCCAAGCACATTCAGGGCAGCTGACTGAAAAATGAGAGTTCAACTGAATGTCAGGTGTGGGGGGAAAGTGCGAAAGCTCTCACCAAGAAACTATGACACAGTTCAGAGATGCTTTCATCGAAGACAGAAAGAGGGCACTGCTGGGGAAGTGAAAATCAGGGTGGCTCACAGTTGTTAGCCCAAGTCAGAAGCATTCCCGTGTGCCTCAGTTTCTGAATGTGGGCTCAGAACCATCACTGAGTCACTGTGATGGGAGCAGCTGTCCCACACGGGCAGCTCACACACTGGCCAGGGATAGCATCTGACACCATGTGCTCCTTGCCCTCTGTGAAGGCACTAACAGGCTGCAGCATCTGCAGCCCCATCGGCCTGAAATACAGTGCTCTGTCAGCAGCTTTACCAGCTTAAAAGCTCTCATGTCACTTTTCTCTGGCAATTTTTTCTACCAGTGTAGCCCTTCTGGCTCTCATTTTTCAAGCCAGATAGAATTTTGCTTTAGGTTAGGTGGAAGTTTGGCACAGATATTTCAAGAAAGACTGTTATCAGGGTCAAAACCACAACAACTTTGTAGGTTGTTTTGGCCTTGTGGGTATCACAGCTCAAAGCCACTTGTTAACACATAAAACTGGGATCCAGCAACACCACATCTCCACCAGAAGTCACGTTGCACTGGGCAGGAACTGGAGGACTGGTGGGCCTTTCTGCGGGCCCCATCAGAGAGGCTCTACTTCATGTCTTCAGCACAGAGACATCGCGTTTTGTACGGGCAGGACATCAGTACGCACACCCACGTGGATTGCACTGCTCCTCCACACTGGCAGATCCATTTCATGGCCTGCTTAAGTTTACGCTCCTGTCTGTACCAAGGATTATTTGACCATCTCTTCTGAGAACAGCCCTGGGTGGCGGAAGGAAGGGAACTGCACAATCTCATCTAGCTTCACAGCAGAGGCAGCAAGTGACAGCTGCTCAGCAGCCACCACAGGCAGGGCAGCACCAGCAGGAGCTGCTAACAGCCAGCAGTGATCTTGGGGCAGGAAAAAAGAGATTCCTCTTCAATCTACGCTGTTATGGTAAATCAGATATTTCACTGCCGCTCCGGTCAACAATATAAACACAGCTGATATTCAATGCCCTTCTACTTCTCTCAATGGCAACCGAGTAATTACAGAAGAATTAAGACCTTAATTTTAACCACTTCAGGGCTGCTCCTTTTCAGGTTCTGTCCAATGACCATATGAGATCTGAGTGGCACTACCCATGACCTCAGGGGCCTCATTCCCAAACCCCAGCGGCAGGCAAACCCCAGGGACCTGTGGTGCAGCCAGGAGGAGAGCACCTGCTGGCACATCTGTAACTCCTCTGGTGGGTGGATGGTGGATGTACTCCCTTTAGGAAGAGCAGATGACACTTTCGGTTGGCAGAGCAGCACAGGGTGACCCAGGGTCGGTAAACCCAAGGCTGGTTTTTCTCCGGTGGCGTATTTCAACACTTTCCTCTTCCTCATAGACACACAACCTCCTGGTACCTCGCACTAGCTCCCCTTGAAACATTTCCCTCTTCAGCTGTTACTTTGTTTCCTTTCCTTTTCAGACAGGGCTGTGTGAAACTGAAGATGCTAAATAACATTTGTCACTCTTGTGCTTGGCCAAGTTCCTTCCATTTTCATCTCTCACATAGTACATCACCCAGTAATACAGAAGGAGAAATCACAAGAGCTTCTTCTCATGCACCTAAAATTGTGCTGGGAAGCTGATAGGAAGCAAATTAAACAAACAAAAAAGCAAACACAACAAATGCAAGAAAAAGAATTCTGCAAGCACTACCCAACTCCCATCTGTCTTTAACACTGTCTCTCACATTCTTTTTCTTTCCTTTTCAGAGAACTATCCCTAATCTAAAACCAAGATGTGGTGGTCACCTTATGTTTATTAAGAAAAGGAACACCAAAGTCAGATCCTCCCATAAGACTGGCTGCCTGTGAACCTACACCCCTGCTATTTGGAGGTGTGAGCACACTGACAAACGGAATCATCGCAGCGGATTTATGTCAGGACAGATGTTAAAACCACAGCACGTGGCCATTTTCTTTTAAGCCACGAGCCTGTGAAGGGTTGAGCTGTGCAAGCCTGTTCCTTTCCACAGCACCTCTCACTGACAGCCACCAGCCGCCCTGCAGTTACTGCAGATCGTGGAATGAAGGGCAAGCAGCAGGGCTGACAGACAGATATACTTTGGGGGAATGCATGCAAGTGAAAACCACATACTTTCTCTTATCAGAAAGGTGAATTCACAGGTAAGAGCAGCAGCTGCTAGAGCTTGTCCTCAGGCCTGTATTTACACTCTTGCTGTAGAACGTGTTTATAACCTGTGCTGAAAGAGGCAGCAGGGAGCCTTGGTGTAATGAAAATCCAGAGCTCTTCTCTAAAGGCTGCATTAGTGCTATTTCTGGTGCAACCTCACCCACCTTTCCAATGTCAGCAAAGGCCAGCAACCTCTATCAGATGCTAACACAGGGCCAGCAAGGTTTCACTGCTAATCACCCTTTGCTTAAGCAGGCACCAGAACAGTGCAACGGTTATTCCAGGTCTGCTCCTCCAACCTGCCCATATTCAACGACAAGCACAGCAGGAGAAGTCCCAACCCCAGTGACCAGTTCATCCTCTCTGCCCTGGTTTAGAGCTGAGTTCCACAGTCAACATGGCACCAGTGTACAATATGGGAGTGGAGCCAATCTTTCAGCTTCCTCATCTGCCCCTTTGCTTCTCCACCCTATGCCAGAGCAGCCTGTGTCCGACCAGCAAAGCTCAGGCTATTAAATTATTTCACTCAATAAACAACCAGTTCAAGACCAACAAATACAAGATGTTAGTTACTTCAGCAACGTCAGCTGACCACAAAGCTGTCACACAAAAATAAGAAGAAAAAAAAAAAAAAAAAAAAGGAAGGAAAACAAAGATATTTCAAGGTTCATTTTAAAACGTTAGGCAAAGAAAAACTCCCCATGAATCATCCTCTATTATTTGTAATAACACTGATTTGAGAGAAAATGTTGTGAACGCAACTCTCAGTCTCCAGTGAAAAGTAAATAGCACGCTAGTGTAGAGAGAAAACTGCCTTCTTCTGCTTTCTTCCCTAAGCTGGTGACAAAACGTAGCAGCGGCACATGAAGGATGTAAGGGGAACAGAAAGCAAGTAAGCATCTGGGAGAAATGGCAGATGCTGCGGTCTAGATGAGGGGAAGGACAAAAACTTTCATGTAAGTTCAGTTCCTGATGTATAAGGTTTGCAAAGCTAGAGAAATTAGGAGTCCCCCATGACTAATACTTCTGAACAGAAGGCACTGGTAGATTAGCAGATGCCTTAATTCATATAAACTCCTTTATTTTCTTGAACTCCTGATTCAGAGATGTTCTGCATGGGCCAGACGGTCCAGTCAATGTTCTCCAGTTGGGATTTCCAGACTTAGGGCAGTATTTGCTTTGTTTTTGTTGGGTTTGGTGGGTTTTTTTCAGTAGGTTGGTCGAACGGTTTGGTTTGCAATACAGCAATTTGTCTCTAAGTTACCTTTACCAGTGTTTGAAGGAGCTGTGTTCCTACACTTCTCACTGATTGGGTCTTTTAAGAACATCTGCTTCAGACACTGGAAGCCAGAAGTTTTTCCTTTGCCTCAGATGTAAGTCCGTCATACTGTATTAGTGATTTCAGGCTGGTGGGAAATGTGACTCCAGCACGTCCTCTGCTGGCCCAGTCCCAGCTGCAATGCCGCCTACACAAACACGGGTGTAATGAACAGCGTCTGAGCCCAGGAGAGGACAGATGCAGGGCCTTGGCACCAAACTGCAAAGCTGAAAAGAAGGCCACCCTTGCTGTGATGGACTGCAAGCCTACAGAAACCTTCCCAGGTTACTGGGGTCTGTGCTTTAGGTCTCTCTTTGCATATAACAGCCCATCAGGAGCTATTTTTGCCTTTAGTAGGCAAACTGAATCATTTTTTGTACACATAGAATTATCTTCAAAAACTAAAAAACCAAACAGACTATTGACTTCTATTTTTCAGAGCACAATCAGCACACATGTCCCCATATGTGCCAGAGCAAGAGAGGCCAACTGCAGCCAGCTCTCACCAGGTACATCCTGCTGAGCCGCAGGCTGCTCTGAATGGGAAACACCTGCACCCACATACACCTGTCAAAAGCTAAGAAGAGCTATGAAACCTAAAAGGCCCAAGTTAGTTATGCTATGGGGCTGTGTAGAAGGTAACAAACCGCTAGAGGGAAGCCTGACATCTGTCAGCAGCAAGGTCTGGCACGCCTCTTGAAATCCATCCTGACAAAGCTTTCAAAACTATTGTTGTATATATCAGAAGAGTACGTATGCATGTGAATGTTGTAAATCTGTGTTAACAGATAACAGTCCATAATACATTTTCATGTAGTTGTCCCATGATTATCAGCTGTAATTTTAATTCCTCTCTATCTGCAGTCACAAAACGCTGTCTTTTGACTACATGCTATCTCATGAGCTGCAGCCAGCACCTATCAGAATGAATTTGACTTTAATCAAACACCTTCTCCACTATCCTGACCTGATGAACCTCCTACAACAAACACAGAAAAGACAAAAATCTCTTTTTTCAGTCCATCATGATAGTGAAGAAATGCATTAAGAATTGGAGAGAGCCAAGAAGAATGGAGAACACTGAAGGTGAGAGGTCCCGTTCCATTGTGATTTTACTAGCTCTAGTTGTATCATGTTTGTTGTAACTACTGCTTTATACACCAGGGTTTGGAGAAGAACTAAACAAGCTCTGCCGCAAGAACTCCCTCACGTGTACAACACTGTCTAAATTTTCATCTTACATAATGGGGCATATTAAAACGAAGAAAAAAAGTGTCATTAGTTTATAGGTACAGAGGTAAGAGGTGACCACACCATCTTCCTTGTGGCTATTTACTAGATTATGATCCACAAAAGAGTGACTTGGTCAACAACTAGCAGCAAGCCTCAGATCTGCATCTGCCTGCTGCAGCTGCATGGTATTTCTACCCTCATCTTTTACAGCACCAGTACTTTTGATAATAGAATAATATACATTCAGAACTTTAAACATTAGTCAAATGATGTCAAATGATCTATCCTTCTAGGAGAAAAAGCTCCATGCTTTTGTTTTTGACCAGGCAGAATTAGCAGTGCAAGTTAGAGCTAATACCCTTTAAACAATTCTTTAAGATCTAACACAAAAATAAGATCCATGCTCCTTTACCTCAGTTTCCTGAGAGTAGCCCAGAAAGGTCTTCTTCAGTAGCACATACTCTTGTCTACAAATGACACGTGGCAAAGATGCATCTGAAGAAAAACGGCATTAATTCGTCATCACATCCTTTTTTCTTTCCTTCTCCCTCCCCTTTCTGTATCCATCTGCTGTTTGGTTGCTGTTTATAAAGTGCAATGGTGTGTATGGGGAAGGTGACTGCTGCCTTCCAGTCAGCTGTAGCCAAGGCTGAGATGAGGAAGCAAATCCATTCAAAGTTAGGCACAGCATAATGAAATCCAATGATGATATCGCCAGTTAAAGGGCTACTGCCAACTTGCAGAAAATAAGGAGGACTCATACTAAGGTAAGAGTTTATGTCACTGGGATTACACTGATTGGTACTCAAGGAGCCTAATCAGCTGGGGTCTTCTTTGCACCCTCAGTACTAACGCACTTGCAGCTGTCATATTATTCAGGGCAATACCTTTAATTCAGCATTTGAAAACAGACTTGCAGAAAAGGCAAGAAGAGGCCATCTAAAGATGGGTCAGCTAAAGCATTCCCAGATTACAACATGCAGAAATGTGTCTAACTTTCTTTTAATAACACCTCACAGCAAGGGGTATTTCTGGTGCTCAGCTACCTTCAGCTACAAGAGTTTATTTTAGTTTCTGAGCAGAACATTTCCAGCTGCAGTGTAAAGCCATTATCTCTTTTCCCATCTGCAGTGGGGATATAGCAAAGTATCTACTCCCTTCATCTTAATTGCTACTATGAATGTGTTTGAAGACCTATTTATGCCCTCCACACTTCAGCGTTTGTGCTCTGTGCCCAGCCACTTCTGCACTTCAGAAGTAACTCACTGTATTTGTTCCTGTTCTACTCTCTTGAATTGGGCTGCTCTGTATTTTTCTCTCCATATTTTTTTTTAGGAGAGGCACCCAAGACTGAACACTGCTCCCCAAAACCTTAAACAATTGCTTATTCTATAACTGTATTGACCTTTTTTTCTACATAACCTTCCATTTCATCTCTAGTCATGCTCCATCTCCAAGCTGCTCTAAGACCTGGATTCCTACATGTAAAACTATGCATACAACTTTATGACCCATGCATTCTTCCGTAACATGTAACAACATAAAGCAATATCATTATAAAGCAATATGTTCATGCATTCATAAACTACATCCATTTGTTCTGCTGCATTATGAATTATTCTAGCTCTAGAGTACAAAGATTACATAAAAATCTGAAAATATCAACTGCTTTTTCACACAATTGTTACATTTGCTCTTTTATGCACCAATTTTCTGACTGTAAGTCATCAGAGATGAATGAGAGGCAGAAGGGTAAAGCCCCTTCCCTCAGGCTGCAGATCGGCATTCCCACCCACTGCTGTGGAAGATCAGAGAGAGGAGACAGATGCTGCACGGCAAGCTGTGCAAACACAGCAATATAACTGCTGCCTTCAGAATGTCAAAGCTGTGAGGCAGCGTGTTGTGGCATTAAATTAACTTCAGTTTAAGGCTTTTTTTGTTGTTGTTGTTAAACAATGTGGAATGGTAAGATTTGCAGAGGTACAGTGTAATGTTAGTACCATGCACCACGGGGCACCCCAGATGGCTCTCATTTCACCAGGAAAACCCTGCCAAGGCTAAAGTGATGAGCAAGCTGAGTTTTTATGTTTCACTAGTGACTGATTAACAAGTCCACCATGCCAAAACTAAGGCAGAATTGGAGGAGTATCTGCACAGCCGCCACTGTGTACCTTGGTGCTTAAGAACAATTCCAATTGTAGGTTGAGGCTCACTGAAACGGTTTGCAAATGAACTTCTTCCTCTGGCCTAGAAAATTTAAGTCCAGCATCACAAGAGCAACACTGGAGAAAGGATTTCCAGCTGTCTGACTTGCTTTGATTACACTGATGGCTGATGAGCACAGGTCCATCAAGGACCACTCTAAGAATCTGAAGTCCCTTTTTGCTAAGACCAAAATATGTCACTCATGGTGTGTTTATACAAATTAACCCTTGTGGTCAGTGAGGAGTACAAAACACAAGACTTCAAGGTAAGAGTACAATTAAATTCCTATCCAATGGCCTACGTTCACGAGTTTCTCATCCACCTTGGAACAATCACTCCACAAGTATCTTGGCCTAAGCAACCACCCTAAGAGAGATCAACCTGGTGAAGTTACTTCTGTTCCGTAAGATTTTTGCCGTTGTTGTTGCTTTACTCTTTGTTCAGAAAATGCCTGTCTTTGGTTGCGTGGCAGTTTCAGCCACTCCACTACTATTTGGCAATTTGAGAGGTTCTTCTCATTTGTTTGGGGTTTTTCACTTTCCTGCAGATTGCTTTCTTGATCCCTTTCATGTTATGAGGCTTTTCTATACAGGCTGTTTATAAGAATGCACCTGTAATAAAGGGAACAGATCTTTTCAACATTACAAATAAACCTCTAGCACTTGGTTTGCAGCAGAAACCTGGAAGGTTATCATTGTAAGTGGCATCATTATATGCACATGAAGTGCAATTTTACTTCTGAAGCCATTTGTTCACTCTAACTTGAGTGTAAAGACACTTGCCAGTGGCAGGCAGCCAGAACAAAATGTGATGTACATATATATATCTATATCGAGAGAGAGGGAGAACCACGAAAACAAAAGACCCACCTTGATGCCTCTTGTCCACTTCCTCAAGATGGCACTGTCGGGTTGTATTTCCCCTACCCAAAGAGGAAACCACTCCAACCTATCTTAAGTAAAGGCAGGAATCACTCCTTGTAAGCTTTTCTTAAACTTTCTTTTTTATCTTTTTTTTTTTTTTTTTTTTTTTTGTCATGTCTGACTAGCTCCTCTTGGGCACTTTCTATTTCTCAGCAGCACCCATGGCATCTCCACATTAAACATCTCAGTGATTAAATCTGGAACTTTGGTGCCCTGGGATTTCTCAGGATACATTATGACAGCAGCCAGGTTGACATTCTCATCCTCATACCCAGAGATCTAAGTGCCAAGATGAGGGGATGCAGACTGGGCAGTGCGCACTGAAATGTGCACCCTGACAGTGCAGTCTGGTTGTGACAAGAGAAATTTGTGAAGAAACTTGAAGAAAAGCACCAAGCTAAGCCAACATGCGAGCTACAGGCATACTAATTGTCATCATCCAGCTGAGACAACACCAGTATGAAAAACAAGCCTCAGCTCGTGCCTCACACACCCTTGTCCCTTGGGCAGCACCATCATATTAATTGTACTGTGTGGTGTCAGAGATGGTCTCATTCCTCTGCAAACCTTTGAGACATGCTCAGCCAAACATTAATACACGATTGAAAACACACTGGTCTGAAAACAGTAAAAATGCATTGGCAACTTGGCATTACACCAGCTAAAATGGGAAAATCCCAGAGTGCAAAGACAACACACATTAAAGAAACGCATTGAATAATTGATTTTACTCTCTTTTTCCCTACAGAATCCCAGAATAACTGTTAGCTAAGATCCACTTAGTTTTATGAGAAAATTATTATCCTCTTATTTTGTCAGCTTCTTTCACAGGCAGTTTTGCTCATCAGCCCAGCAGCAGACGAGCACAGGAGATGTTCTTTGTGGACAGCCACATGCTCTGGCTTCTTTCTCTTGGAGCTGAGGAATTTCATGTGCCCACAGAGCACTGCCAATGTAGGATGGGAACAAATGGGCTCAAGGGCAATGGGCTTTGATGCTTCCATCTGGCTACATGCATGGCATTGCCTTGAAAACTTGGGTTTGGGTTTTGAGATGATAGAGATTGCAAGCTGTGGCTTCCCCTTCAGGCTTGCTCTATGATGTCACAGTTTCAGACCTTCACAAACCTTCTGTAACAGTGAGCAAATTGCCTTAAACAGGGTACAACAACTAAGAGATGATTATAGCATGGAAAAGTGTTTTAAACTGCAATGGAAGCAGCATATTCTGCAAAGATCCAAAAACATCTCAATGCAGACTGAGCGATGCTTTTCACAGTATACTAATTTCTATTCAACCCACTGCTCTTTAGCTGGAATCAGCCAACTAGTTCCTTTCAGTGGCTCAGAAGGAAGGAGATAAACACCCATTTTCTAGCTACAATGTGTTTTAGACTTCCACAGCATACAGGTGCAAGACAGATGAAAGTTCTCCTATTAAATAGTCTCACATTAAATTAGTAACAGCTTTCCTGGCTTACTGTCAGAAGAACTTCAATCAGGAGACCACAAAGAGTAAGGTTATTTTTAATGTTCACGTTCTTAAACTCCTGAGACGGATCTCAATCTGCTGTATGATCGCTACTAAGGGATCCCTATCAGATCTATTAGTCACAAACTAGGTTTGATTTCTCATGCTCTCATACATCTTTCTCACTCTTGACAAGTGAGCTGGCAAGCAGTGTGAAAGGCACACACACACACACACACACAGAGCAGTGCTAAGATAACATTAATTAGCCGTTGCCTTGGGCCATGGCTTTCATGAGGTCCCACTCATCTACAACATTGAGCAACTCTGGTGATCAGTGCTTTCGAAAACATGAGAACACTATCTTATCAGGCCCTAAAAAGGAGCACTTGTCCATCTAGCCCCTCCAGACTTGAGGTGCACCCAGTGAAAGAAGAGGGAAATCCCAGCCACCTTCAAGCAGCAATGCACCTGCCCCTTCCCATCAAATACTGCAAATCTGGTATCACAAGTTAAACCCTGTTAACCACAAGATAAACCATGAACTGCAGCTTGCTGGTAATAAACATTTACACATTGCTAGGGTGGTGAAGAGCAAAAATGTCCAAGTGGACTTCTCGCAAGGAAGTTCAGAGATGTAAAATGGCAGACTTCACTCTATCTGCAATAATCCAGGCCACATCGCAGATGTGGGAAATGTTGCTTTTAGGCAAACCTGTGATTTTCATTCAACTCCAGCCCATTGCGGTTACAGGCTTGGGTGTCTAAGGCTTTCTGTCCAGAAATATCAGTCCCTACACTGAGGAGAGATAGATAAGAAAATGTTACAGAAAACTGGGGGAAAAAAAATGCAGTTGCTATACAAGTCAGCACTTTTTCAATTCAAGCCATTCAACAGAAATACATCTTTCAGGAAGTCATAGCACTGGGTGCGCATAAGCCCTGCAGACAAGGCAGCTCCACACGAAGTACAAGAATGACTGTGCAAGGCAGGTGTGGGTAGCATGGCTGCTGCCACTTTTCTTCACTGCCACCCCTCTGTGCGAGACTGTAGTGAAGGTTGTTGACTTCCAATAGTCAACAGTGTTCTGGTAATACTCGGTATAACTGAAACGCAAAGAAAATAATATTTGTCATCTTGTTATTCATCATCAAATGCAATGCAAAGGTTGAGAAGAAAATAGTTTTCTAGGTGCTCTAAGGAAGAAAAAATATTCTATACACCATTTATTAGAGTATTATGATCTATGGTGCAGACTGTGATCCTAACATCACTCTCTGATCTGATCTCTCCTGCTGTGAGGAAAAAGGATAATGTCCAAGAACCACATACTGTCTGGCAGGAGAAATATCCTGCAATATGACATTGTAACCCACAGGAACCTGAGAGCTCAGAGATCTGCCAAGGAGCTGCATGGTCCACCTGCTCAGATCCCAGCGTGCCTCGTATCCACACTGCTGCAAGCCATTATTTCATCTTACCAGATGGATGTGAAACTTGCCATTGCTTCCTTTGAAACCTCAGGTTTTTGTACACCACCTCCTCCAGCAGTGCCACTGTTCAGTAAGCATAGCGTCTTCATAAAACAGAAGTTATTCTCTACTTTAGAAGATCAACACAATAACTTCACATTTTTCCCTTTCCAAGGGGCTCCTCAAAAGATACCCTCTGTACAAATCCCATGGAAGCACCTGTAAAAACCATGTGCATTTTGGTAGGCTGCATCTGCCCTGGTCTTCACCAAAGCCAACAGAGTAACCACAAACCTTCTCAGCTGGCACAGGCGGGCTGTGCTGGAAAATCTCACTGGAGCAGGCTGCAAAGCACATTTGTGCAGCTAGCTCTGTGTATATTCTTCACTCGGGAAGCCCCGTGTCTATTCTTACACAGTTTCACTCAGGCTGAGCTCACAGCTTGCCTGGCTATGAACAGCCAAGAGAAGTTGTGGCCTTTTGGTACATCCATGACCAGAAGTGCTTTGGCAAGGTGCAAGCTGCTCTGTCTCTCAGATGTGGATCGTGGCCCTTTGAAGTTATGAGGAAGATGTCACACTGTATGCTTGGTGTCCTGTTGGTGAACTTCTGGATCAGATATAGCTTGAGGATTTGTGCCTCAGAAATATTACTGCCATAGTTCTATACTCATAGGCAGCCAGCTCCAAGGGCTACTTACTGTATTTGTTGCCATTAAAGGTCTCTATGTTGTAGAGGCTGAATGTGGCTTTTCCTCATCACTGGCTCTTTGGGTAGTTCTCCTTTCCATGAGTGCACTGATGAGCTGGAGTTAGAAGATGGCCTCCTAAAAAGAGGCCAGTTTTGTGGTAGCAAGCCATGGTAACCTGCTCAGAACAAGACAACTTAATATCTTAACTCAGTTTGTCCATCCAACATTTGAAACCTTTGAAACACACAAAAATATCAGACGCCAGTCACAGCGCACCACTGAAGATTACTTTGAGGTAGACTTAGAAGGTTCATCAGCTTAGACTCAGGTCTGGGCTGATGAACCTTCCACTTCATCACATCCAGAATTTCTTCCCAAGGATGAACACAGTTTTTCACTCACCTTCCAGCTCTTCACCAGGCAATGTCTTTTCCTGACTCTTTTTGCTCTAGATGATTAAGTCTATGTTTTATAGTTGTCTGGGAGAGCAAGTCACACATGCCTCCAGAGTGGCACAGAAATCTGCCAGACCTCATCTTTGAAATCTGATTCATTTGCATTTGAGCATCCTAATTCTAGATCTGAAACCAAGCTCATTCCATTCTGGCCATTAAATACAAACAAGCACATATTTTAGACATTTGTGAAAGCTGAACTGCAAATTTGCTTTGATATATTTTCCACTAAAAAAAGAACAGCAGCATTCATGCTGCTGTAATGCAAATGAATGTGGTTTCGCAATGTATGGATGTGTTTCCTCTGAAACAGGCTTTGAGTCCTTGAAAATGACAAGTGCTACCTGGCTTAGCAACAGCAGCACTTGCACATAAAGGATAAAACATGGAGAAAAATCGCCAGTCTCTAAAGAAACCCGCAGAATCACAGAATTGCAGGGGCTGGGAGGGACATCCGGAGATCACTGAGTGCAACCCTGCTGCTAAAGCAAGTTCCCTACAGCGGGTTGCACAGGAAAGTAAACCCCACCAGCACTCTGGGCTGCCTATTCCAAGGCTCTGTCACTGTCAAAGAAGTTTTCCTCCTTGTGTTTGTAAGGAGCTTCCTGTGTTCCAGTTTGTGCCCACTGCCCCTTGCTGGGCACAACTGCTAAGAACCCAGCCCCATCCACCTGACTCCCACCCATAAACATATAAGCATTGATAAAATCCCCCCTCTGTTTTCTCCAGGCTGAACAGTCTCCCAGCCTTATCTTTGCAAGTTGTTTGCTTGTATACTTCCTTCTAGTTACTCAGACTTTTATTTAGGTTATTCCTTTCCCACTGACCACTATTTGTTTTCTAGCTGCAATGCAACAATGGCAAAAGGACAAGGTTGATGAAACTGTTGTCTCTAGGCAGGGCTAGTGATAGGCATTTACCACATTTCTGTGGTTAATTTAAAAAAAAAGAAAAAGAGAAGCAAAAAACTGAAGCAAACAATAACATCCTATCTCCTTCCCATCAAAAACCTCAGAGGTACATGTATCTGCCTGCATCTCTGGAATTGAGCATTTAGTGAGCAGGGCAGCTGGGTGATAAAGGCACTGGGAACACCAGACTCACAGAAATATTTCCTGCTGAGCACGATCACGTATAGCACTTGTTGGGAAAAATTAAATAAGCAGCCACCAAAGAGAAGGGGAAACAAGCTCTAATTTCTCAGCTGATAATCTATCTGCAGGTACAGCAGTGAGTCATTCACAGCTTGCCCAGATTAGACATGCTCTAGATTTAAGCTGTACTAGTTGTAAATGAAGAGCCAGCCTGCAAAAGCACAACTTATCTATGTACCAACAAATTATGTGCTTACATACAAGCGATGCACCCACACATATCACAAGCAAACTGCCAACTTAGCAACCATGCGGTTGGTGTGCAGAAATGCTGATTTTTTAGCTCTGCTTCACCAAGTGACACCAAGGGGGAAATTTGCAGGGCGATGAGCAGTGAATCCATTCCTGGGAGTGAAGGCAGCACTGGGTATTAAAATGCATTTTTAATCATAGACTCACAGAAGGGTCTGGGTTGAAAAGGACCACAACGATCATCTAGTTTCAACCCCCCCTGCTATGTGCAGGGTCACCAACCACCAGACCAGGCTGCCCAGAGCCACATCCAGCCTGGCCTTGAATGCTCCCAGGGATGGAGCATCCACAACCTCCTTGAGCAAAATGTTTAGTTAATGTTTAGTTGCACTCAGATTTCATGACTTCAGATTCAGCGTGGTCTGTTGCTGAGACCCATAGCTAGCCCACAGCTCAGAGAAGACAGAAGTTGGAAAGCCCTTGGAACCTCTTAGTTCTATAGCCTGTTTCCCAAATTACATGAATCATGCTAGCTTTATTTCCTCAGCTACGCAGTCCTGTTACAAGTCCTACTCAAGCTTTGCTTGGATTCTCTATTTTCCTTTATTTTTTCTTCCAATCTCATTTGCAGACGAGACAGGTAGAAAAAAAGTGTTCAGAGATTGCTTTTTTTTCTTCTCCAAGTCCTGCAGCCGCAGTTTTTTCTGTGGTAAGAACAGAACTTCTCTATAAAGATTAAATTATCTCCAAAAACAGGTGGCAATGTGAAAAAATGTCACTTAGAGCTATTTAGAGCTACTTATTTTTTTCCCTAAGTTTGCTGCCTCAGTAGAGTACTGCAGTGTGTAAGGTAAATGAGCAGCCAGCGGTTACCACAACACACAGCAGTGGCTCCTGGCACCAGCAGGTGAGTTTCACACTCTAACCAGAGGAGGTCCAGAGGCAGATTGCTTCTACTCATACATGTGAAGTGCCAAATGTCATATATATATATATATGTGTGTATATATATGTATTTATATATATGACACTATACTTAGGGTTTTTTCATCTTACGGTTCTGTTATATGAAGGTACAGTTATTATTTAAGAGAACATCACAATGTCATAGATCAGCAATTACGTTTTCTCTCCAGTGTGTTATGTCATTTGGTGCAACCATGACCACCAGACAGCACTCCCTCCAGACCACAGCCAACTAGGGACTGAGAACAGCAGCTCTGAGTCCTCCTCAGCATTACACCCTTGTCTGTTAGTTCCTGAAGATGGCAATGGATTGACACTCCCATTTTTCTGCTGTTTCACTCTTTGTAAGCACAATTACCTTTCCAAATGCTGTACATTAAATGACAGCTCCCAGAGCAGAGGAAGACCTTCACGCTCCATTAGGAAAGTGCTAATGATGAAAAATCTCTGAAAGCTTTGTGTGTCTTGGGAGTTCAAGGGGCTGCACATTTTGAGAGTGTGTGCTGGCTATTGTGTGACTCACACGTAAGTACTAGGTTAGAGATCCGTACACCTTGCTCCTCTTGCCAATAAGCATTTGTTTGCCGCCTTCCAGCCATGAACCAAACACCTGAATTGGCTTTAAATAGTTTAACAGCTGCACACATGCAAGTAGCTGAATCTTTCAGAAGCAGCTCAGTGCAGAACCGCTGATTTCCAGCATGCAAATTGTACAGAACTAGGGGGAAAAGCCCTCTTTCTATGACTGTCTCTCCTACAACTTTCTACTTGTCCATCTCCCCTCCAGCACAATGAACAATCTGCAGTTTGGGGGTAGCCACCTCATACCTGTAACAGCTCTCGGCTGCTTCACACCGAGTGAAGGCCAGACCAAAGCCAGGCCTGGCTCCAGGGACAAACTGCTCTCCCCACGCCAACTACTTGCTGGAAACAGCTGAGGATTCAAGCCTTTACACTCTCTCACCTTCACTCGTCTATATAAAGAAACACAAAACACAGAGCTGTGCCCTTTGAAATAGGGAAAAAAAAAAAAAGAGTGAGAAGGAAAGAAGGATGTGGTTATTTAGTAAGAGTACTGGCAGAGCATGGTCTCTAAGCAAATGCTCTCGTGTTCTGTAGAACAACCTGGACTGAAGCAATCCTGCCGACCTTCTTGCTAAGATTCAGGTAAAAGAATCTGTCTTTTAATTGATTTTTTGGGTGTTTTTTTTTTTGCAGAAATTAAACACCAGCACTGAGTGCAGAGTATTATTTTTAGGTTTGTCTGATAATTATTTCTTATAAGGATAAAATATTAATGAACTATGTAGTGTGGTTTGTCTTAGAGAATAAAAAGATTTTTAGTTTCAGAGATAAGGATAGATATATTCTATTCCAATCAAAATGTTTAGTATGAAGTGGAAAGAGATTACCCAGCTACAGATAAAATATATAGCAGATGTGGACTTTTTATTGCACTAAGCCATCTTTCTGTTATCTCCAGTATCCATGAGAGAATAACATATATCTAACGTGAATAATGAGCTAGAAAACAGATACAAAGACTGCTTCATAGCAGTAACATTACATGGTTTGTAATTATCAAAGGGTAATTATGGTAAGCGCTGTAAAAGTCCCTGCTGAAGCAGTAACCTGAATTTCCCCCACTCCTCTTTTGCATTATAGCTAGATCAAGAATGATTGGTTTGCTGCGTTCTGCCATCTGATTAACATTTCCTTATTAAAGCTACATCTGCACTTAGAGTAAGTCAGAGATTTAATGATGAAGACTTTCCTATGAATGAAGCTTTCATGGATTACTATGTCCTTACTTAATCATCCCCAACCTATGCTAACATACGGACTCATGGGAATCCCAGCTAGAGCCAGATGAGTTCAAATCCGAGCTACAAAATGAAAACCATTCATGCACCCTATTGTATTGCAAAAAAAAATCAGCAAAGCTAGCACCATAAAACCTTGGTGTTGCTAGGTCATTACATTTGCTACTAGCTTAACCCCAGCTTCTGCTCATTGGTAAACCATTAATACTTGAATAGTGCATAGGAAGTGGAAAATCCTCACTCAGTAGGAAGAATTAAGAACAAGCGGAGCAGTGACAGCACTGGGTCTGCTCCAGCTCATGCAGTCCGCCTTGAGAGGTGCTAAGTCCGGGCTCTGACATTACCCTCTGACTTCCAGAAGCTGAAACAATCCTGGGGCTGCAGGCAATTTCTTCAGGAAGCTGTTAGAGGGCAGAGAAAATTCTCTTCAGAAGAGAGAACACTCTGCCTGTCTCTTAAGAAGGTGGAAGAGGAGTTGGGTAATGGTAGATCACTAAGCCTGGCTTTGGTATTCGGGCTGGAGTCACCCGCTGGAGGATCTGTTGTGAGCACCCAGACGACATCTCAGCAGTAAGTATCAACTTACACAGGTTTGTCTGAGAATAACTGAAATGGAAGTAATTTGACTTTCTTTTGTCACAGTCAGCCAATGCTGACTGGGAGTGGGGGGAGCAGGCTTTGGGCGCTGTCTCTAAAGAAATTCTCATAACCAAATGAAGGAAACATTATCTGTGTGAAACTTATACATAATGAGTGATCAACATGCCACTGAGGTACTCCTCAATCTGATGGGAAAGATGTATTCAGTTCCGTATCTTTCAGCTTCAGTATTTTTGTTAATCATTTGGACTCTGTGAGAAAGATGAAGCTTATCGGATGACTGAGCTTATTTGTCAATGGAAATGATTCTTTGGATAACTTTGGGCAAACGTTGCTCCATGCAGACAGTTTGCAAGCAATTCCCGTGGGTTGCTCGAGACGTGAAATTTAAATGTGAGGTGGGCTATGGGATCCAAAGCTTCAGGCTTTAGAGAATCAGGCACTGGAGCTGAACACCTGAAACCATCACTTTAAAGACTGGCTAACACCTTCCTGAAACTATTTTCAGGAGCAATGCTGTCTGTAATTTTGTGATGATGAATTCTGAAGAAAAAGCATTTGGGGATACAGAAATGTGGTAACAGTTAGAATCAAAGCTCATACTTTTAAGAGACGCCACAAGTAATTTTCTGATATTTATCTAGTGCTAGATTAACAGCTGTTGTTGCTCCCCCAAAACGTTTCATGCCATCTGGTCTCTCCCCAGCTAAGTGGGTCACAGGACACACATGCTCACACAACACCCCCATCTTCTCTTACCTGTCCTGGCTCAGGTAACAGCAGCTTCTGCCCATGACTCTCTGGCACATCTGGCACTGGTGCATCCCCAGCTCTAATGGCATTCTCTCACTTACCATGCACCACAATCACATGACTTTCTAAGCAGCTGCCTCACCTTGCTAGCTCAAAGAGACTGACTCAATCTCAGTCTGACTAACAAACCAAGGTTTTCTTTTTGTTCTCATTTCCGACAGATAAATCCACTGATAACAGTCAGACTTCCTTTTACATTTCCTAAATTCAGAGGAAAATTGCTATGTCCTCAGTCCTCTGGAGATGCCAGCTAGCTCTTGCCCCATGGCCAACAGCACCTCCCTGCAGGTCACACCCATACCAGCAATGGGGCAGCCAGGTGAACCTGATAAGGACTGAGCTGGGTGAATTTGTGCATCTCCCTGTTAACCTTCATTCAGCCTGTCTGCAGGCCTTACCAGCTTTCTTGTAAACATTTCCTCACCTACTTACCAGCCCTTGCTCAAATCCCAACTATATCTAGTATATCTAGTGGTATTTAGTTATTTCTAGTGCAGTTCAATCACAGTTTCTAGTGCAAGTGTCTTTGACCTTCAGCCTTTGCCTTATCTGAAAAAGCAGATACTTCATCAAAGAAGTAAATGATCTGGCAAGATTTGCCAAGGCCTCATTTAGATTATCGTGTTTTCAGTTTTTCTTTTATTTAAAATCTGAGGGAAGATTTGGCCTCAGACTTCTACTTTTGCCTAAATCATGTTTGCTTTCATTTCCTTTAACAGATAGGCTAGACCGATCCTTTTCCAGATACACCAAAAACATACTTGGTATTTCTTAGGTTGGAACTTCAGATTTATGTGCCAGTTATTTTAGTAATTTGAGCTGGAAACAAGATAACGTACCAGTATGAGCGTGTTAAACTCTGAATGCATTCTCTGTTCAGATGCAGAGAGATTCCCAGATCATCTACTTCAGATATTCCCATTATCACCCACTGATTGCCCTAAGTCCCCCACCTCTGTAGTCCAGCACAACACCAGCATGCGTATGAAAAGCAGAGGTAGAAGGTTTGGCAAAGCACATGGGCACTTCCTCTGTTAGTATTTCTACTTGCTCTTTCTCTCTTTCTTTTTCTATTTTAGCCAAGTAAACAAAAATTATTTCACTAACTGTTTTTTGGCTTCTGTAGAAAAGTCCAGGTCTATTGGTAGTGCTTATGAGGTACACATCACTTTCTGCTCTCCAAAGCAGATTCTTCTCTTGATCAAGTTTGTCTTAAAAACTCTTCACGTACTCCTAAAATTTATTTTAAGCTACTTGTTTGGTCGAGCTCAACTGAAAACCTGAACCTATTTCTTTTTCTTCTTCATTAGAATTAAATGTGATTCTAGTCTAAAGAGCTTATGGAAAGTATTTGTAAGGAATAGTTTGTTAAGACATATATGTACATATATATTTAAGAATTATAACATTTATTTCACACAAATGATATACATATATATTTAAGAACTATCAAGATGCAATGCCTTCCATTTGCTGATCTTTGCCAGATTACCCGGGGCCATCAATTGCAATTTAAAGCACTTACAAATCCAAAATTTAACCAATGCTGAAGGTTAAATACAAGCTAGAAAATATGATTATTCAGTTCACACCTAAATAAAAGATGTATCAAGATATACAGAGGAGTTCACTTGGAGCCTTCCACATCTCTAACCTGTTCTCTCTGTGGTTTAGGGGAGAGATGACCAACATCAGTGGGGAATGCAACTTTACAAGCATCGACAGATTAGCAGAGACTCTCCGGTTTGGGATCTCCATCCCCACTTTCATTCTGGGCTTGGTTCTCAACACCCTGGCCCTCTCAGTATTCTGCTGCTTTTGGAAGAAACAAACCAAAACCTCAGTCTACATGATCAATCTGGCACTTGCAGATGTTCTGCTGCTTCTCTCCCTCCCACTTAAGCTGCACTACTCTGTTGCAGAAGCACCCGGACTCCTGTGTGCATTTATACAGTCCCTGTACTTCGTCAATACCTATGGCAGTATCTTCATCATTGTTTGCATTACTGTTGACAGATATATCTGCTTAAAGCATCCGTTTGAAGGTCGAGCTAACCAATCCCCCAGGTGGGCAATCTTGATTTGCTGTTTTATCTGGGCAGTAGCTTGGCTTTGCAGCAGCCCAATATATGTGTTTCAAAAGAAAGACTCTTTAAAATGTTTTCACAACATGTCAGATGAGGCCTGGAGCGTCCCTCTCATCGTTTCTGTGGAGATCTTCGGATTTCTGATTCCACTCTCAGTGATGGTTTTCTGCTCTGCACAAAACATCTGGATTCTTCTGAATCACAAAAACAGAGCCAAAGAGAAAGTAGAAGATTCCTTACGAGTCATTATCATCAACCTTGTTGTGTTTCTGATATGTTTCACACCTGTCCATCTTGCGATCTGCCTACAGTGCCTGGTAAGACAGCACGTGATAGTGGACTGCCGCCTGAAACAAACCATCAGCCTCTTCATCCAGGTGTCAATGATACTAGCCAACCTCAACTGCTGCCTGGATGCCATCTTCTATTACTTTGCTGCCAAAGAATTCCGTGAAAAAACACACCTGAAGAAAATTATTGAACTATGCCCTGTCTTTAAGCCTTGTGCTACATGACAGGACATTTTGCAGTAGAAGAATGCCTCTTCCTCAGCTGCCACTTGCCCTGAAGGTGGGACACTGACAGCATTATTCCTGAAGTGGCAGTAAGGCCAGCCTGGCCATTGCAGGAAGGGCACAGGAGGGAGAAGGACAATATTTTTCTCATGAATGTGAATATTTGTCTTCATTTTTAGAGATCAAAGGGGAAGAATATGGGGAAAAAAGAACCAGCATTATGAAAATATCAGTGATGTCAAAAGAAGCATTAGCCTTGATGCAATCTACTTAATCTGAAAGGCTTGTCAGAGGAAAACTACCAAGGTCACTGGACTGCCAATTAAAATCAGCCTTTGCCATCACCACAATGGTTTTCCTTTCACCAGTGTGATCAGAAACTTGTTGCTTTGGGCCAGTCAAACCCAGAAATAACTTCAACACCTTCTTGCTAACTTAGAAGGTAACCGAGAGATAGAAGTAAGCATCTGGACAAAAGTCTGGCTCTGCTCTTTCCTTCTGGAAACCCTGCAGAAGGCCTCTGTCGGAGCTCATTTGCTCCAACATCTTGGCTGGCCCTCCCACAAGCATTATAAACCATCATACACCAGCCAGGGCTGTTCCACAGTGGACCAGGCTGCCCAGTACATGACAACATCTCTTTATACAACACTCTATCTCGGGTAATAGCAACAAACAACAAACCTTTCTGATAATTGTCGCTAAGGAACCAGCATGGTTTTATCCTGCAACTTTAAAACAGCTTTTGCACATTAAAAACAAAATAACCCCTTCAAATACTGCATTTAGTGAAAGACTGTACATATTGAAGCACAGGTAATCATTCCAAGATATAACAAGATAGATGTATGAAAGTTTTCTGCCTGTTCTCTCATTCTTTCTTGGGGAAGAAGACGTAGGTAAGCAAGCGCAACATCACAGACATGAAATACAGTTTGGGAGCACTTGTCTGACGTACTCCAGGCTCCCAGACGAAACACCGGATCAGCTCTACAAAACTCATTCCTCACAGGAGCGCTCCTAGCCTCGGTTTTCCATTTCACAAAATGTCTCTGAACATGCCTTGATCACCCTGGGCCAGCTCTTCTGGTATGTCACTGCCCTTGGGCCATTTGTACATTTGGCCCTGAGCTGAAACTAAAGGCTTCCTTATTGCAATGTAAGCCTTCTATTTCTTGTACCATTATGTTGTTATGGTTTATGCTCTTACCCAGAAGCACCTTCACATCAAGAAATGCATTTTTGTGCCTTTAAAAAATAGCCATAAAATTGCTTAAAATTGGTGGGAACCAGGTCTTTATTCTGGGGCAGATACTCCTTTTATTTAAAATGGGAAAAGAAATTGGCTTCTGTTTGAAGGAAAGAAAGAAAGACACAGGGCTAGTTTTGAAAATACAATTTTCAGTCAACTGATTTCTAAATAAATGACTGATTGCACGAGTGGGCAGCTGTACACATCTCATACTGGACCTAATGTGAGAGTGCTTTAAAGCTCGTTAATACTAGATATTGCCACAGCTGAGTCTTGACAGGAGCTCAGAGACAGAGGTTTTTATCATCACCTTTGCCATTATCTGCTGTTATGCTGAAGGAGAAGCTTTATAAAACAGGAGGTCTGCAAAACATTATTTGCTACTGCCTCGGTGACTGAGAAATCTGCATCCTTTTCAGTATGAGATAGCCTTTCTTTCTTGTACTTTTCACATTACTTTGCATATGAAATGTGTGTTTTGGAAAGAACATGTTCTAGAAAATAAACTGTATGTGTGAAACGTATGATTTGAAAATACAGCTGTCTGACAGCAGCGTACACTCCTTATCTCCCTATTTCATCCCAACTCATTCCTATTTTCTCCTTAAAACAGCTCCAAGACTTAGCTGGAGATTTTGCTTCCCAGGAAGTACTTCAGGTTCACAGCTATGGTATCAAAGAACAACTGAATTACCAGAGATAAACAGGGAAAAAAGTAAAAACAGGAAAGATGATCACACCAAGAAGTTTAGATAATTTTATAGTTTTTCTGAGAAAAATCTCTCCATAAATCATTGACAGTCCCCTTCCAGAGGGAGCTGTCCTTGTCTCCACAAGGGAGCAATGCAACACTGGAAGGGATTGCCCAGAGAAGCTGTGCGATAACCACTCACAGATGTTTCCAACATGTAGTCAGATTTATAACAGAACTGATCTGATCTCGTGTTGGAGGAATACCTGCTGTGAGAAGGCAGCTGGCGCCAGAGGGCCGTTCCCACCTCCCTGTGATTTCAGCAAATGCAAAGCTGTTTCTATTTGTCCTGTACAAGGCAAAAAGCTGCTTCGGTGTTGCTCATATTACAGCACTGGTTGCCAATAGCTCTATTTCAAGCACAGCACAAGACTGAGGAATTGCACTAGCTTCCTAAAAACCACCAGGTAGCAACTGTGACACATGGCACAAAGTTATGATAAACACCGTTGGGACTAATGAGACAATATCCTTGTCTTCTAACTATTTATTGCTATGTCCTTGGAAAAGATAATTTTATAATCTTAAAAGGAATAAGTCCACAGACCTCAGAGGCAGAGAGGAAAAGGATACAAGGATTCTTGTAGACGTGGGTGGAAGAGAAGTTTGATTTGCCAGGGCAATAGAGACGGGGCTTCTTGTCGCCGCGAATTGTCAATGGCAGACAAGGAAAGACTTCTTTTACAGAAAGAAACTTAATTTGCTCAATGAAAGAAACAGAGATCTGTTTACGAGAATTATCTGTAAGAATGGAAGTAGATTCAGTCTGCTCATGCCATGCATCATAACAAACTCAGAGAATAGAACCTAGAAGTCAAATTGGGCTATTGTCCTCCTTCTTATCACCACCAGTGCCACTTCTCTGTTGGCACAAAGTGATACTGTATATAACTCAATTTGTCTACATTTTGCTTGTAAATGAGAGCAGCCTGTCTGAGTACACTTGACATTTCTGAAGGAAGAGAAAGAAAGAAGAGAGCTCACCTGTGCTGGCTTTACAGGGCTACTACAGTAGTCAAATCTTCTCGCACAAAAAGAGCATACATTTTCAGTAAGAAGACGTCACTTTCAATTCACCGCTTTTCAAGATGAACTTCAATTTAAATAATACCTCTGAATTATGTCCTTGACCTCCAGCTAAAATTATATTACTTTTGAGATCAGAATTTTACATACAGCCTCCTCTGCCCAATTTACTGTTAGCTCTGGAGAGTCTCCAGTCGGTTGTATTTTTAAACCAGTGAGAACAGCAATCAAAAACCCCGAGCAACTCGAGATTGCACAGAACACTTTTGATGATGAATAAAACTGAAAAGCATTTGACATTTCAAAAACAACAACAAAAGCTTTCCTGACTAAGTACACGAGTTCACCATTTCAATTTTCAGACTTCACAATAGTAGAGATTTTTTCTTTCTCACTGTTATTTCTAATTCAGAGACAAGAACCTGACTGTGAATCCCTCACACGCCCAGCTCTTCTCCCAGGGACTCATATGTACCGCATGCTCAAAGCAGCATTGTCTTAGTAGAAAAAAAAGTGCTAATCAAAAACAGCCATTAGAAGTCTATATTTCACATGGATTAGCTTACTCCTTTGCAAGGACTTACTCAGAAACAGAATATCAAAAAAGAATAAATCAGCTACTGCAAAGAAGCCCGCGTGTCCAGTTAACGTACATACTTCATTCTATTGGCGAAACACACGATGCTTTCTTCTTTTCAGAAACAATTATTATTCCCCTCATGTCTCACAGTGACAGCAGCCTACCCAGAACTGCTACTCCAAATACTGTTTTTCCAACAAGCTTCTTAATACCATGCAATAGAAGTGCCCACTATTCCAACACTGTGCTTTCTCCCCCCTTCGCATGTGACTCTCTGACCGTCAGCTCTTACCTGTAGTTTGGGGCTACAGGAAAGATAGTTGTGTCTCCATCCTGCAGAACCCATCCAAGATGCCTCCTTCACCAGTCTATAGCAGCCTGCAGCAGTGCTGCTTTTGGACCTGGGGCCCTTCCATCATCCTCTCTGGCTGGGCCAGGCCTCCACGACACAAAAGAGAGCTGACTGTCCCTTGGGGCATTTTTATCAATGGTACGTTACTCCACCAACGCTCTACAACTAGCTAGCATTTGTTCAGCAGTGAATGTGATTCCCAGGCTGCAGTGGGTAGACTCATACAGCAATTGAAAGACCATCAAGCACGAGAGCGGTTCGGCCAAAAGAAAAAGAAAACAGAAAAAAGATAAAACCCATGCACAGGGTTTTCCCCAGACTTTCTAGATCTTGTTCTTCCCTGATGGATTATCTCATCTGAAATTTCCCAGTCCTACGCGAGAGCAAAACTTTATATCAGTGCCACTCCACTGACTTCAAACATTACCAAACTATATATATTATGCTGAACTTTTAAAAAACTACTATTGCCTTGCAAATCCCTTTGAAATAACTGGTTTAATAGAAGGTGTACAAGCTAGTTGGAAAATTGCTTCTTACAGCCTTCAAAAAAATGCCAGTATGCTATTGCATGATTTGCAAGCGGGAAGGCAGCTGAGGCAGGATCCAAGCCCAGAGCAAAGCACGGGCAGTGTCTGACTCGCCATGGGCAAAGCAGGCACGTGCCCTGCAGGGACAGGCCAACATCTCTTCATTATGATGAAAAACACCAGCTGAAAAAAGCGTAAAACAGACAGAACTTAAATAAAAACTCATATTCTTAAATAAATGTCACGCTAGCAGCTTATCACATCAAACAATTTCAAGTGTTCAGAAATCTGAGAAGTGAGAAGAGCAGCCACCCCACGCCTGAAGCAGCCTGCAGATCGCAAAGCAAAGTCGAAACCGGTTTGAAGACCAAAGCTGATCTTCAGAGATATCCTTCCTCAACCTCACATTTCAGTGTGCTGCTCTAAGCGATACTTCACTTGGGCACCAGCACCACAATTTAGCCTGCCCAAAACACACACACCACCACAACTAAACCTGTCCCACACGCACGCAAGCAAACAAAAGAGGAATCAATGCTATGGTGTTCTCAAAGGTATGCAGACTTTTTCCTCTCTTAACAAAGTGGTTTTGAAGGTTTCCTCCCCCCTTGCTTTCAGAACATCTTCCATTCTAACTAACTCCTTCATACAAGGCTCAGGCCTCCATCCTTTCAGCCAAAGGTGAGGAAAGGGCTGCAGAGAGGCAGCGTCCTTTGGGAGGCTCACAAGTCTGTGGGTGACAACACAAGGCCGGGAGCCCAGCAGCCCTGTGCCCCATGCTCTCTCCTCCTCAGTTGACAGGCAGTGCCCGGAGCTCAGCAGCAGAGCCACAAACAGCAGCACCTTGGGCATGATGGGACCTTGGCCACCACACACCGAAAGGGAATTTGGTTTTCCAGGAGGAACTGTCACTACGAAGAGGGGAAGAAACATGCCTACCCTGAACAAACTGATGAGAAATGTGCCTGCCTTTGCTTTTGTCAGTTACACAACACTAAGGATGGGAAATCTGGCCTGGTTGAATTTCAAATCAGCATGCTTGCTAGGCTGGTAGAGAAACACAGAGACAAGCCCCCCTCCCCCCCACACACACACACATTTTGCTCTGTCTGCACTCCCCGCACTGCCAAAATGCAGGGCATGGAGACAAGAGCTCAGCCACCTGAAGGGGAAGCTGCTGCTTCCCTCAGCCACCAGCCTGCCGCCTGTGAGAGGAAGGAAGGCCCAGAGGAAGAGGAACAGGGGATGCAGCAGCATGCAGTGCACGGTGGCAATCACAGCGGCAAGCCGTGCCTGCTGCAGCCTGCCAGGGGAAGGAGCTGCCTGCAGCCCTGCCATGGGGATGGGCCCGAGCCTGCCGTGCATAGGCTGTGCTTCTGCAGCTGCCAGTGACTGCTTCTGAAAGCAGCTAAACTGCAGGCTGTGGGGCCAGGATATTAGATATTAGGAATAAATTCTTCTCAGAAAGAGCAGTGAGGCACTGGCATAGCTGCCCAGGGAGGTGGGGGTCACCATCCCTGGAGGTGTTCCAGAACCATGGAGATCTGGCACTGAGGGATGTGGGCAGTGGACATGGTGCGGTGGGGCTGGACTTGGGGATCTTAGAGGTCTTTCTCAACCTTGCAATTACCTTTTTAACATCTGGCCAACATGTAGACTAAAGCAAGTGTCTGCAGCGAAGCATGCATCATCAGACAAAGAATAGTTGAAGTTCTACAGTGTCTTTCATCTGAGGAAGTCAGAACGTCACCTCACAGCACACAATGCTCGCAGCAGCGCCGGCTGCATGGGAAGCAGTGCAGTGAGGCAGCGGGCAGGGGCTGAGCAGCCAGCACAGCCCAGGCCCATGTCAAACCATGCCCAGAGCAGCACGACTCATTGCCTTGGGCCCTGGCTGAAAATCTGCTTTGTGTATTTCGCTTTTAAATATCTATTAAATAAAGTGAAATGCCAGCAGCTATCACTGCAGAATACTGCATGACAAAGGGATCACCAGAGCAAAATGGATGCAAGAACCATGGATTTTTTTATTTAGTATTATTAAATCACTGCCATTTTCTGCCTTGCTAACAGGCCGTAAGTGTCACTGCTCTTCCCAGCACCCAGTCCCAGGATGAGGGCTTGCCACTGAGGACTGCACACAGCCAGGCTAGGCAGCAGGCTGCCATCCACACTAAGCTATGCCACCTGCCAAACTGCAAAAAGCCTCCCCCAGCATCTGGCACTTCCTCTGCATCATGATCTGTTGCTTTTATACACCGCCTACACGGAAAGCTGTGTGCTTACTTTATGACTTTGGTGGCAGCGCCATGGGGAGACTGGGCACGTCTGCAGGCCTTGTGGCAAGTCTCAAAGCTCACTCAAGAAGCAGGTGTTCGGGAGCAACCACGTCCTGCCATGTGCTTCCTCTTGCTCCAGCTCACCACTTCTTCATGCCCTCCCGAGGCACTGTTTTGGGGCCCAGCCCCACAGCTGCCCATAGGGTGACAAGACAGGAAGGACAAGAGCTCCCATCCTGCCAACAGGCGCTGCCTCATGGCATCCTCCTGGCCCTGTACCCACCTGGTGCACAGAGGGCAGGATGCTGCTTGCAAGCCAGGAGGTTTGGGGAAGGTTTGAAAAATGACCTGTTTTTTCCTTTACTTGGTAAAGTGCAATAGCCTCACGAACAAGCAGATTTCAATGCTAAAAAAACGTGATGGGAGAACTGCTCCTTTGTGTTCTGTTTTGGAGCTCCAGTCTACTGCTGCTTTTGTCAAATTTCCCAAACTCTGGCAAAGGACCTTATTCCACAATTAATCTTCATTCTGAGCAAGGCTGCATTTACCTTGTTAGTGCATGGGTAAAACCACGTTGCTGTTCTAGAAACCGCAAACAACCGCATTCACACTTAGGATCGCCATGTTAAGATCACACAAGATCAAAGAGAAAAAGTGCAGCTTTGAAGAAAACATGTGAGAACGTCCAGTCAAAGGCAGGAGGGAGAACAGAGAAAGGCTGTATGTTGTCCAGTCATATGAGACATATGTAAAAATATATACAGCTATTTCATCTTTTGTACGATGAAAATGAGACTAAGGTTAATTTTGGCCTTCCGCAGCGCTGCCAGGGCTCAGCATCACCATTTGATTCCCCAGTGGTCCTCCCAGCAGCTGTATTTCCTGACTGACTGAAATGCCAGGGAACAGCTGAAGCTCTCTCCACTATCAGTGAAGTGCTTCTGGCATCTCAAGTGAGCAATTCAAATGGTTAACATCTGGATTGCCCTCAACAAGCACCAATCCCTCCTGTCCGAGGACAGGGGGCTGCTAAGCCACCTGGGCTCACAAATCACATCTCTGAGGTACACTGCCTCTGTGAGAGACCTGCACATCTGTATCTTGCAGATGAAACCGTACTGCTGCCTATTAAGCATCTCTGCTGCCCCATAATTACGACAGATGCTCCTGGAAAGGAGGCCACGTACAACCCCCCCTTGTAGGCTGAGAAGAGCTCAAACAGGCAGACATTAGGATCTATATTAAATCTACTAATTGCCTGGTGTTGTTGGAGAAAGTGAAAATGTTGGTGCTTTTTTCAAACCTTTGATTTGTTTGTTTACAAATAACCTAACTTTGTGCTACAGTTATTTTCCCCTTCGCTCAGGTTTACATTGGCTGGGGAACTGTCCCCAGTATTTCTTGGAATCGTATGAAGGTGTGTAAAACATACAGGATCCTGACACCTCAGGTTATCTCTGCACTTGGAACCTTTTGCAGAACACGGGCTTTTCTCTTCTTCCACACCATGTCTTTTCCAAAAGCGAAGAGCTCCAGCGCTGTGAAAGCAAGGCTCGCTTTCTAGAAGGAAAGCAGCTCCTACAGCAGTTGAAAAGAAATGCTGAAACAGCGTAAAGCCATCAAAATAACTGCAAGGATTTCTTCCAAAATTGTCTCCCCTTTTCCACTGCACCACATTTGAGCACCCTGATCGATGTCCCTGTTCACTGCAGGGGAGTTGGACTAGATGGCCTTTAAAGATCCCTTCCAACTCAAACAATGCTAGGATTCTATCGTGCTTAAGCACGCCCGGCACATTACAGCTCCGGCTGCAGAGAGAACTGCGTAGATCTCCAGCTCTCCGCTTCTAACCTACAGAGCTAGACCACACTGCAAAGCCGAGCATGCATGGCACGACTTCTTTGAAACAGTAGGAGGTAAAGTATAGGCTAAAACACCAAGTGTGGTTTGTTGTGTGTTGTTGTTTTATGTAACACTAAGCTCAATAAAGTAATAACACCTTCAGACCTATTTCCCTTTAAGTTTTTGTAGCAGGCAAAAGAAACGCACAGACGTCCTGAGAATTAAATCTTTTTCTGAAAAGTAGGCAGCATGACTCATTTGGAGTTACAGACTTTTCTAAATGAAGCCAAATCACATTTGCCTGATTTGTACAGCAAACCCTTCTGTTCTTTCTCCTTCTTTTTTTTGACTTTCAGTGCTGGTAATTCAGCTTGGGTAGTTCTCCTGGACCATTTCTTATTTATTACAGCACTCTCAAACTCAGTGCTGGCTGGGCTGCGTAAAAGCCAATTTGACTGCAGTTCTGTGGGCACACACAAGCACAGAGGGACTGAAGGCAGCGCTGCAGTCAGACATCACAGACACAGATGCTGACAGCATGCAAGAACCAGCACATGCTCCCTCTCCATGCTCATGCTGGAAAGCGGGCGGCTGTTCTGTCTCACACCATTATTCACTTAGAGCACAGACAAATGCTTCGAGAGCCATCACCCATAGATTTCAGTCTAGCTCAGTGATACACACACACACACACACACACACATATATTTTTAAAGAACGTACACTGCATTCTGTCTCCCGGTGCCCAGCAGGTAGGAAATAGCCATTTCCTTTCCTTCAGCCCTTAGTCAGCTCTTCCCTCAGCTTTCTGTCCTTGAAATACCCCTGGTCATGCAGCCATGCTTGACCTGCTTTCAAGCTGCTGCCTGTTGGCTTTCTGCTGCATGCTGCCTTTTATTTCACCCCTGTATAAATCGAGAGCTGTGACCTGATAACCCTTCCACGCTGTTTGCATCCAATTCACCCACAGGTGGGTGGAACGCTTTTCAGTTCCAACAAGAGAAGTATTTTAAGAGGAATGAGAGCTCAGTGTGGCTGATACTATCCCAACCTCAACCACTTTCAGAGTTTGCACCCACCCCAGGGGCTCAGCAGCAGCAGCCTGTTCTTTGGATCCTTGTCTTTTTAATCATTGCTGAAAAAGGCACAGTTGGCTCTTCCTGCAGTTTGTTTGGCTGGAAGGTGCAGAGCATGCCCGTGAGCTTTGGTGAGCTCCGCAACTACCCAAATACCAGCGTTACACGGGCAGGAAGTGCCAGGGCTTCCAAATGGATTTCCACCTACTGTCATTCCTCAAGTCTTTTAAAAATAATTGTGGGGGTTTGTTCCTGTTGGTTTTGTGGGTTTTTTGTTGTTGTTGTTTGTTTGTTTGTTTTTTAAGAGTGGGTGTCAACAAGGCTGAGCACTTTTTCCCATTTTTTAATTATAGCTAGAACTCAGAAACTCAAAGACTGGCCCAAAGATGTCAGTGCAGACATCATCTAGCAAGGTCAAAACCACCAGCTATTTCAGCCAGCTGGTACAAAGTCACAGCTCAGACTCAGGCAGCAGCAGCAGACAGGCAGGGTGCTTCCCTCCCTGCAGGCTGTTGGGGGCAGTGGGTGCACCTTGCTGTGCCTGGGCCAGCAGAGCAGGGCAGGCAGCCACGGGGAGCTGGTCTTTTTCCACCAGCACTGCTCATTCACAGAGTGGCCTGGCTACAGAGCTTTCTGGGTTTGACACTTGCTAGAAAGCCACAGCTCAGACTATTCATAGAACTTGCCCCAGATTTCCCTCAGCAGTGAGAAAAAGCTGCTTTTTCCTGTATATTGGAAGGTATGGGACTGAGTCACCTTCCTTCTCATTTCTGTGAGCCGGGAGAGTTAATGTCTGTTTACGTCTGGGGGTGGAGAATATAGTGAGAACTGGGGGTAATGAAATGACTGGTGCATGACATGAAAACAACATGAAAAGTCAGTCTGGGTTTCCTTCTCGCCAGGAGGCTCAGCGTGCAGGGCCCAGACCCTTCCCAGCCCCACCAGGAGCTCCTCCAGCAGCACGGCACAGTCCAGGTGTGCAGGAGAGCAGGCGGACCACCCAGCTCACATCACCTTGCAGTTTCAGCATTTACAAAATGAAGAGTCATGGTATAACTAGCACTGAGTTCAAAAATGCAAATAGGTTTACAATAGTGTCACATACCTCTGCCAGTGGTCCCTCAGATGTTGGTGCGGAAGCTGCTGGGCAGAACAGGGAGAATCCACAGTCACATAGCGTATCCGTTTGTTTCTAGGGGAGTGACATTTAAGGGTTCACCTCCAAATGTGCATCTTCTAATCCAGAACCGTAAGCAGTTCTCCTACACAGAACAATCAGTATTTCTTAGTTTAATAAATGGGTTAAAGAAGAGAGAAGCAAGTAATACAAAGTATTGATCAGTTCAGGATCATTACTCTTCTCCTGCTGGTGGGGAACACATTTACGATGGGCTGAAATGTTGCAGGCCCTATATATACACTAATAAAGTTCAGTTTTAGAAGCTCAGACTCATCATCATCTCAGATCTGATCTAATGTACTTTTCTTAAGTTAGTGAGAGTGGATTGGAGGAAATGGTATTCTGGATCCTGGAACAATTTACGCAGTAGAAGTGGGAGTCAGCACTGCAAAAGCTGAGCCAGAGTAAGAAGATTCAATTCGTTTTTAATAAAACCTGGAGTTAAAAAAAATAAATAAATAAAAAGTAAAAAATCGAATAAATTTTTCCTCCTCCCCCTTCACTCAGATAAAAAACCGGACTGCTAACTAAGCATCAAAGCTACAGTCCTAGATGCTCTTGCATTGGTGGTTGCGGTTATTTACAAAGAAATGTTCAATACCAGAGGATTTTTACGCTAAAATGTTTAAATACTTGTCTTTAAAACTGCTTACCAGGAAAACAACAGGAAAAGGATGTGGCCTGATAAATGTTTGTAACAACTTCATCAGGGCTGTATTTATACAAATGAATTTGATTTCACTAAAAATTAATAAGTACGGGAAGTCTTAAGAGTACAATATTAGCGGTTAAGCAAAATCCCCGCAATTTCAGCTGACTCACTGGGAAGTTTTACTGATCGTGAAAATTCATAAATTCAGCCTTTTTTTCCTTTCTTCTTTTTTATATATACAAGGGCTGCTCCAGAAATAATGCCTCCTATCTTACGATGATGGCCCACAACATCAGAGGCGGATGTTGGTGGTATGGCAGCAGAGGTTAAGCCTTCCCACCAACATCCCGTTATGTTCTGTTGCTGTGTGACAGATGGGCAATCTGACAAAATGGCATCTGACATGGAAGTGCATATGAGGCAAAGAGGTGGAACTGAATTGCTCCATGTGGAAAAAATGGCACTCATTGACATTCAGTGACACTTGCTGAATGTTTCTAGAGACCAAGCAGTGGATGTGAGCACAGTGAGGGGTGGGTGGTGTGTTTCAGCAGTGACGCACAGTGAAACACTGGGTCACCTCTGCTGGTACAGATGTTTATGAACGTGGCATGCAGGCTTTTGTTCACTGCTGGTGAAAAGGTATAAGTTAGTGGTGGTGACTATACTGAAAAATAGCGTTTTGTAGCCAAAAATTTATTCTACCAAATAGTGTTACTGTACTCTTTGTATCCACTGTGGTTTCCATAGAAATAAAAGGGAGGCATTACTTTTAGAGTGACCTACGTATCTTTGGTAAGTGGACCACAAACAACAGAGAAGGCAGATCGAAGGCAAAACCGAACCAAAGGGGCAACATGTGGGCAACGGGACAGCCATTCAGCATACGTAGAGCTCAGAGACGCAGGGCAGCGATTTGGATGCACATCTGTGATGATATGTCCTGTTGTGGAATATGTGCCACACCAGGGAGTGTGGAAGGGCCAAACTCCTTAAATAGTCAAAGATCATTAAAAATATTGTAAAAAGTTTTGCCTTACTGAATAATTATGAGCGCAAAAAAAACCCCTAACAAATATCAGCCTAAGCAGTAGCATGGAGAGCCTTTACTTACAAACGTGAGAGAGAAAACGACCACATCCGCAACATGAAAATCAAAAATATATTACATTTCTTTTTTGTTGTTGTTTCTCCAAGCCAAGAACTTACTGAGATTCAATGGGCTAATACAAAACAATGAACAAAGAGCACTGGGAAGAGCTGCTTCCCTTAAAACCACTTATGTTGCAGGATATTTCCTGAGAGAACGCTTGAGCCTTCCTCTGCCCTGCAGCACCGGGTGCTCAGACAGTTAAACAGGCCATTTGCTGCATGCTTTTCTAAGCATATTTTTAAGTCATGTCAGTTACATCCTGAATGTAGTTTCAAGAAATGCTTTTCTGCAGACAGTCTGACAGTCAAACACTTCTGGATGTATCACCTCACAAACATTAAACCTTGCAAGTTCCTCATTTTATAGGCAACCAGCATCAAAGGCATTATTCACACTGCCAAACCACATTGCCTGCTGCCTTTTCAGGCAGCCCGAAAGCTGCTCCCCAGCTCTGGTTTACCACACAGCTCCACGAGCTCTTGTGCCAGACAGCAAGATGGGGACAAGCCAGCCATCACCAAAGTGCCTTACCATGTCCTGGCCAGCACACACCATCGGGGTCCCAGCTCCTGTCCCTGGTGCCCTGCTGATGAGCCCCGTTCCCAGGCGAGCTCTCCTCCCATCAGTGTCTGCAGGCTGTGGGATGCTGCCCATGGGGTCATCAATCAATGGCTTTTAAAGGGTTTGGTGTTAAAAACAGAGCTGGAAATTCAGGATTCTCTTTCTGAGTCTGCATGTCGTTACTACGTAGTAACCGGTTTGAGAAGAGAAAGTGTCTCAAAAGCTAGCTCATGCCAAGATCCCTGCACCCTAAAACAAAACAAGGCCAATGACACAAAGGGACACCAAGCTATAAGGAGACCTCCTCTGCTTTTCATCTGAATGTGACTGAAACGAGGGAAGAGACTTTTTCCCACACAACCTTCTCTCTGTTAGCAACAAGAGCTATGAAAAAAACGATTACTGTGCAGCAGCGCATAAAAAAAATCAACCCCAAACCCCACCGCTGCATGCTTCTGCACAAACACCATCAACGCTCTTACAACAGCACAAGATCTGCTTGAAGGCCACCACTTCCTGAGTTCAGCTGCGGAAAAAAGGGAGAGAAAGATATTCTTCTCTTCATCCTTTCTGCAATCGGCATGCACTGTAACTGCAGAGACATTATGCTTTTATCATAAAAGCACAGTCTCGCCCTAAATAAGATGTTATGGGAATTAAATAAGATCAATTGAAAAATTCATATGAATTAAGAGAAGGTGTATACATATGGGTAGTGACATGAAACGCGTTATCGTTTTCTTCGTAACTTCTTTTGCATGTTGTACATAGCTTCAGCAGAGTTAAACGCACTTACCAACTGGGAATAGTTAATTCTTCGTATGAAAGGGCAGACAGCACTCATTTCTGAACATCACAGGACTTCCCAAAGGAGTGTGAATATTGAGATGTGATTGATGCAGTGCTGTCTGACCTGGGAGCTGCTGGGAAGGAACAGCCTAAAAATAGAGTTAGCGTCAGGAAGAAGATATCTGGATTTGGGAAATTGCACTCCACTGTTTTGTATCACTTCTGTAAAGTCCTTTTGCATTTCACTGCTACAATTTCCCATGCGTAAAATCGAAAAGATGACAGATCCCACCTCTGGTGTCACCAGGATGACACCAGAACAGTTACATTTAGGAGAGGATGGAAACTCCCTGACTTGAGTGCCTGACCCTGCAGGGCAGCCATGGTGCCTTGTGATGTGTGCAGACATCCAAATCACCCTAAAAAAGGCCTGGCTGGGTGCAGCAAACACCTCATCAGCACAACGCTTGGCAGAGGTAACACTGGATCAACGGGATACAAAGCGAAGCACCAAAATGACATGTCCAGACCGAGCATACAGCCAGAAGAGAGAGAATTGCATTCACACGCTGTTTGGGTAATGCAATAATACAACTCTGAGAAAGCAAAATGAATTAAAAAAAACAAAATGACAAAAAAACTTTTTATTTATTTTTTTTTTTTAGAACAAGTAGTTGGAAATCCTGTTATTTGTTGTATAAATATTGATCTCAGGGAGTACAGTTTCAATGTATACTCAGGGAAAAGTACTGCTATCACTTCTGACGGTTGTGACCATCAGCGTTTCTAATTCATCTCTTCATGTTAATCATCCATCACAACCCACTTGGAGCTTTGCTGCCCTCTGATCTCCGCCACCTTCAGAAGACCTGAAGCCATGATTCAACAATTCATATCTAACTGGTCTCCTGAAATACTAACAAAATGGTTGTATCTTTGTTTTCAAGACTAAAATGCTAGACTTGTCTGCTGAATAGACACAAGTATATCACACACTGCATAGATACATGCCAGCAGAAGAACTCTGTGGGAAATGGGAAGAAAGAAGTAACCTGGGGAACTCATTGAGGGCAGCTCTATGACCACCCTTTCCTTATTCACTGAGCAGCTTGCTGCTGGAAGTACTGTCAGCAGCAGGATCCCGCTTTCTGACATTCTTCCCCTAAACATCCACTACTGGCTTCAGTCAAAGACAGGACGTCTTATTAGAAGCACTTTTTCTCTTTCCTAAAATGACTCTTATGTTCCTGCGTAGTTAATAATTTTCTCATGATGATTTTCAAGGCCCTCCAGGCTGCAGTAACTTTCACACACTGTACACACATGCTGTGCAAGTTCACACGCCTCCAGAAATGAGGTGTGGAAAACACTGAGAACAAATGCTATGTAGAGGCTGATTGATGCTGGTCCCCACAAGGAGTACGCTGGTGGGACACAGGTCCTCAGCCACACAAGCAGCCTGGATGGATCAAAATGTGTATGGCTGCCTTTTGGATAGGAGCTGCAGTTATAGAGCCTAGAATTGTATGCGCACGTTGGCTCTATGGAAAACAAAATGAAAGCTCCTCAGTCATCTTCAGTTATTGATTTTTTTCCACCCTGCACAAGGACAGCTGAAGTGCCTGCTTTGTCAGGCCAGGGATTGGGGTTATATCATAGAATCATAAAACCATTAAGGTGGGTAAAACCTTCTAAGATCCCCAAGTCCAACCCCAGCCCACCATGCCCATTGACCACGTCCCTCAGTGCCACATCTCCACAGCCCTGGAACACCTCCAGTGATGGTGACCCCATCAATCCCTGGGCAGCTGTGCAGTGCCTTAATGCTCTTTCTGAGACGAAATTCTTTTAAATATCCAACCTGAGTATGAGTTGAAGACAAATGTAGGTGACGGTTTGAGTAGGAAAAAAGCATAAAACTACCTTTGAAGTGTCAGAATGAGTCAGCCATTTGGCTGGAAGGAGGCACACTGCGGTGTGGGGGCCCTCTGTGCATACATCAGAACTGCTGGACACCCACTGGACTGAGCCAAAGGTAACGCAGTGAGAAGAGTGGCAGCATGGCCCACACGTCCCCTCCAGGCTGGCAGCAGGTGTTGTGCAGCTGAGAGCAGAACAAGCAGATAGGGGAATGCCTGAACTGCCTGAGTTTTAGACCAGTACGTAGTAGAATATTGAGGAAAAATATTCACTGGTTTCAAATTTCATCAGTCTCAGAGTACTGACACAGAAAATACCCCTCCTGCTGACATGTCCTCAAAAGCCCCACTCAGCATCCCCAGCTGATATCTCCTGTTGAAATGAGTCATCCATTTTGACAAACTCAAAACCACCTCAAAGGGAGACATCAGCTCACCTGCTCGCTCAGGCAGCAATTTAGCTCCTCCACCACCGAAAGAACCCTTCTCCATTGAGACAGTCATGGTCCTGCTGCACAGCCAGGGTTTTCAGGTTCCTTCTTCAGGCTTTGGGTCCTTCCGAGGGACACTAAAAGCTGGTGAGCTGGCCGCCCCCTGGAGTCAGAGTTCTGCACTGGCACAGCGGTTTCCTGGCCTCACCAGCAATGCTTATGGTCACTTCCTCTACAGAGAAGTTCTGTTTCAGCTGTTTCTATGCTTTTGCTCTCTCAGCCCATCACAAAAGGCAGAGCTTTTGGCTTTCCCTTTGCTCATTACTCCTGGGTCACCCACGGTGTGGACAGCGGAGCAAACGCGGTGAATGCAGGGAGCCAAGTGCTTTGCTGGTGGAGGTAGTTATGGGATAAGCCGTCTGAGCTACAGGATACACTGTTCCTCCTGGTGATCAACCATAGGTAGAGACCGAGACAGTGCAGGGCTGAAACTGTGCTTTTCATTTCCCCTTCAACCACGAGATGGAGCAACTCAATAACAAATGACTCTGCAGAGCCAACGGATTTAGGTAGAGGGACGTGGCATCCAAGCTCTGGCTCTCCTGGAGGTCGCAAGTAGTCCTGTGGGGATGTCGTGATGGCACAAAGCCAGGATGTGACCCGTGGCGAGCAGGAACAAATTCCAAAAGCCTCCTGGGCCTCCTCCTGCCAGGTGGGATGGAGGGGGAGGGTGTTGTTCCTGTGCCACTCACTGAAGACCTGCAGCAGGACCAAATAGCTCAGAGATGAGCTCAGCCGCTTGTGGTGACCCCAGACAAGCACTCCAGCAGTAAAAGGTTCCCCAGGACCATTCTGAGGCTTTACACATTGCTCTGTTGAGGAATCTGCTAAACAGCCTGGTGTCCCCTACTGCTGTTCCCTTCTGACTGGCTCCCAAAGCTTCCTAACCAGCAGAGAGCTACAGCAGCCCTTCTAAAAAGGAAAATCCAGGGCTGGGGACATGGGAGGCCAGGGGGGAGGTGAAAGAAAGTGAAAATTGGAGATGTTGAAAGGCGTTTGAGGGAAATCAAGTAGGAAAGCAAGAGGACCATAGCAGCGAATGCTCTCTCTTCTCAAGTAGAACAATTATTTTTCTCCCTAATTAGACTCTGATTCAGATAACCAGCACCTGGAGCTGGCTGGTGCAGCTTGGCACTGCTAGGGGAAGGTCAGCCCCAAAGGTGAGCACAAGGAACCAGCAGAGCCTCGCCTGCTGCCACCCAGGGCCGCCTGCATAGCCTAAAGGGCAAATCTGTGTGGTGGTCGCAGAGAAATGGCAAAGTTCTCAACACAAGTCAAAATGTGTGTGGAACAAACAGCTCCTTCTTTAGGACAAAGCAATGAGGTTACACAAGTAGCATCAGGTGATCCTTTGCCCACTGGTGGCATCGGGACGTGCAAAGAGGTGCAAGAATTGAGCAGACCAACCAATCAGACTGCAAGACAAGGGACAGCCCACCCAGTCTTGTGGTCCTACTGAAGAATCACAACCTATCAGCATAGATAAAGGCCTATTGTGCGAAAAGAAAGGCAACTCGCCCGCCTGCAGCTTCCTCACCCCCGCATCACAAGTTGCACTATTAATCAACAGTCTGGGAGGTCGTCATGGACTATCCCAGCCATTCTATATGTTACTCACACTGTTTCATTTCCCCTTTGCCGTCATCCCTCAGCATCACTTTTTCCCACTCTTTCAATTTCACACCTTCTCCAAATGAATTTGCACTACCTGCATGCCATCCTGGCCACTTGGCTACAGAATCCTCCCTAAAAAGCTTGCCAGGATATTTGCTGACAAAAAGCAGACCAGCCCTTGGCAATGGCTAGTACATGGTGTGCTGAGAACAACCCCAGCATTTTTGTTTCCTCGTCCTCTTCTTTTCAGAGCATCCTTCTTCAGACATGCAGCTGCATAAGGCTTTCTGTCCAGCACTTCTCTGCAGCTTCTGGTGAGGCAAGCAGTGCTTATGTGCCATGAGAATATATGCATCCAAGGGAAAATGAGAAACAACTCCATGAATACTAGGAGAAATCCCTGCAAAGGGGGAAGGGCGAGCAGTCCTTATGAACACTGGGTATCAGAACATTTGCAAACAAGGGAGTGGAGATCTGTGGTGGCTGGGCTCTGTCCCACACTCCCAGCAGCCCCAAATTTACCCCCATCATCCTTCTTTCCCCCTTTAGTAAAGGGGATTGCAAAAACACATACAATGGGCAAAAAAAATAGTTTTCCTGTTTCTCCCTTAACAAAGTCAGCACCTGGCACTGTTCATAGGTAAATTCCCTGCTTCTCAGCAGTATAAGGAGATGTAAAAGCAACCTTTTTCCTTTGTTTCTTTTTTCTTTTTCTTTTTTTAAATACCAACTCAAAATGAGCATTTAAAATCACCACTGAAAACTGATGATCTCTTTTTCATTTCTTGTAGCACGAAAAGGAAGAGGCACTGACAGCGGTAGCTCAGGATATAGGTTAAAGCACATCTCAGCAACACTCGCTTAGAAAGAAGTCATATAAAGCTCTGCAGGGCCAGAATTTCCTCCTCTGTTAATGGAAACTGCTCTGAATGGGCGACTCACGGAGATGCAAGCCCCACAAAGCAAACTGTTTACATCCTCAAATGAGCTTTGTGTGACAGATCACCTACATAGTGCGTGTGTGCAGACAGAGTGCGGATCAGTTGCTGTAATGGAAGTATGTGATGAAACAAAAAGCAGCAGCACTTCGTGCTTTCTAACATCCAGACCGGCTGTTTCTTTGCGTTGCAGCTCACTCCACAGCCTTCAAAGAACGCACAAGATTCAAGAATTCTACAAGCCAAGGGGAGCAAGTCAACGAGCAGTGCTAGAGAGCCCAAAGGTGAGTTGGCAAGAGACAGTATTACATTATAGGGAAATCTTACCTTAAAAACTTTCTTCTTGCTACATGATCTGAAAACTAAATGTACTTTATATCATCTGTTTTGCTTATAACATGTTTACTTGTTGGGGTTTTTTGGTTTGTTTCTGAAGAATGAAGGAACCATCCTTTGGCGTCTTCTCTTGTTTAGAAATCTATACATAAAGCTTGACTGAAACGTCTTTTAATCATCACTAGACCTGTACCAAGTAAAACTTTGGGTAAGAAGCTGCAATTTTACTTTCTTATTTTATTTCCCTAGATCTAGAATTTCCTTTGACACGCTATTATTTAAAAAACAAAATCACTGAAGGAAAAAGAAAAGTCTAATGAAACCTTCTAGAAAGGCAATGCAGCAAAGGACTTTGTCAATACTGATAACTTTCAGGAATTCCTTAACCAACCTGTCATCCCTTTGGCTCTCAGCAGTGGGTTCCCTCCCATCATTAAAAGGACTGGCAATGCTTCATGCAAGGACGGGGACCCTGCAGGAGAGCAGCACGCTGCGGGCTCAGCACACCATTTTGTTCAGCGCCGTGCCTCTGCACAGCTCCAGCTCGTCAGCGTAACCCCTCATCTGTTGTAACCCCACCTGAATCTGGGGGCTTGGGGTCCCAGTGCCACTCCCAGCAAAATCCCAAGCCCTGCTGCTGCAGGAGGGCTGAGCTCCCAGGCGCTGAACAACCTGCTGCATCACTTGGGCAGTGATGGCTTCTCCCTTCCAGCCATTCAGATCCCCAAGTTCTTCCCAACGTCAGGCTTTCCTGTCCTGTTGTATTTGGGTGAGGGATTTTCTTTGTTTCCCCTCAGTTTCTCACATACAGCAGCAGAGCTGCTCTGCTGTCAGGGCTGCAGCCCCACTGCTGAGCCGTGCCGCATGTGCTTTACGGTGCTCTGTAGCAAAGGAGGCTACTGAGTGCACAGCCAGCAGCACTGCCAAATGTGGGAACACACATACCTGGGTGGGCAGTCTGAATAAAGCCTGTACCTGCTCCAGCAGCACGCAGGCTGCATCTGACCCAGCAGAGGCATGCTTTTTGGTACCCACAGCCATGCCAGCAGCTGTTCTCCTCATCAGGCTGAGTTTCTGGGACTGTTCTTCTCATTTCTGTAATGTAACTGAGCAGCTTACAGAGCTGTTTACCTGGCATCAGCATGTCCTTACAGAGCAAACTGCTAACCTGCCCTTCCTTTCTAACAATTGCTAGCTTTTATGCAAGAATTCTTTTTCCACTGTGCTGGTCTTTGTCTCAAACTATAGGGCAAGAGAGCTTACCTCTGAAACACCAGGGAAGCGGCCTGGTCTGCAGAACAGGAACTTACACTGTCCACCTAATGACAGGCTGCCAAATCCAAAATGAAACAGCATCAGTGTCAGTAACTCATGTAAGAAGAGCACCAGGTAAAAGTAACAACAGTTACAGGGAGGCAGATGAAGGTGGTTTCTGGGCTCTAACAGAAAGATTTTTAAAAGGGTTTATTTACAGACGACATCTGCTGTGAAAGAATTGGCTGCAAGAAAGAACCGGGTATCCCTGTGCGTTTGGGTTTGTAAGTGATTCTGACTGCAGAAACCAATGAAAGCCCTCCTGATCCTTATCAGGAGAGCCTGAGGGCAGGGTCCAGCCTTCCTCTAGCAGAGGATTACTTCAGGACCCCTGCTCAGACCTGTCTACCTTGATATTTTTAATCCCCTCTCAGGGAGAAGAAACCACTGCACATTTGCTGCACCTCTGCAGCAGACAGCAGTTTACCAGCTGCGGTAAGTCTGGCTGATTTAAACAAATGCTTGGGTTCCTAAGTTTCATTTTCTTCTGAAGACTTAGTCTGTACAGGTTGGGAAGCCAGCACACCACAGCCCAAGAAGAAAAATTATCTCCAGGTCTGCAGACACTTATAGACCTCGTTGGCCTTTGTACCAGGTCTTAGATGTGGTCTTCAGTCTTCCTTGTGGTGAAGGTGATCTTTTTCTCTTTCAGTATACCTGGAGACATGAACGACACCTGTACCAACAGCAGTATCAACCCCAGTGTAGAACTGTTCCAGCTGATCATGTACACTCCCACGTTTATCCTGGGATTGCCGTTCAATGTGATGGCCCTCTCGTTCCTGTTTTTTCCAGCTAAAAAGCTGTCAGAATCTACAGTCTACCTGATAGCTCTTATTTTCCTGGATACTTTACTGCTGTTCACTCTTCCTTTTAAAATCATTTCCTATCGCCGTGAGAACAAGTGGAACTTGGGGTCTATGTTTTGTTCCATCTTGGAGAGTCTTTACTTTATAAATATGTACGGCAGCATCCTCATCTCCCTCTGCATCTGCGTAGACCGCTACATTGCCATCCAGCACCCTTTCATGGCTCCTGCCCTGCGCTCCCCCAAGAAAGCTGCTCTGGTCTGTGCTGTCATCTGCCTGGGCATCTCGGCTGGGACTGTGTCTACTTCCCAGCTTCATGAGGTGAGCTACAACATCTCATCCTGCTTCCACAACTTCTCCAAAAGAACATGGGAAAACACAGGACTGATAATCACCCTGGAGATGATCTTCTTCGGCAGCATGGTGGCCATGGCCTTCTGCACCGTTCAGATCATCAGGTGTCTGAGAAACCACAGAAAATCAGAGAACCCCCAGACACACATGACCAGAGCAGAGAAGGTAGTAGTGACAAATTTTGTCACATTTTTGGTCTGTTTCACACCTTACCATGTGACGTTCTTCCTGTACTTTTTGGTGAGGAATAGCATCATGCACATCCCTTGTCACACTGTGCTACGGGACATCCTTCAAGTCACCCTTTGCTGGGCTAATCTGAACTGCTGTCTGGATGCAGTCTGTTATTACTTTGTTTTAAAGGAGTCTGCAGAAGGTTCATTGCGAAACAAAGTGAGAAATCACCCAGAAGAAAGCTTTGATCGACACACTGAACATTAGTTACTTCGCCTGACAAGTGGAGATGTTACCATGAAAGGTGCAGGACCCTGAACTACTTTTCTAAGTCTTTAAATACTTAAATACTCAGATGTGAAAATATTTCATAAAAAGAACAGAACTAAGCCCATTTCCAGGACTCCTAGCTTATTTGCTTCCCTTCCACAATGCTTTCTGTTGTCGTTCGTGGATAAAAAGAAATTATTTCTTGTAAATGGTGAGGCATATCTCTTTGGATGTGATTCCTTTTTACTTTGAAAAAAAAAAAAAAAAAGTGTTTACTTATAGATGGTAGCACATATTTCACTCTGCTGTCCACACCACACCTTCAATCCCCCAGGCCTTCAGTCGCTACAGCCTTGGGCTGCAAAGAAGCAGAGACATGGAGTTTATGGCAAAAAGCTTCAGATGAAATCCTGTTGCCCCTCCTGCCCTGATCATACATGCTTATGTTATAGACTGAGTTCCAGATTTCCCTGCCAGCTCTTCTTACAGGCTTTTCACATACTCGTTCCTTCCTGCTTGGCTACAAAAGTAGTTTCGTGCACAGAGCCAAACCAAACAAGACATGCAATAAAAAGCCTGAGCCCAATGCAGCAGCGAACAGATAAATCTGAGGAGACAACCCCCCCCAGTTCACTGGGAGGTAAGGTAAGAGCCCCAAAGCAGCAGCCAGCACCATAGGACCTCAACTTTTTGGACCTTGGAAGAAGATGAGCGCTATCGCTTCCCAAACAAACGAGGCAATAAAAAAAATCCACTGACAGAAGCCGCACATACCAATCAGTTACTTCTTATCAGTGCTCACAGGCATCCAGATAGCCTGAATGACAAGGTAGTTCCAGCCCGAGAGAGGGAACTCAGTGCCCTGGGGGCACTGCTGCCTCCAGCACTGCTCTATAGTGGCCAGTCCGTTTCCCAGGGATGAGGATGATGACAACTGAAGCAATTAGTGTTCGTATGCACATAGAGCTGGATCCTTGCAATATTATCTCCTAGGCAGGGATACTAATTCCAGTCTCTGCAGTGACTTTTCTCTGTACATTTGTGAGAAGAATTATGCACAAACCATGAACTGACTTCCTCTCGAGCTCCACTTTGCGTGTGGAGAAAGTGAAAGTTTATGATGTTGCCACATCTTTGTACGAGATCGCACTAAAGAAGTGCAGTTGCTGAAGAAGGAAGCGCAAACCTGATGTGGACATAAGTATCTTCCATTTCCTCCCTCAATAAATTCATAAGATCTAGCCAGTTTCCCTGCCAGCAGACAGCGAATCCTCATCACCTCCTTGTTCACAGCTTACCCTTAGCTGCACTGCAATAGACACAAAGGTTTTATCACTGAGATTTCAGGCTCCTTTTGGAAGCACGGTTAATGTATAACAGAAGAAAGCAGTGCTGATGCAGAAGACTTAGCAGTGGTTAAAGTGGACACCCAAGGGGGTGTCGACTTTAACCGATAATGCCTGAATATAGGAACAGAGATTGTATCAGTTCCTCATGAGGCATAAAATGCCTAAGTATAAGGGGAAACTGATTTCAATTGCATTCCTGCAGCCTGAGCCAGCTCCTCCTCCCAGACTAGGAGTGTGAAATAGTTTATTTTGCTTTGCAAGTGGAGCGCTGCAATGGGCACAGGCAGAAATCACGCTCCATTCAGCAAAGCTGCTGCGTACTCTCTTATTGACCGCATTTACTGGTGATAGTGATGTTATGAGATAAAGTGCCATAAAGATACAGAAATGACACAACACAGTGACAGGAGTGCTCCCATTGCCGACCTTGCTGTGACAGAGTCAGAGATGCACACGGCCCTGGACGCATCTGGTATTGGTGGGAGGATGCTCTGCCTCTCACACCTGATCTGTGCAGCCCTCTCCTGGATTTGCAGCTGAGCAGTGTGCAGCAGTACAATTCAGTTGAGTGCAGCAGCTTGCCTTGCTCAGCTTCAGAGTTTAGAGGCACTGATTTCACTAGAAAGGCAAAGACTTTTCTCTGCACCAAGAAACTACTAGCAATAGACTCCAGTGACTGTGTTTTTTAGATGCTGTGAAAGGCAAAGCACACCTACAACATCTCTGTTTATCTGCCATTTCATCTCACTTATTCTCCTTACTCCAATTTTTGTACATTACTGCTTCAAAAGAGTGACATTTACCACATTTTCTAACATGACAAAACAGTTGCTGTTAAGAATACCAACAGCTGTTCTATGAAGAATCACAAACATTTCCCAGGAAGAAAAGCACCAAAGAACGTAAAATTTTATGTCTGCTATATACCACAGATTCCTATTAATCCTTGTCTCCGTTCCAAGAGATTAAGCTGGTTTTATACCTGCGAGCAAATATTGGCAGTTTAGAGCTCTAAACATGGCCAGTCAGTTGTTCATCTGAAACTAAGCATTACAAACCCAGGAAATCCAGTTTAGCCTGCACTTCAGAGCACATCAATGCAATCCTGACCATTCCCTGTTAAGTATTAACTTTGTGATAACAAAACCATCTCCCAGAGTAACATCTAACCCGGGCCCACTCAGCCAGCCAGTGTCTGAGACAATGAAGGACAGTATTTGAAATAGGTTTATGCATGACAAGTTGCAGACAGCAGAGGCCAGTCTGAATTTAGCTGTGCTAATAGGCTTGAAGACATCCCAGCTGGAAAGGGGCAGAAATAAATGAATGGGACTTTCTGCAGACCAGAGTTAGTGGAGCTGTAGAAACCCTGCAAATAGGTTTGTTTCCCTCATGTAGAGTGAAATAAGTTAGTATTAATAATGGATGTGTTTATGTGGGCCATTTTATATAAGTAGTGAGAAAGCAAAAGAGGCTGAGCTCTGAAATACACATCCTTTCTCTGACCTCAGGCTCTTGCAGCCACTCCTGCCCACAGCTGTCCAGCGAGGACCATGGGGCAGGACCCTGCTGCACAATGAGACATGTTCACCGCCACTTGAGATTCTCTGGGGTATCCTACTCAGTCACCCATGCCAAATTAAGTGGGGATGGGCTCTACTGGGCTCTTCTCACTTCTTACTGTCCTCACTGCTAGCCTGCCACAAACCTCTGACCCCCAAGGGCATCATATACAGCACAAGGACTCCTGAATCCCACCCCGCTCCCTGAACTTCAGGTTGTGTAGCTTGCACAGCAAGGCAGCCAGACTCCCATATCGAGAACTACTTTATTTGCTTCAGATGAAGCGGTTGTTTTTCCAGAATTCATCCGCTTACATTCAAGAACATTATTTTCAACGTCCTTCACCATTCTTACAGTCACATCAGTCACATCAGGTCTACACTCCAGCTCCCACCCAGTGCTTACATGTCCTTTAAACACAGATGTGAAGAGAACCATGTAGGTCACCCTCTCTTACTAAAGTTTTTACAAAACTGTTCAGGTACAAATTATTTTCCCAGACAAATAAAAAATGTCAAAGCAGCAAGACTTGAAGGTAACCCTGAAGGAGCTGGGAAAATAGAAGACCTTTGCAGATCAGTTTGGGGGCTCCTAGAAAAGTCCTTTCCACACTGATTACCCATGAAGTCAGAACAAAGTTATCACTAGGCAAGTTTCCCAAATCCAAGGAGATGAAGAAGAAGCACTGCAAGGCTGCAGAAGGCGACAAGCCAGCCACGGAGCAGAACCACAGTGCAGGTACCCTGCTGGAGCAAACAGACAGCAGAGGGGGAATTCACTGATGAAACTTCCATTTCTTGAATTAGTGCACCCCGCTGTCACTGCAAACCACATTCCCTTAACTTCTGCTGCACCTGATGTTAGACACCGTTTTCTATATCACAGTCAGCAGCTGTGGAAATGAAGTCAGGACTGTAGCCTGGAGGGCATGATTGAATGCCCAATTGTGCTCGCTATAGAGACTCCAGTGCTCAGCCTTCAAGTGAGGAATAACTAATAGGGACAGATCAGTTCTTGAGAAACAAAAGGCCCTGCTTTCATGCAAATAGCATTCGTTAGGAAGAACAGTGAAGGAGAATAAAGACAGTTAGAGATGAAGCAGCAGAATCCTTCTGGGCTGAAGGTTATTCAGGATAATTTTTAAACTGTAAACAAAATCTCAGAGCAGTTTGGGATTTGCTTTTGCAGCCCTGGGTGGGAGCTGGTAGACAAACCAAAGCGGGTGTCAGGTTTGCTTTAGCTTTCTTTTTGTCACTTCACTCCTATTCATACCCTTAGAGACAATGTCCAACATCTGTTACCAAACAGTTAAAGGAGATAAAAACTTTAAGAAAAAATAAACCAAAGAAGGAAAGCAAACCTAAGCAATGAGCAGAGGGGCGGTAAATTAACGGCAGCTCTCCTCAGCAGGTGTCCACTCTGGAAACTGCTGTGGGAGATCTCAGCAGCAGCACCAGTGCCGGGAAAGGGATCCATAGGGACTGCGGTGGGTGTAGGAGCGTGCAGGCATTATCCAGTAAATCGGCGGGGAAAACTCCCACCCTTGGGCTGCCACAGAGAGAAAACGCCAGGACAAGGTACAGGCAAGTGGCAGAGCAGTGACAAGGGAGCAAGCAATGTGGGGTGCTGTACGGCCTGACAGTGTGCTGCCTTCTGGTGCTGCCCTCTGTGAAAGGGCTTTGTTCAGACACAAAACAAAAAAATCCATGAAAACCAACACCCTTCCGCCCCCAAAACAGCAACAAAAAAGAACAATACCCAAATATTTCCCCACATACCCCATCACCTTTGGGATTTTCTTCCACAAGGAATCCCCGCTGCCCATTGGATGGCTGTTCCCTGGACAGGCTGTACCTCAGCATGGCAGCTGGAGGGCTTCTTTTACACACGGACAGCAAGGTATTGCCCTCCTTTCTCCTCACCTGCAAAATTCAAGAACAGCTGCCATCCGAAGAACAGCAATATTTTTAAAGATTTCCCCCACCCTATGAGGATTTTGCACAGAAACACTCTCTTACCCCATGACAAAGCACATCCCACTGAGCCGCATTTCTGTGAGGAAAAGAGGTGGCTTGAGACACTACAGTTCTGGTTTGAGTTTTCCTGCTTACTTCACACCTGGGCGAGCACTGGGACACTTACAGATTCAAATCTGCAAGTGAGAAGGATGGAGGCATGTGGACACAGGTGCATGCCACCTGCTCCCGCTGCCATTTGGGACACCTGTGGCAGCCCCACGCCATCTGGTGCAGGAGCTGAGCAGCCCTCGGCCCTGCTCTCCAGCTTGAGGTTAATGCAAAACTGCGGGGAAAAAGCAAACTGAAGAATTAAAGACCTGCTGATTTCCCATGGGCGAGCACAAAGTCCTGCTCTGGTGAGAGGCAGCACTGCAGGAACAGCTATGCTGAGCACTGAATGAGTTCAGATTTCCAAGGAGATTCATGCCAAATATTTACCCTTTGGTGCGATTAAACAACTCCATCCAAAGTGCTGAATGAAAGCAAAGTGCATTTCCTCTGCAAACCTCATTACGGAATCGACGTGCCTTCCTCTCCCCACTCAGCAACTTGACCAGCAGGTTTGTTCCTTGCTACCTGCTGTTCTAAGTGAGGTTTGCTTTTGTTTGCTGTTTGCTCATCCATTTCATGGGCAAAAATTGTTGGGGGGGGGTGGGAGGGGGAGAGAGACCATTTATATCCTTGACATCTTAATCGAATTGTTTTTAAAAGCTGCTATAATGCCCAGGGAGAGATGGTCTGAAACACTGCAAACCTGCCTTGTGTCTCAAAGGGGCCCAGGCTGAGCTGGGACCACCTGTGCTATGTTAGCACTCACAGGTCAGCTTGTGGCTGCTTCTCTGCGTTTTACACACACACATTTCAATTCATGGAAAAGGGAGAACAGCCCATGCGGAGTGACTTTATTAGAGCAGAGGCAATCATGGTATCACGATCTGAAAACAGCGAGAAGCAGCTGGGGCCTGATCCAAAGCCTTTATCTTACCTCCTGAAAGGAAAGCAGCACAAAAACATCAGAACAGCAAGATTAAAAACTAGTTGCTCCATTAATAATGGGTGGAGCACAGAGAGACATCCTAGGGAAATCTCTTTAAAAGACAATGCATTTTGAGAGGTTTTCTTCAACATGCTTCAGTCAGTTGTCCTCTTTTCTGAAGCTTCTTTCCCTAGTCTGACCATGAGAATATCTCAACTATTGCACGGTATGATTTCAATTGAACTCAGATACAGATCTAAAAGCTCAATTATGAAATTATATACTTGGCCTTTTAGATTAATTAATCCAAATGAATAGAACGACATCCTGGCTTCCATTGAAGAATACCTTTGCACTAGCAAGAACGGTTAATCAGAGCTGGCACAAACACATTCCCTACAAATAATAATATTCCCAGAGCAAATATTCTCTGCAAACTTAAGGAAACAGCTGCTTCTTGATTCTTCAACCCACCCATTTAAGGTATCAGCAGGACAGCCTAAAACAAGATTGTCTGTGAATACAGTAGAGATGCTGAAAGCAGCAGCCCCAAGCCAGCAGGCAGGGACACACAGTTGGTATTTCTGCTCAGCACTTACCTCCATACCTGCAGGCATAGCACGTTGGATTCCACTACATTTCAGACCAATCAGGTCTGGTCCTCGTGCAGAGAAGCAGAACTCTCCTATGTACGTGAGGCTGTTCTGCAGCCACCAGGAAAAGCAACAGCCAGTATCACCCTGTCCTGAAGTCAGCTTTGTTTTGTAAAATACCAGCCAGTATAAATATCTGATACACAGGGCCATGGGTGTCCAACCCTTTGGCTTGTCTGGGCCTCACTGAATGAAGAGGAATTGTCTAGGTTGCTCCAAAAGTAATTCCTCCTGTTTACTTCCATGGAAATTACAACCGATACGAAGAGTGCAATAACATTATTCGATAGAGCAAATTCTCAGATACAAAACACTTTTTCAACATAGGTATCACCATTAGCTATGAATTTTATGTCTGGAGGAGACACGATCAGATTTTTTTTTAAGTTGCATGTCTGATTGCCACTATACATTCCATTTGAAAATTTGCGGGTAATGTATTTATATTGACTGAAAATGGAGTCACAAACATAAACTGATAATTTTTTCAGCAATCTTGAAACCTATTCTCAAATTCCTTTATCAGAATGAAGAGCAAGGCAGCGTATTTTTTGCTGTTCACAAGACTGTGTTTAGCCAATGTACCCTTACTCTCCAGGAAGCAAAGGGTCCTAATTTTGGACATCCTAAGGCACATATGTAAGTGTGTCCAAGAGTAAGAACAGTCTTTCATTAGTTTGGCATCAACAGAAGGTATGTGTTCTTGCTGAGCCGCATGGGCAGGGTACATACAACGAAGCAAGCTTCACGGGACTTCCCCACCAACCCAGCGAGCCGCCCCAGCCTGCAGTGGGACACACAGACAAACACGCTTCCAAGGAATGTGCTTGAGGGTGTTGGGATGGGCTGCTCCTGCTCCACGGCAGGGAGACTGAGTTCAGAAGTTATCCTGAAATCCTGTAGTCACACATGGTCAAAACAAATGAGTTTAAAATTCACGGTAACAGCAGATCTTGCCTATCTATTACCCTACAAATGTTTAGCTAGGTGCAAAACTAAGACATCAGTAGTGATGATGAAGAATATCCTGGGCACTGGTCATCAACAGCCAGAGTATGCCTATTTCTTGTTCTAATAGTGAAACAGATGGTCCTGATAGGTCCTAATAGGTGCACACTGAAATCATCTCCTCAGCACTTACTTTTTAGGACATTTTGATTTTCCCAGTAAGCAATCTCATGGCAGACCACCACGCAGATCACAGCTTTCTCCTCACTGACCTCTCCTCTGGAAGAGCCACAGGAATTTCCTTAGGCACAGACACAGAGGAAAAATGGATTTTCCAGACATGACTCCAGAAAACACCTTTGCAAGCTGCAGCATTTCCATCTTTACGTCAGCCCAGATTAATAGCTTGAGCTGCAGGCTTTGGCAAATGATTACTGTAGAATGCAAATCCCTTCTACAGAACCTCAAGAATGGAAAAAGCACCGAGGCATAGAAGAGGTAAATGCAAAAATGTGCTTTCATTGCAAACAAACACACACTTTATGTATCAGAGGTAAAAGATTTTATTATCCCATGGATGTTTCCTAAGAGGTAAGAGTTCTACCAGACAAAATATACAAAGCATTTTGTGTTTTCTTTCTAGACAACTGCATTCTCACCCTATGAAACAGCGACCACGTTAGTTCACCTTAAAGAATCAGGGCTTGTCCTTACAGCTGCAGGGTTGCACAGAGTTAGCATATTCAGTGACCAGTTAATTCATGCAGAATCAGAGGGAAGGGGAAAGGTCTGAGCGCTCACCTGAGTGCAGGCTTAGGATCCCGGAAACATAGAGAAATGCAGGGCTTAAATTTACCAGTTTGTGGCACTTCCACCAAGCAAACCGATTCTCTGACTCTCATCATTCACTTTGCAATGAAAGGTTAGGGCTAATAGCAAGTTGTAGTTGGAAAAACACAGCTGTACTATAAAAGCAAATACTCCTCTGGCAGTGGGAAACTTTCGTCACCAGTCTGCATGAAACACATGCAATCTGACATTTCACATCCACCTTAAAGCAGGAGATCAGCATCTCCTCCTCTACCTATTAACATCTAATGCTTATGGTTGACTCTATTTTTATATAAAAAAATAAGAATCTCAGCTTCTGAGGACATACTAATTGCTATTGTGTTATGTGATCACTTTCAGGTACTGTTTTGTTTTCATATAATTAGCTCACAGTATTACTAATAGAAGTTTGACTCTCAAATACATTAATTTTTTTGGTCCTGCTGAGTTAATGATTGTGCTTGCATTTACTTTATCCTTTTTCTTCCTGAAACAACAAACTCATTTCAACAGATGAACAAGCCCAGATTTGCTGAAAACCAATTAACAAGAATGTGCCAAGCTGTTCTTTCAAGCCAAAAAACTGCCTGCATTTTAAGAACCTCATTAGTTTTAACTATATTTATGGAACAGAGGGAAGAATGTTTAATTACCCTGCAATTTTTCTTTCTGATGATCAATAGAAACACAATTTTGTTCACACAATTTCTCTGCAGTATATCGATGCACTGAATCTTGCCTTGTATCGAAACCTGCTCTCCAGTGGTGCCTACTGATGACACAACACACAGCTGGGCTACAGGAGTTATGATCAAAACAGCTTTCTTCAGAGGAGTTCTATGGGAATATGCTCTCAAAAAAAAACCGAACAAACAACAAAAAAACCAAACCACCCTGTTTCTGCAGTTGCCAGTAACTACTGATTCTGCTGCTGATACCACTTTGCATGCAGGCATGACACCCATCCACGCACAGATGGGATCCTGACAACTCAGAAAGACAGATCTATGTGAACATAACTCATCTTCCAGACAGGAGGAGCTGGCCTGGAGAGGTGAGCTGAAATAAAGCACCCAGCTCCATCAGCAGCCCACAGATGGGATGTCAGCTGAGCTTTGGCAGCATGTATTGAAGGCTCACCTCTATTTACTCAGGCAAAGCGGTTGCAGATGAGCTCAGGAGCCACAAGCAGACACCACATGCTAGTTACACTGAAGGCTGAGGGAGGGTAGCCTGGCTGGTTCCAGGTATGCCACTCCAAATCAGCCAGGAGCTAGACACAGAAACAACAGATTCGGGCTGCTGTCACTGAAAACTTGGTCTTCACTGGGACAACAAACTGTGAGCACCACAGTTCAGCGTGGGCAGAAACCCTCTCTCTGCTGAGCTTTCCAAATCACCCTGTTTGTAACCTCACCTCTAATTCTAAGTCTATCTGATGACATATTCTGGTCATTACATCAGCATCAGAATGGTAATTCTCCTCCTGTAGTACACCTTCTGCCCCAGCCTCACAACAGTGCCAGCATGAAACTGCTCGGACAGGAGAAGAGCACCCATTTCCAGCATCCTATTTCTTGGCTGTCCCTTCTACCCAAAACCTGCTCCTGGGACAATTCCCACCCTGTGGGGTGGAAGAGGCTGCATCCACTCCAAGGCCATCTGTGACTGCTGCATAAATTTAAGCCCAGCAAAACACCTCAGTAAGGAGAAAAGAGAAGAGAATCAACTGCGAGGCCATGACAGATCCAAGGCTTTAGAGCTGCACAAGCAGGAGGGGGAGTAAAAAAAGTAAGACAGATTACCAAGTCTAAAAAGAGGGCTGAGAGCATGTGTGTGCAAGCAAAGCCACGGAAGGTTACAGCTGGACAGGGGGTTCATGATTTTTTGCAGATAACAGTTTCAACCACAAAAGTGTTTTCAAAGTGACGAATACGGTGGCAGTCCCCAGCCTCACGTCGACTGATACCTGCAAGGGATTAAAAGAGAGAAAGACAAGAAGAAAACTCAATCAATGTTCATTTATAAGAGCTGCATCAAGTCAGGGCAGGAAAGCAGATGGGATGCAATTGCTGCACGCTGAAATGCAGGAACAACACAGCCCATACAGAACATGGCATAATTTCATCTTCAGAACAGCCCCATTTCCCAGGCCGTGGTCCTGCAGTAAGAGCTGCCATGAGCTGGGAGCCACAGGGGAGCAGCTGGCTTCAGCTGACAGCACCTCAGTGTTATCTCTGAGACCAGAAATCCTCACAAAACCAGCAGAAGCTATAGGCTGGTACAGAGCCAAAGTGGGCTTAAAATCATCACCTGCTGGCTGTTTGAATCAGCACACACATTGATCCTGCCACGGCCTCAGCCTCTATGGAAAACAATGGCTGTTCCCCATGTCCCCGTGCTGCAGGAGCTCATCTCCTGGCAGCAGCACCAGGCAGATACAGCCTGGCCGTGCCCTGCTGACAAACAGGACCATGCCAGGGCTGCAGCTCTGCATGGGGATATGGGGGCTGCTCTGGGAAAGCAGCACATACAGCCCCATACAGCTCCTAGACACCCTCAGCACCACGCAGCTCGCCCAGAGAACCAAACCAAGAATAGGCTCATATTCCAAATAAGGCTTAAAAATAAACAGATAACTACAAATACTAAAACAGATTATTATTATTATTATTATTATTATTATTATTATTATTGCATCAACATTAGCATTTGTATATAAAATACATACTGTTGACTTTCATGAAATCAGTTTAAGGTAGTCTAATCTTCTCTCCTCAAAACTTTTTTCATATTATTAGGAACTTAATTAAAGGCAATTTGCAGATTTAATCTGCTCTGAATAGCTGCCACCATCCGCATTAAGGAAATTTTCTGAACGGTTCCCAATAGCACTGCTATTAGTTCGGACCCAGGAGTCCGCATGCAAATAAACTGCAAGCTCCTGCAAGTATTTGTATTAATATTTCTATTAGCCCAATAGGTGCAACAACAGAAACAATGACAGCAGCCAGCATCCATTTGCAGCAACATTTGGGGTTCAGCTGAATGAGGTGGGAAACACCTCAAAAGCTCTGTGTGCTTCCACCTGCAGGGAAACCCCCCCCTTCCCCCTCGCTCTGAGGCTGTTACAGCAGAAATAAGGGCTGGGATGCAGGGGCAGCTGAGCACTGTGAGGCTCTTACGTCTCCTGGTGCTCCTCCTCTTCAGCCTGTAGGTCTCCTTGCCGCTGCACAGGCGGTAGATGAAGGAGCCGAGCTGCTCCATGTCGCTGACGTGCTCAGTCGCAATCATCTCCTCCTGGATGATGTATGTCTGAGGCAGGTATGTCCCTTTCTGAAATGACACAGTTTCCACCAAATAAATACAGCTCTCTTATTGACATGATCTCTTATTAAGGAGAGGTGCTGCTAGGAGAGAGCCACCACAGACTAGAAAAAGTGGGAGAGAGGAAATGGAGGAACTGGGAGTATCCCAGGGATGGAGGCCACTGCTCTTGTTGCAGGGAGCTGCTCAGCAGTTAGGACTCTGCAAGCTGTGCCCAGCTTGGAGGTGCCTGGGGGCTACCTGGGCAATGAGCAGCCATGCTACAAGCACAGCTTGGACTGGGGGCACTTCTAAGCAGACTGGATGCTTACCAGGCCATGAAGCAGAGCTTCATTTATGGTCCCTTTTGCCTAAGGTTTGTCAAAGAAATAAAAGAATCAGCAGATTCTGCAAGAGGGAGCAATATGAGACGAAAAGGGAAGCAACAACAGCACAGTTTCAAACTTAATCTCTTCAATTTCCACCACAGGACTGGTTATCTCCACAGAGACGTACCTGGAAACACACTGCATTAAGTCAGCTCCATGCTGCTGGGCTAGTGGAGCCTCCCAGATCGATACAGCTCTCTTTTAATGGTGCAGCACAAGACTATTAGTGGAAGCCTGTATTACACTAACACAGCAGTTCTACAAGAAATTCGATTACTGATTCTCAGTGGGACAGCACAGGAGAGGGCACACGATATGTGCAGTTACGGGCATGAGCCCTCATGTTAACACAGGGGACTAGAGCTCAGGATCTGCCACAGCCTTGACACAGCTTACAGGCACACACACAGGCAATCCAGTCCTTTCATTGTTTTAGATTTAAATAGCTGTGGGAGCTGAGATAATCAGGAATTCTTGCTCCTCCATCACAGGACTGTGCAACAAACACGACACCATCAATTCTCTGCCAACAGTTTTAAGAAAACTAGAGCTTCCAGTATCTCCACTGGGAAATTAATCGGGTTCTACAACAGACGTGGATCATCCATCATTTAATTGGGTCATCTCCAGCTTCCTGCGACTGCACGGTGGGAGCATCCTTCCATCCTTTACTCTCAGGTACTCATGCAGCTCTGTTCACTGAACCGTCACGCAAAGCCAGACAGAAACCTGCAAGAAGTGGCATAGCTGCCATTTGCAGGCAAAGCACTCAGACAGGAGAGGCCCAGTAAACCACACAGCAGTCTGAGATCTGGGCTGGGCACAGCCGTGCCTGCAGGCTGCAGGGACCACAAGCAGGCAGCAGTCTGAAGAAAGGGCAAAGGCTTCACTGAGTGCCTGTGCTGCCAGAGAAAGCAGTTACAATTACTTGCTGCACTGAGGTTTGGTGCTAGAAGTAGGGTTGAAGCCACTGAACACCTTCAAAACCGAACCTGCAGCTGGAAATCAGTTTCATTCGTGGGTGACTTGACTGGATTGAAAGGAGAAAAGCAAGGACTAGCAAGGAGCACTTCAGAGAAGGGCACACCTCTGGGCAGCCTGCTCTACTGCCTCACGGTGAGAGGCTTTCGTGAGCATAAGACTAAGCTAAGCACTCAAAAGCGATGTCTCCAAGGTGCACATTAAAACCTGCATAGACAGGCTGGACACTTATCCATCCCAATAATCATGAAGTTATTTAAACTCACGTCTGCTTTGTATGCTCTTTAAAGAATTAAGGTCATAATAGTCATAAAACCATCTTAACTGCATTTTTATTCCCCTTTTAAACTCTATTTCCAATAAAGTATCATTTTCACTCCCTGCGATTTTATACCTGTTATTTGAGGACGTGACCAGCATTTCCAGTCTGCCAGTGTTTTTATAAGGCTCTGCCATCAGCCTGTGCAATCCTCTTTTCCATTTCCCCTGCTGTGGGGACTGGTCACCCGCCACGGTGCCTGGTTTGGAGTGAGCTGTAAGTAAATGTGTGTTGTAGCCCAGCGGGGCTCCCAGCACAGTGAACAGATGGTCACAGTGGTTGAGATTGCAAGGAGTGCTGGGAAACAAGCTAGGAGATTGACAAGGACCAGAGATCGGGCATCTCTCAAGGCACAACCTTTCACCTCTCAGCTTAACCCCACAAAGTTCAGCACACTGCAGGGAATTATATTGGCTTTTTTTGCTTTTAAACAGGCCCTCATGGAAGAGAGTAAGCAAGCCAGGCTAAAGACTTTGCTTCACCTTCTGCAGCCTTAAAAATCCTGGTCTTTTTCCTGCTGTTAAGATTTAATAGTGCTCTATTTTAAGGCTGTTTTCAGTCACTGCAATACATCAGCATGAACTGAACTGAACAAAACTGCCAGTACTAAACCCAATTAATGCCTGTTGAGAGCAAAACTGCATTAGACCAAAAGCTGCGTTTCAGCCCTCAGCATGGCAGGGGGAGCAGCCCGGATCACACTCCAAAGGGGTAAAAGCAGAAGGTCCAGTGCTTCCCATGGGGCATTGAGAACTCTGCAAAAGTAAAATACAGCAGCAAGAGCAAAAGGAAGGCATTTTTTTCCCCCATTGATTCCCACTCTCAGTAAACATCTGCTGCTTTTCTGTGCCACCCCAGTCAGGTTCATCTGTCATGTCTGCATTACTGTGCTGCCTGCAAAGTGATTGTTTCAGCTGCAACCCACAAAGGCTTCGCTCTGCATGAAAACTAAGCTCTGTCAGGTCCAAGGCTCACCTTCACAAACACCATTTTCTGTTTCTGCTTCCCAAGAGCCCAGAAAAGCACACAAAATAAAGCAGGACTGCAGCGTACCTTCACGTTAACCAGCAGCTCCCAGAGGTTGCGTGGAGGCATCACGATAGTGGTGTTCAGCTCAATGACGTAGCATTTATCCAGCGTTATGTCATGATAAGCTGTTAGACCCTGTGTTCCAAGCAGAGAAATTAACAAATTGAGCCCTTCTCAATGAAATGTGGCTGCAAACATGGGTGAAAGGAGGCTGAGCAGAGCAGGAATGAGGTACTGTTCAGTAAACCAGAAGCACTGCAGACTGAAGCAACCTCAGTCCACCCTGAGGAACACACAAGACCAGCAGGTTGGAAAAGCTCAGACATGGCCCCGAGGGGGGAGGACAGCTCAAAAATGAGATCAATGTGCAGATATGGGACAACGGCAATAGTGCTATGTCCAGAAAGAAGCCAAGAGCCCCTTACTCGCTGGAAATCGTGGATGATATCCGCAGGGTCACTCCCTCCAAACTGCGGCACCGGGACATTGATTTGCTCATAGTTCTCATCGATGTAAATCTTGACATCTTCGTGCAGTTCCAGCTGCCCTTTGAACGGCGAATACAGCGAGTCTTCATAAAGGATGCCGCAGTGAAACACGCTCTCACGGGGAAGCTGTGGGAATGAGATCCAGCTGGAGACACAACACACATACACCCCACATCCCATTAACAACTACAGCCAACGCAGCAAAAACTGGGTAAAAATACCCTTTCTGAACGCCTTTCTGAGGCATTTGGTACATATTTCAAGGTCAGCCTGGTGGCCAGAGGATGCTCTTGATGAAGGCAGTTCAAAACACTCCAGTGAAACAAACCCGCCTCCCTTCCTGCTGGTCAGATCCAAAGGGAACAGAGGATTCCCTGTGGGATTTCGCAAAGGCTCAGCAGAAAGGTAAACTGTCTGTGGACTCTTAGATTTTGTGGCTGGGCTGTTCCACAGACACGGCTTCCAGTAATTGCATTTTTCTGCATAAGGCATATAGGCTTGGAGCAAGCAAATCATCACTTCTAAAGGTACTTGTAGCTTATATGTGGCAAATGCAGCAGGACGAAAACAGGAGCTCCTCCTCTCCTGCAGTCCAGAGGGACAAACTGCAGTCCAGAGGGACAAACTTGCTTGCACCAAAATCCCTGCACCTGGGCCCACCAGATTACCACCGGTGTGTGGGAAAGCTGAGCAGCCCTATGGTTGTCATGGGATTTCCAGATCAGATGTATGTGAGCACAAGTAATAAATAATTGATGCACCCGAAAACAAGGACTGCAAATTAATTTGACAGCATAAGCATGTACAGAGCAAGGAGAGTAAAAAAAAGAAGACACTGCTGAGTGGATAAGTGCTGGCTGAGCAGCAGAACGAGGTATTCAGTGCAAATTGATGCTTGAGGTTTCTTGGCTAAGCACTCAGCAAGCCACAGAGCATAGCAGCTTCCTCCTTAAAATGGGGCTGTGCTGTGTCTCCCTCCCCATGCTTTGACCCACTGCTGCTTAAATCTACAGCACTGCCAGCCCAGTGCCTCCGCCAGGCAGAGCTTTGCAAAGCCTACATGAAAGAAAAGATGCTGAATTTAACAGAGGATGTAGGCCCATCTGCCATTTCATCTCCAGCTTTCTTTGATTTGCTTTGCTTGCTTTATTAATAGCAGCATCTATTTTTGTTATGCTCACAGAGTTTCTCTGTGCTACAGCCTAAAAAACCCATTCCAAAACGCTGCTTTGCCTTGCCTGTACCCTCTGCTCCCTCCAGGGCTTGCTCAACCTCTACAACCAGCCAAGCTTTGAAAACTGGTTGACCACTGACAGCAGTAACATCGAGTTTACAAGGCTGAACTTGCAGGTCATATTTTTAGAGAGTTAAAAAAAAAAAAAACCACAAAACGAAACACAAGAGAGGGGAAGAGGAGGATATCTGGAAGGCCCTTCCTGACAGCCAGGACAGAGGTGAGCCTGAGCCCAGCACTTCAGACATGTCCCATCTGCAGGGCCCACAGTTACCAGCTCCCAAATCCCCACTGTGCAAAGCAACAAGCAGCAGCACAAATCAAAGGCTCAATGCAGTTTGCTTTGCTGCTCTGGACTGAGGAGCCAACCATCCTTCCCACCTCACCCATACCTGTGTGATGAAGAAGTATCTGTAGACATACGTTGATGCAAAGGCCAAGCCGAGGAGCAGCACAAGGAGACCCATGGTCAGGTAGCACACTCCGCTGAGCGATGACCTGCGGCCCTGCACCACGGGAGCCTGCTCCTCCTGCGAGGCAAGAGCGAGAGCATCAGCCAGCTGCTGCCAAAGGGACCAGAAAATCAACAATATGTCATTTAAAGGCTACACACAAGCTTGGGGCACGAGACTGAAGAATGCAGGCAGGGTCCTGCAACTTGACTTCACATCAGGAAGCATTTTGGCCAGGGTGCTACAGGGGCTGAAGCCCCAAGGCTCCCAACCAGCTTTGTGGAGCTGCAGTTGCAGCACACTTCCAGCAGAAATTAATCTGTATGCATTTCCCCTTTGTCCCAGCTCTGGAGGACCTGCAGCACACTGGCAGCTCCCTATGCCGAAGGATTGGTGTTTAATCAGTTTGTTGCCACTCGTCCAGCAAACAAAGCAAGTTGAAAAATAAAGCATTTGAAGTTCATCTCCTCTCTCCCCTCCCCCTCCTCCTACAGATGAGAGGTGGCAATGGTGACAAGCCACAAAGAAAAGAAAATCACAACTCTGCAGAAGTTTAAAGGTTCTCTGACACAAACAGCTCCGATGAGGGAGTCGTGCTGTATGTCAAGTGTTCCACGAAACATATTTCCCCAGGTACCTGTCATTGGAGAAACAATGCAGCCAGTGGGGGTGGAAAGGAACACAAAGCTCTGCTGCTGCTGACACTGAGGCATGGCTGGGAAAACGGTTAATGCTCCGCGAGCAAATCTCATCCTAAGGGTGCTGGGTTCCCATGCTGGTAACGCACCACCCAAGCTCTGCATTTGGGAGGAGGTGGGGAAGATCCTCAGTGCTTTGCCCTGGGGGAAGCTGTGATATACCAGGAAAAGATGGAAAAATAACCCTGCAAAACCTAACAGAGGAAGGAAAAGCTCAACAGCCACTTTTCTGATGGAGTGGAAATGAAGGCAGTGAGGTTAACAATGGTATCAGGCAGGAACAATTAACTCCAGCCCTGTGGTATATTGTGTACAAACAGCAGCTGAAACCTTCACCGAGATGCAGATCTCCTCCTCCTCCCACATCTGAAGGCTGCCAATCCTTGTCACTAGGAACAAACTGCAGTTTACAAGCAACCACGTGTCCATTGGCAGTGAGCTTCAGGCAGTGACCAGAACATTAACACTCAACAACACTAACATCACCCAGCAGATGTTTAGCGGTATCTTGCAAGAATTCATCAGCCAGATGCTCTTTTTGCAACAAATCACCCTACCAACCAGCCTTCTACCTCAAAAACAAACTTTTTTTTTTGTCAAGAGGTCAACACCCTGCAGGCTTCCCCTTGTGCAACCTGTGGGAAAGGCAGGGCTTGCTCTTTCTCCCTGTGGAAGGCATCCATGTCTCAAGAAGAGCCCCTGCTCGCCCGGCGTTCTGCTGCAGGCACTTCATCCCACCGGGCGAAGCACAGGCAGCTCCAGCACAACCTGGATCCCCAGATGAGCTGAGTCAGCTCCAGTGTGCAGGCACGATCCCTTTGCAGATGCTCTACGAGCCAGTGCCTGGCAGCAGGCAAAGGTGTTGAGTATAAAAAGGAACTCCTTTTCTTGGATAGCACAGGATATTCCATATGCTTCAGCACCCTGCCTGCTCACAGGGAGGGCGCAGGAACACAGCGCAGGCGGCAGGCACCCAGCTGGGAGGAGAAGAGGTTATGCTACGGACCATCTGGTAGAGGAGTCTTCAAATCAGCCTGGGGGGGAAAAAAAGCCCTAATTCAGTCTGGGGATTTTCTTCACAATTTCCAGGCTTTCTGAGGACACGATGCAGGGAAACTCCTCTGCTGCACAGATGGGGTTGGGAAGGGTCTGAGCCACCAGGCCAGTAGCGGCTCCAGCGCTCTGTGCTCAGGGAAGGAGAGAGCCTGTGAGCATGGGCTGCAAGCTGCCTTTGGCTCCCCAGTGCCAGCAGATGGCCTGCAGCACACCTTGCTCTTCCCCAGCCTGCACACAGACCTCACATCCACACCAGCAACTTTCTTAGAGCAAGGTCAGTGCAGACTCCCCACTGGGACTGCTGTGTCTTTTTGAAGAACTCATCCTTTAAAAATATGTATACAGAAGTCCTTGGAGGTCCTTGGCCGTTGGAAACACAACCCAGTGCGAGCTGCTAGCCATAACCTAATGAGCTGCCATCTTTCAGATATCTTATCAGCACAGTCTAGCCTTATGAAAAATAGATCTACACTTCAATCTCTCTTCCTGACCGGCGTCTTGCTGGAGATGACAAAGTGTGGAAATGAAAGGTGCCGTGTCCTGCCTCGCTCCCTCTGACTCACAGCACTCCTCAGCAAAGCCAGGCTCAGCGCGTGCCCTTTTCCTGCTTCTTCAGCTTTTGAAGCAGCTCTGTCTGCCTCCCTTCGTCAGCTGCTGCCAGGAGATCAAAACAGCACAGCGGCTCCTCCAGGAACACAGCTAAGGGCAGGCAGCTCTTCAGAGCTTATCAGTTTTCTCTACTCTATTTCCTCCAGAATGACATCTAATTACACAGGTGGAGAAACATCACAGCCAATGCTTCGCTCAAAGTCTTCTCTCCTCTGGCTGCTCTGAGATTTGAGATATTCTCCCTCCATATTTATGTAACTTGCTATGGATGCACAAGCACATATACCCCTAACATATATTAACGTATATTAACGTATAACACGTGCCCAATAACGTAATATCCAGCCTACAGCCAGATCTGCTCGTGCACATCTCGCTGATTAGAGGATGCATTTGTTAAGCTCTCCATCAACCACTTTTCCTGCATTTATGAAACACATAGGTTTCAAATCTTTCATTTTAGACATCGCAGGGCCTGATGAGCAGGGGGCACAGCTTGGCAAGTGCCTAAATGCACAGCTTCAGCGGCACAGGAGCTTGGGGCCACTAAAAATAGTAGATGCGATTTTGATGACTGACAAGTGAGGAGAGAAATGATATGGAGTAAATACTCAAAGGGATGCAGTTTTGAGAGCAGCTCTAGCTGAAAGGCAGTAAAACACGTCAGCCATCTCCAGGAGGTGCTTGTTGCCTGCACTCTTGATGTGAAGGATGCACCGATGCAATTACAGCCACTGCCACAGGCAGCCCTGCCTTCCTCTCCTAAGGAAGCAGGATCAAAATGTAAGAAACTCACATCAGAAAACCTAATTGATCTTGCTGCGTGCTTAGTTTTGGCAAACAAAGGCCAAGATGGGAAAGGAAGAATAATTTCAAGGCCTAGACCTTCAGCATATGAAGTCCCATATTGATTGCAAAAATCAAAAACTGCTTTACAGAACATAAAGACCTACAGCAACAATACCTCTATTGACTTCACCTGCAAAAAAGCACAGCTGGCAGCTGGTCACCGTGGTGCCGACACAGGGCTATAAGCTGGTACTGAGTGAGCCCTGTTGGACTTGGCTTTGAGCATCTCCAAGTGAATCCCACCAAAGCCACCACCCTGGGACAGAACAAGACGGCCCTTCCAGACTGATGAGCGTTTCTATGACTTTAGATCAGGAAAGAAAATCATGTGTGTATGCATGCATATATATACACACACATATATATGGCACACGGTTTCCAAGGCAACCAAAGTTCTGTGCCGCACTTGAGCAGCGCTCGTGCAGGGCCACAGAGCAGCGCTTCCATGGGGAGCACAGCTGATGGCTTTTGGACTCAGAGATGCCTGGGAGCCAAAAAGGAGGGCTGTAATTAAGAGACTATCACAGCTGAAGGCAAAAGGTTGCCATAAATGAATCTAATCGCATCTTTAAGCGACACGGCCGCACGTGACTAGGAACAAAGCCACCTGCCTCAGGAGTCTCTTTGCAGCACTGCAATTAGAATATCAAAAACAACCGCCGGCTAATTAAAAACCACAGCTTTGTTGCTATCTGACAAAGCCAGCAGGATGTTAGAAACGCAGCCTAGCATGTGAGAGCTCCTGAACGCTCAGTGGTCCTCCCTTCCCACTCTCCCACCAGCAAGAGGGACACAAACCTCCTCTTTCCTCCCTGTCCCATCTCATTTTTGAAGCAAGGGGCCGTTTCTTCTCCCTCTTTGCACAGGGATGAGGAATTCATTATTTCTATACATTTTATTTCTCTTGGTCGAGGTGCAACAGCTTCCAGCTGGAGGCTTTCCAGCCTCCCCCTTCTATTTCCTGGGAGTAAAACCACTCAAGGCATTAGCAGAGCCAACCAAGCCTGTTGCAGAAATAAGGCTGTTCTTACAGAGCACACAGCTGGAGGGCTGCATGTCCCATGGAATAGACAGGAGCAGAAATACATTAAGCTGCACAGTTGCTCCAATACAAAACACACTGCCCAGTGATAACCTCTTCTTCCTGCAGCAGATTCCCTGTCAGAGTCAGCTCTACTTGAAAATTCACCACAAAGAGACAGTATGTAGTTTAACAAACAGCAAAAGAGAGGAGAACGTTGACTCTTCTCAGTTTTACTGTTCTATCTGAGTTCATCATGTGGCCACAGCGGCGGGAGAGCTCTGCAAAGCAAATCCAGAGGATGGGTTAAGCAAACAAGCAGAAGCCCAGACCCTACCACACTGTCCTCCCTTGTATGCATGTAAATGCCACACGTGACCTGGGAAGAAAACACCAGCTCAGAAGTGAAAATGCCTTTTCCATCCCCCACGATGCTTTTTGGGTTTCTGTGTTTTTCATAAAATCATAGAATGGCTTGGGTTGAAAAGGACCACAGTGATCATCTAGTTTCAGCCTCCATGCCCAGTTTTTCCCACGCCCAAAGCAGGCAAGCACAACAGCTTCTTCCACACACAAAGCTACAGAGGCCTGGGTTCTCCTGCTCCTGGGGGGAATACCCTTCCATCTGCAGCTCTGCAGTCCACATCTCTGCGGTGAAGGAGAGCCATGTGGTTCCACATTCAGTCCCATTTGTACTGTGTCTGCTAGTATTGGCCATTCTGTCTCAATCTCCCCTTCCAGTTTTAGTCAGATCCCTTGCCATGTTCAGCTGGAATATGAAATATTAATGCCTGGAATCCAGTATGAGACCCATGTCCTGCATTTGACTGGAGTGGTCCCCAGAGGAGTCCAGGGGTGTTTTACCAGTTCAGACCAATTTCCTCCCCTTCCAAGCACCCCCAAGAAGGCAGCAGCAGCGCTCCCTGCAGCCCACACAGACACCAGAACAGCCAGGGACAACCAGAGGCACCAGAAGGCACACTGGGGCAGTGAGGAGACTGAGAAACCCCACAGATGGTGGCACTGCGGAGCTCTTCCCCTCATTTCTTATCATTTACCCCTCGTGAAGCAGAAGACTTTAATGAAACACGATGAATCACAAATGCACAAGAGTATATATCCCAGAGCCATTAAAGGCATGGCAGATATATGCACTTCCATTCCAGACTCTAAATCTGGACTTCAATTAAAACTCACTGAATGCTATTATGCATCTGAGAAGATATTTTCCAATGAATACAACAAATGATATTACTGACTGCATAGCCTCAGACTACCTTCTGCCTGAGGATGCTGCATTCCCCAGCTTCTGCTACCAACAAGAAGATTCTTTTATAAGCCCTTAACAAGTTGCTATTGCCTCAAAATCACATTAATTTTCTGACTGAAGTAAACTTGTATGTTCTTTTCAATTCACCCAATCTGCACAGCAGATGAGCATGAGGCTCATCATGAGCCAGCTTGCTGTTAGGAGCCCTTGCCTACCGCTCTTTGGGACATGGCACTATTGCAGCCATCTTCCACTTGCACATCTCTGCATGTACCAAGCACCTGCCAAAATTCACAGCCTGCAGAAGCCGCCGCTGAATCATTTCCCAGCTCTGGCTCCTATCACTAGGATTGAAGTTTCAAGATCAAAGAGAAAAGGAATGCAGAGCATCTCGTTTGCATGTCACCAATGTGATTTTGCTGCAAGACAGCTAGAGCAAGAGACACAGGTAGGAATTGTTGGCAGCAGGAGAGGGCATGGCAAGAGAGCCAGGCTCCAGCACGATCAGCCTCACAGGCAGGAGGTTTTTTGGGCAGCACACCCCTCGGTCGAGATGTGCACCAACTGCACCCAGAAAGCCATTACTGAATCCAGGATCATAAATAGCCTGAAAAATAGCTTCAGGAATAGGCCGCCCCATCAGTGGGCATGCTCCCTGACACCCCCCTGTCACCAGCTCACCACCACCCGTTCCTGCTCTCCTGTCACTTACGCTGTCTCCCTCACCTGCCCTTCTGCTGGAATAAAGGAATCATTAGTCTTCATTTTAAATTCACATTCTAAAGTTCCTTTGTAGATCTTGTGGGCTTAACAGAACAACACAGTGCTCCCCAGGAGGCAGAAGGCAAAGAACAGAACCCGCAGTACTGGGTCGGGCACAGTGGGGATGGGTGGATGGTTGGACTAGGTGATCTTGGTGGTCTTTTCCAACCTTAGAGATTCTGTGATTCAGTATTTGCTGCTTAAGCCAATTTTCTCCATCTGTCACAACCTGAATCAGGGCAACTTTGGTTGTAGGGATCTGGCAGCACTCAAGATGGAAGTACGCTTCTGCTACCTTTATTTCCCATGTTAGTACTTTTAACCCTGTTCTCACTCTGTTCATCAGAAGCAGCCAGGTCCTGAGCTCACACAGCATTGGTGGAAGATGGCTCCCACCATGGGGAGTGGCCTGGGGGGCAGCACCCAGGTCTGTGTGAGCCCTGCTCCCAGGCTGCTCACAGGGCTGCCACCAAGGGCAGGAAGAAGCCTACCACTGCTTCTCTCCTAATGAGATGAGACCAAGTCTGGAAATCACTAAGAAAACGCAGCCGGCCACGTTCCCCACTGCAGGTTCTGGGATGAGCTGGATTAACATCAGATCGAGCGCTCTGACACTGACAACGCAGTTAGGAGAGCTGTGAGCATGCCAGCTCGTGACGTGGGAGATCACGGGGGTGTCAGTGACCTCATGAACTCCTCTGAAGCTGAGCGACCCTCTGGGGAGCTCCCTGTAGCAGGGAACGGCCTGCAGCACTGTGGGAAAGGAGCAGACCCATGGCTCCCCATAGGGTTTGGGTCAGGGAGATACTGGGGTTCAATAAGTGGTCAGACTGCGCACACAGCTCCATACATTTCAGAATGCAGAAGCACGTCTGTCCTCCTGCATCAGCCAGGGCTGCCCCAGGCCCCAACCACAGGGACCACCACCCGCTGCCCTCCACCAGCCCTTGCCCAGCCCGGCAAATTTGGCTTCTGTGTGTCAACTGGGACTGCAGAACAGCTGAAACAAGCTATGCGTGCTCTCATCCTGAGCTTTTCATCTTGCCCCAGCCACTCTGCTGCCCTCCACGCCAGCCCTGAGCCTTCAGAGATGTCACAACCTGAAACCTGGCCGCCACTGCCAAACCCCAAACCACGTTCCCCACAGTAACAACCCCGACCAAAGGATGCGCTCAGGTCCATGCTGCCCACGGATCACAGATCCGCATAGGACTGCACGTAACCCGCCCCGTCCCTTCCCCACCTCCCAGACTTCCAGCCCTTTGGCACAGAGGCCGATATCCACACATCCCGACGCTTCCAGCAGCCGCAAGCTCCGAGCACAGACCGGACCTCATGCGCGGACCCCAAAGTTCGCTTCGCACACCGCGCACGAAGCGCCGCAAAGAGGGACAGCCACCCCGGGGGTCCCCGCCCCGCACTCACGGCGCCCGCGGGCAGCAGCACGGCGCCCGCCGCCCCATCGCCCCCCGCCGCCTTCTCCTTCTCCCGCTCCGGCTTGAGCGCCGCGGCCGGCTGCTGGACGCCGATCTTCACCATGGCCCCGCGCCGCCGCCGCCGCCGCCGGTACCGCCTCGGGGAGGTGCCGCTCCGCC
>JACDJE010000271.1:572645-622601 GCA_016647715.1 Pavo muticus | reverse complement strand
CCCGCCCCGCCCGCAGCCCCGCCGCGCTCCCGCCCCGAGCGCCCGCCGGAGGTCCGCTGTCCCCCGGGGTGCACCGCGTCCGTGCCCGGCCCAAGGAGCGCACAGCGCGGAGCAGAGAACGAACACTGACGGTTTTGTAAAGACAACAAAATGAGGGGAAAAAAAACCACGTTAAGGAAACCCCCTCATCCTCCGGGGCAGACGTAGGCAGCAAGGAAAGCTGCACGCTGCCGGTGGTAAAACACAGCAATACCCTTACATTGATTTCATCCACTTAAACACGGTATTTATTGATAATAAAGTCATTATGAGCATTTTCTTCTGATCCAGAAGGATTCATTATGCGACTGAGTGCTTTACGTCATGTTACGAACCCAAGCCGTTGATAAATTAGTGCCAGATTTTGTTTGCAAAAGGCTCCTTTGGCAACGATTCAGAGTTGACTCACAACGACCGCACACAGTGCTGACTTGCCATTGTTTGGTGCGTGGGGCTGCGCAGCCCTCCCAGCATCCCAATGCGTGGTAACGCATCAGGACTGCAAGCTTCACCCTGCACGGAGAGGATTTCCACAGCAGCACCTGACTGCAGGAGCCCAGACAGTACAGCGCTGAACTCCTGCCACCAGGAGCATCACAGCCACATCCAAGCATCTCACGCTGACCATGCAAGAGGAGAGACTCCTAACTGCAATAATAATGGTTGTCCTAAATGACGTTGTTGGATAGAGCCAGGAAGCACCCAGAACAAGAGCAGAGGGTCAGAAATCCCTGAGCCCCACCCCACACCACCTGCTGCTGGTCCTGCAATCTGCCACAGCCTGGGCCTGCCCTTGTTCAGGCTGCTCTGGCACATGGCTTTCCGTACAAGAAATGCAGAGAGCATCTCACTCTCACCACACAGAAGAGATAGAAATGCAATGAAGTAAAAGCAGCGTGAAAGCTCTCAGTACATCTGGATAAGCAGTATAAAAAGTTTGACGTGCAAATCTTTAGCTTGAAGTCAATATATTGAGAAAATTGGGTTTTTCTCTCCCCATTTGTGGCCAATTTTGTCTTCCAAATGGAAAGCAGCATTGATCAGACATGCCAGACTGACATCAGAGTGTGTTGGGGGGTCTTCTGCTCACAGCTTACCCTAGAAGCATTATTCTCCATAGGGAAGCCTCAGCTGATGGCCTGCCGCCCTGCGTTAATGGCAGCACACACAAGTGCCCCAAACAACACACCAGCTCCAGTGTTTGTGAATTGAACTGGAATACCCCAAACAAAACTGGCAGCACTGGTGGGGAAGGCAAGTTATTATCCAAATCATAGAATCACAGAGTGGTCTGGGTTGGAAGGGACCTTTCAGATCATCTAGTTCCAACCCCCCTGTTATAGGCAGGAGCTCCACATACTTCAGCTGGTCGTTGATGTATATAGCAAGACCTCCTCCCCTTCTCCCCTGCCTTGTTTTCCTAAAGAGTTTATACCCGTCTATTCCTACACCCCAATCATGAGAGCCACCCCACCACGTCTCAGTGATGCCAATGACATCAGAGCCCTGTAGGCACACACACACCTGCAATTATTCTTGCTTGTTCCCCATGCTCCATGCATTAGTGTACAGGCAGTTGAGTTGGGCTCCCATTGAGGCTGATTTACCAATTGGAGTTCCCTTATCCTGCACTTTAAGTGCTGCCTTACTGGCCTGTGATCCTACTCCAGGCCCAGGGCATCCATTACCATCATCAGCCTCAAAGTGGGATGGTTTGAGGATCCCCTCTCCCAGCAACTAATTTAAAGCCTTCCTGATTAAATTGGAAATTCAAAATATGTATTTTAAAAATGTATAGGAAGACATCCAAATGTTTATTAAATGAGTCAAATCAAAGCCTAAGCACTTTAAGCGTCTTTATTTACTTAACATTTTAGTATTTAGTGACAGTCACAGCCATGTCATCCTGAGGCATCTCCTGATTTCAATTACATAGCTGGAAAAATGGCTTCCTTTGCAAGCATTACAAAAAACCACCCTACTTGTCATATGCCAAGTTTCAGGCTAAAAGAATCCTTCAATAGGAAATCTCCTCCAGCTGTTGGCCCTTTAGCCTGAGCCTTAGAGGATGAGCACTGACAATGAGCCCAAAGTTTCTCACCAATACAGCCTAACAATGGTGACACTCACCTTGCAGTGGAGAACTGACATGTAATTCATAACACTCCTCGGTCAAATCTACTGTTGTTTCTATTATTAATCAAGCACATTTCACTTTAAAGCTGCCACCTTACTGACTTCATTAAAGCCATCTGATATTTTATTAGACCTTGATAACAGAGTCTCCATCTCTTGCATGTAATTAAGTTGAATCCCAGGAACAATTTACTCGACTGATCTTTCATTAAGCACAGCAGCATGACAGTACTTCTGAAGTAATGGATCAGTGGCAATTTTATAAACCTTCATTACAGAAACTGTCTGCTGCCTTGTCTCTTTTCACGTTTCAAGAGTGTGCCACTTCATGTAGGAAAAAAATCAAATGATTAAAGAGAGAACATAAGAAAATTGCCTTAATCCACGGTAGGCCAGCCAGACTCTGTTTGTCTGTTTCTGGGCTGCATCTATTTCAGAATTCAACCCACTGTGTTAACAGTCCATAACTGTATCAGGCTGGGAGAAAATGTGAATTTTGAAGTCATTCTGCTTTCCCGCTGCAGTTCCAGTAAGGGACTGTACTGGATAGCATGCTGTAAAAATGAACACAGCTTTCATTTTCCCTTCCTTTGCCACACTGCTAAGATATCAGCTGGGCAGAAAGCACAGACAGAGGTTGGGCTAAAAAAATGAAATAATCGCTCCTAAGGGAAGAGACCACAAAAGGGGAGGATGCACTGATGGATTTTACTACTCTTTGTACAGTCTACTTCTAGTTACCCCAAATAATTACAAGAGGCAAAGCAATTACCTGCAGCCAAAGGCAGAGAATCAATGCAGCAGTTTCCATGGAAAGCTATAGTGTTCATCTGTAGCCGAGCAGATTCACTGCCATTCGTGGGTGGACACACTGCACCCAGCTCTGGGGATGCATGTCTGCCCCTACCACAGCTCTCACGGATTGAGTCTTTTCTTCCTCCTCTCCTCTTCTTGGAGACAAAACCGATGGTTAGGCAGCAGCAGGACACAATGGGCCACCAAGGAAGGTGAAAGGAAATGTATTGCCATTATGTACTTCACAACAACAGCTGAGTAATTTTCTCCTAATAGTAAGAATTATGCTAGATTAGTCTCACTCCTGGAAATGGGCAGGCTCCTGGTCCCCCAGATGTCCCTCTTTTATAAATTCTAGTCTACAAGAAGCTAACGCTTATCATCCATCAGTCATCATCTAAAAAAAAAAACAAGTATGTACATTTTTAAAAGGATGCACAATTGATTTGACATGAACCACTACAATAAATCAACCATTGTGGTGGCCAGAGCCAGGATGCTTGCTAACATTTGTTGCTTACTAACCATCAAAAAAAACCCAATAGGTGTAAGTGAAAAAGTGTGTGGGGGGGGTGGGGGCAGTGAGAAAGGAAGAGAAGAGGTGGCACGGTGATGGTGGCAGTACTCTAGCCTGAAGTCTGAGGAAGTCCAGGAAGCAGTAAGGCTCTATTTCTTACCTTTACATCTGAATGCAAGTGTTAACACAAAGATTACAAAAGCAACAGAAATGGAGTGCAGAGGAGATGCTGGTTTAAGACAACGAAAGACATGAAAGATCTTCAGGGGCACATGTCTTCTCCGCAAGCAACAAGCTGAACCAAAGCCTGCTTCTTACTGCCAGGGACCTGCAAGCAAAGAGAGCAGAAAGGGGTCCTGGGAGGCTGGCAGATCCCCATACCATACGGACTAATATCACAAAGCCAGCAGACCTATTGGGTCTGACAGGTGTGGGCAAGTGCTCCTTTGTAAGGAGCTCAGCCAAATCGGAGCCACCAGACTCATCACACAGAGTTACTTGGTACAGATGCAGTGTAATACCAGTCTTGGATGTAGGCAGCAAAGCAGCACTGACTTCAGTTCCTATGGTGTCAGGTGCCTGGCTCCAAGCAAACATGCCTGCAACTACAGTTCTGAGTGCAACGCACATTTTAGTCAGCTAAAGAAGGGCTGGGTACTTTCAAGAGGTGTGTACTGGCCTATGCCAGCAGCCCCCAGCTTTCACCAACTCCTGCCCATGAGTCAAGTACAATACTGTCAGCAAAGGCCACCCCACCTGCCAGCCTCAGTACAAGTCTCTGCCACGCTGCTTGCCTGCAAACTGCAGCCTCAAAGCCAGCTAGGACAACAGGCAGCTCTCCACTTGTGACATGAGCTGAGCACTTACCACAAGCCAAAGAAATGCTCCCAGCCCTCTACTGAGCTGGTCAGATGCACAGAGCTCAGGTGGAGCAGTTAGTCAGATTGGTTTCACTGAGGATTAGACACAAGGCTGAACACACAACGGTCTGATCCAATCGATTCCTATTTTCTTCTTATCTCTCAGTTTTCTTCTTTCAAGCCAGCAGCCAAACGAGCCAGAGTGGTATCACTATCCTCTGTTTCCACTGCAGGGCTTGCTATGAGTGAGCGCGTGTGCTCAGCCTGGGTAAAACAACACACTGAAGAGAATGGAGCCTGACACTGAATATCACCACCAGTTCTCCAGAAGACACAAGGCAGGGAAGAAGGCAAGAAAAGGTGGTCTCTCTCCGGGATCTTGGCTGCTGAAGGCTCAGAGAGAAATGCTGTGGTGTTCTGTGACAGCCGTGTCCCCTGAAATGACTCTGCTCCGTCTCTTCAAGTAGCAGATCACGATGAACATCTCAGGGCTTTATGTTACATGCTTGGAAAATTACCACTATCTTGAACTCAAAAGGGATGAAGTATCACAGAACACTGTAATGCTATCAGTAATCCTTAGGAGACGGAAATTTCAATATTAACAGGCTGGAGGACTGAGCAAGAAAGAGCCTGAATCTCCTTTCATACCTGTTTGCCTCTTCTGTATTTACTGACATTCGTGCCCGGTGCAGGGTCATTGCCCAAAGCACAGCAGACACCCTCATCTTTTTTTTTTTTTTTTTTTTACCCTGTTTCCTTAGCTTCTTTAGGTACTTTTTCTTGGTTTCTTGCCTTCGAACCCAGTACTGAAAATATACATCAGAAAGAAGCAGCAAAACAAAAGCATCAAACCCACGGCCAGCATGTCAGACAAACATGCAGGCAAAAATGTCACACTGAGAATCCATGCCAAATAACCGCTTGGACATCCTCAGTTTGGCCTTTTTCATGTGCAAAACTGCCAGTACTGTCATACCCAAAGCCACTGCGAATTGGATCACACAGGAAGAATCTGCCATCCCTCCTAGCAACACACTGACGTACCCCGAACATAATTAGTACTTTAAAAATCTCTGTATTGCATAGCTGACAAAGAGTTTTCATTGCAAGAGACAGGGATGCTTCTATTTATGGCATCAGCACCTATTATACAAATTCAAGCTCAGAGGCAGCAATAGGCAGAAATTGATCTAGCCTGTGCTATGGAAGTATCCTCTGTTCTGCAGCACCAACAAAAAGCCAAAGCAAGCGGATCCAACCACAAATAACTGTAATGCTCCTACTCAGAAGGCCCCAGGGACCTGCACCAAAACTAGTGTTCCCTCAAACCCTGAACTGCCTGCCCATGAGTTACTTCACCTCCCCTATGAGAAGAAAATTACCAAGAGGAAAAAGGGTACCAAACGTTATTTTTGGTTTTAAGTAACGGGAGTAATCTGCCCACTCCCCTTGTACTCACCAGCTGAAACTCACTCAAGTGTTACAGAAGCTGAAGGCAAACACCCAATCCAGGAACCTTCAGCTTTCTGTTGCTTCAGTTCTCCAGAAGCATGAACAATTCAGTGCAGGGCCAGAAGCATTACCTATTCCCACCTATTATAGTTGCTCCTTCTTCCTTTATTTCTGTTATTCGCTGTTGTAGACAACTTTAACATAAAGGTACTAATTCAGCTGACAACGTGGAGCTTCTATTTATCTCCCAAAGGATTAAGGAAAAGCAGCTGGCTTTCCTTAGGGGAAAAAGAGGGTTTGTAGCTACGCACTCTTATTTACAGTGCCTGCTATACTCCTGTGACACGGCCATGAACACGGCCACAGCACCTGGGCCTACTGATCTTACTGACCAGGAATTGAGACCTAGGCCCCTTGCAGAAGTCAGCCATAAAGGATGTTCACTCAGCCAACTTGCCAGAGCAGCCATTTGCCTCCTAAGGGACTGACAAAGGAACACTCAGCAGTGAAACATCCAGAAGCACAGGCTGCTATGAAACCTCTCTCAAGCACACACACAATTCACAATGTTGTTTCTTGTCCCTATACACACCTTCATGCTTTCCAGACACAACCCTGGCACAGCACGTGGCTGCAAGCATGCCGACTGGCACAAAGATGTACATAGATGTACATAGATGACAAAGCCGTGTGGATGCCGAAAGTCCTATACTGAGTTGGCTCAAACAGTCCTAAATAGAAACAGAAACATCAGCTTCCCCGCTGGGGGAAAAGTAAAGAGGCAAGAGATGAAAAGGCCAACAAATAAGCAATAGCACTGTCTTAAAAAAATCTCTGTCCTAAGTTCGTGACTCAGCATAAGTTTGAGGTCTTTTCCAGGACACAGCTCCAAGAAAAGAAAGGAGGGGAGGGATGCAACAAAACATTTACTTCAGAGTCTCATTTTACAATTCCTGTAAATATTTTAAAAGAGCAGCAGGCAGTCACAGAGGGACAGAAGATACAAACACCTTAAGTCACTCCTGTTTGTTAAAATTCGTATTTGATGAGTAATGTAGCCTTTAGGTTACTATGGCAGCAAGATCCATCACCTAGGTGACCAAGCACTAATGATATCAGCATTAACTTATCCCTACACACACACACAGAGTGCACATTACTGGATATCATTTCTTGCATGATGTTTATCTCCATACCAACAGAGCATATGGACAACCTCCATGAGGAGCCAACTCTCTGGGCAGCATCAGCCCACCCTGCTATGCACAACTCCTAAGGCACCACCTGTGTGAGTGCTGGGCACCCTGTGTATCCAATGTGAACTTGCAGAAAAACAAATTCTTGAATAAAAGGCCAAGTTTCTGATGAACAAAGAGGCCATTTCACATACAAGAGGATCTGAAGTATAAATACACACAAAAAACCAGTAGTAATCTCTTGGAAAAACGAAGGGAAAAGGTCTTCCCCCAAATATGCATTCCTTTCCTGAAGTCAAACGTTCCCTAGGGAACACCAAACCCAATCAAATGTCCAAAGATCACTACATTACCACATGGGGATGATCTATTCCAAATAAACCTGTGCTTTCCACCCATCAGACCCGTGCCATGGCTCACTGACAGCCTGGCTGTCCTCATACAGCCCCATCCCAGTGACCAGTACTGCATGCTTCCATTCCTGTTGTGGATCCAACGCACTCGTGAGTACAGATGTGTTTATTTAAGAACAGACACCCCATACCTTCAATTATGAAGGAAGATTAAAACTGAGTCTCCTGAAAAATATTGATTTTTTGGTAACATGACATTATTGGTAGCTTCCACAGAATAAAGGGATTTTGGTTGATTGGGTTAAAGGGAATGAAATGGAATGAGGATTTCTTTTTCCTTTTGTTAAAGGCTGCTTTTATATCACATTCAGAAATTAACTGACGTAGAAATTTATTTCCCTCCACTTTAATAAAAGAGCTTGACTCATTTATTTCTGTATTTTGCTTTAAATATCCTGCCTTTGTTCCATTTTGCTTTGTTCAGCTATTCTACCCACTTCATACAGCACCTGCTGTAATGACACAGGAGCTGAAATTGGTTTTCTGTGGTCCTTTTGCCCTTTCAATACCTTTATCTTATCAACAGGGAGCTCTGACCTTTACACATCGCTTATTTCACTTGCCCAGAACACGCTTGCCACCCCCAGACAGCATCTCTTTTTGATCACACTTTACTAGACAGTAAGAGATTACACCATCTTGACAAAACCAAAACGATTACGCCTTGCTTTTTCAAACCTTTACCCATATCAAAGCACCCTTGGAGTCTGACATTTTCACGAGTAAGCTGTTACAGCTTCACTGACACTTCACTCATTGGGGAAAACTTTTCAGCCCAAGTTCTTGTTTGAAGTCTTTGCTCCCTTTCCCTTTGACCATCCTTCACTGCCTACTCTCCAATGTTCCTTATGCTAAGCAAAGACCACGGCACCTTCTGCCTCCTTATTTGCACACAGGTTGAGCAAAGACCATTAGAAGCCAAGCCCAACATAATCTGGGAGAAAGAAAAGCCCTCTTCCTGATTACCCCAATTTTCTTGTCTCTCTTATTGGCTGAGGATGGTTTTCCTCCACCGATGCAGGAAAACAAGGTCAAACCAGTTCTACATCTGAGAATATAAAAGATGAAATTCAAAGACAAAGGAATCTTGGGTAGATGAGAGAAACAAGAAGCATATTTCTACAGCAGGGGATATTTTATGCTGAGGCTAGATGATGAAAGATGCTAGGAGGAAACAGGGACTCTCTGTTATAGCAGAGAAGACATCTGCTGGCAGAGAGCTGCTGGGCCCTGAAAGCTTCAACCTCAGCACAGAGAGCACTTGAGCAGTGGAAAACAAAAACTAGCAGCACAGAAACGCATAAACATGTTATTGTTTGATGAGAACTGTACTTGCTTTGTTGTGGATAAAAGCAGCTTGAAGTTCGCAAAGCTTTTCTATCTGCTTGTGTCCATCACAAAAAGGCCCTTTGGAAGTAAACCGCAAACCCAGAATGCCCAACAGCTGCCGCCCCGGCCCAAGGAGAGCGTGGAGCTACCAGGGGTTGGGTTCAGGCTCAGCCCCAGCTGTGAGAGCCAACTGAGAGCAGCAAAGCCCAGGCTCCATGGGAGAGAAACACTAGGCCAACACATGCTGATTTGCTAACAACACAGAGCAGTGTCAGCTTGAAATGTTCGGACAAATTAACAGAGGTGAACAGAATACATCTATGTAGCTAACTGGCCAAGAAACCCTCCACTTTTTAAATTAATTGTGAAATAATGTCTAATTCATACCCCTGTAGTCCTCCTCTTCAGCCAGGGGACTGTATACCCAAGGTTGGTACCTCTTTCTGGACAAGTGGGTACCTTTAATGAATAACTGAATTTTAAACAGTGAATTTAATTAAAGCACATCACTTTGCTTGAGAAAATACACTGCACTTGTGACACGATCTTCCATAGGGAAGATTTAAAGAATGGGAAATAAAGTGGGAATAATGCCCTGCTTGGACAATGAACCCAAGTAAAACCAACCCTTACATTCCCTGCAGGGACAGAAGAGGGTGGTCTGAATCACATTTGACTGATGCCTTTTTTCCATAGGACAACTAATGTTTTGAGCAAGCTAAAATCCTCCCATTTTCATCTGCACCAAAGCACCCCAAATCATGGCCCTGATTAGGAGAAATAAAGAGCAGCTGCAGACTTCCTTGTCTTGCCACCATGATGCAGCTACGTGTTAGATGTTCATTTCATGCATGCCTCGCCAGACCGTGCTGACCTACATAGCACACTGTGGCCACAAGAGACTTCCTGCCCAGGTCTGAGATGTTTCAAACCCTGAAACTGATGTAACCACCATCTGTCCCAAATCCGACTCCATGCCCTCTGCAACAGTGGAGGCAAAAAAAAAAAGACAGGAAAGAGCCTAAAGTGGCACAGGAATTTTCTTCAAAGCATGAAGAACATCAGGTCAGAGCTGCCAGTCCCCTAGAGATGCCTTCTGCCTCCCACAGGTAAAGACCCCCACTATATGATAACAGCAATCAAATTAAACCATCTTGTGGCTATCACAGGACTTTTGACCCTTGATCTGTGGATTCCCCTCCCCCCCNCCCCCCAAAGAAGTCTAAACCTCCCTTACAATGAATGTAAACCTGTGGACACTGCAGACCTCTCAGAAGCAGAGCACATGTCTCCAGAGGTTCAGGCCCTAAAGGCCGAAGGACCTCACTCCAGCACATTACCTAAGACAGCATTATTCCTAGCAGCCTTCAAACAACACAAAATGGTGGCAGGGAGTGGAAGAACACGTTGGTTCAAAAATGTTGCCCACATATGCTGGGGTCGTTATCCACTCTCACTTTGTGCAGTCGCTATTTTCCAGTCGTATACAGACTGGGCTCACAGGAAACAGCACAATGCCTGCAGCAATGATACCAGGTGACAAACTTTAGAGTTGGGAAAAATTATTAGACGTAAGTAACTGCACTCATATGAGACTGCAATTGGAGAACTCAGAATTGGATCCCATGATGCTCCACAGAGCCCCTTGGAAGAGGGCCTTGAAGAGAAGGCATAGAAACTGGAAGGGATGGGCCACAGTGGAAAGAAGTGATTTGTCACAAAGATGGGATTTTTTTAAAGTGAAGAATCAGATGCTGTAGGAGAGGGATTAAGTAATGGAAGACAGTGCTGCAGAAAATAATCCTTTATAGGAATCCATATAAATGCTGAAATAAGGAGTGGGAGCACCAGAAGAGATTAAGATGATTCACAGACCATCGTACCCCGCAGCAGAACAGTTCAGCCACCACGGGTGGATTAGTGCAGCTACCTGAGTCACAGACAGGGGACAAAGCAGCACAGTGTTACAGCAATGCTGAGAGCTCTGCTGGGACCACGAACACAGCCACAATTCTCCCTGGGGGGCACCTGCACAGCAGTTTTTTTTTTCCTCAATCTAGATTGCGCTTTAGTGTTCTTTCTGAAGAGCAAGGACCCAACTTACGTATCAGTACGCTTACTGGCAGCACCCAACGTTTGCAGACCTTTATTAGTAAAAGAAGGACTTGAGATTTTTTGGACTGGGGCTTCTGGAGCTGCCAGTAACTCCCTGATGTCAGGAATTTGGCCTACTTTGCTTTTTCACATACAAACCTTATACCAAAGCACACCACCAACTAGAAAAACACCTGTGCGCAGCTGCCATGTGTTACTAATGACCAGAGTGCAATGTGTGGCCAAGGAAGCTTAATTTATACCAGATGAGACTAAAAGAAAAACACAGCTCAGAAGAAACTGAGCCAGGAGAAGGGAACTCACCCAGAACCTGTTCAGAAATTGAAATTACCCCACTCTAGCTTTCTGTTCATTCCACTGTTCCGAAAATACACAGAGGGAAACAATTTCAGACTGAAGAGTAGCAGTGAAGTTTTAGTGGGTAGGTTACTCCAAAAGTAATGCCTCATATTTATTTCCATGGAAACTACAACCAATACAAAGAGCACAACACCAGCATTTAATAGAGAGCATTCTCAGCTACAACACACTACTTTTCAACAGTCATCACCATTAGCTATGCATTTTCGCCAGCAAGGAACGAGAGCCTGCATGCCATACTCATAAAGATCTGCACCAGCAGAGGCGACCCACTGTCACCATCACCATGGCTGAAACGTGCTTTTTTTCCTTTCCAGAACAGTACTCTGATTTGATTTACAACCAGACTGAACCCAAATCAGTACTGCTGCACACCATAAGGGCCCCTCCAACATTAAGCAAACACAGTAATGCACAATTAAGCCCACTGGATTTCCCTGCTGCTCTGTAGCCTGGAGAAACATTATAAGCCCTCAGTTCAGCCAATGGATTCTTTTTTTTTGTGAGATTTTTCTCCTACTTAAGGTACAATTTTTGAGCAAAATTTGTGTATATGTTTTTTGTAATAACATATTATTGTTAAACCTTAAATGCTGTTTTCATGTAATACCTGGATATCAGCTGATGTAACCCAGCAGTCTGTAATTCCAGAGATGTAAAAAGAGCAAGAAATTCAGCTGCTGCAAGCTAACCTTTATCTCCAGCTGAACCTTTAGCCATTTCCAGTATTCCTCAACCTCTCTGGATGGCCCCAAGCCTGCCACTTATTCTTCTTAGGGGCAGGTTTTCTCTTAATTCCATGCGGTTTTTTTTAGATACTGCTCCCAAAACTCTGAAATTTATCTTCACATGACAGCATATTCTTTTTCTTCCTTCCTTCTGTACACGCTCTCTAGCTCAGTCCCTTCGTTTGAACATCATTAAGGCCACCGTAAGGCAGCCCGGTGTCACATCTGATGTGTGACACGTTCCCATCTCCAATGAAATGCTGAGTGCCGAGGTCACACAGCCTCAGTGGTACCTAACTGGAAAACTCTCCTGCAGTAGATGATGAAGAAACCTTCAAATGTAAGCGCTCCATTTATGAGAAGCGTCAGAAGAGCAATTCTGATCAGTACTCTTCCGAGCAAGAAAAAAAACCATCCTTACTTTTGCTGTGTAAATCAGAATCTGCAGTACGAGCCTTCTAAAAGAGAGCTTGCATTTTTTAGACAATATTTTATTGTGAATGCAATCACAGTTGCCAAAAATCTCGTTATACGTGGGCTGTATAACTCAGAGCTTTGTGTTGTTTTGTTGTATTGTTTTCTCAATAGATAAGTCAGCAGATGCCAGTAAATGGGAAGAAGAACAGATCTCTTTTTTTCCAAGAAACAAACAATTTCCTTCAAAGAACGCAACATATGCTGAATAACCAAGAGAAACAATGCAACCTGATCTAGTTGGAGGTGTCCCTGCCTACAGCAAGGGGTTGGAACTAGATGATCTTAAAGGTCCCTTCCAACCCAAACCATTCTATGATTATGATTCTATGAATGCTTAAAACAGCCTTGCAATGGACAAAGCCTTTGGAGCCGAAGTATCATGAGTAACAACCAAAATGCCAACAGAAAATGAAGCCATGCACCCAGCGAGATGGCACCAGCTCCTGTAACCAGACGTCGTGGGAAAGCACTGGGGAGAGGGAAATTATTCAACCGAGCAGCCTGCAAAGGTCTGGAATAAGGAAGAAGAGTAGCAACAAAAGGAAAAGCAGATGAAGTTGCCTGCTAGGAACAACTTGTCAGGTCTCAAAGAGAGGCAAACTTACTACAGACGGCTTTGTCCATGACCCGTCCCCATGTGCTCCACGGCAGCTTTGGCTCCCGTTCTCAGAGATGTCAGCTCTCGTACCAGGTCTCTCTGCTCAGCTCTGCAGGGAAAAGACATTGTGCAAAGTCAACACATCTCTTTGCTTTCCCATGCCTTTCTCAGTCAGCTGCATCAGCCAAACACCCATGCAGCATAAGGCAGTCCTTCCCCTCATAACTTAGCAGCAGCCTCCGAGGGAAAATATACTGCAGTTTTATACAAAGGCTCCAACAGGTGAAGCCACTGCTGCAGGCTGTAATTGACCCAGTATTTTTGTCTGCAACATGGTTATGTATGTTCCCAGCAGGAAACAAGCCTCTGTAACATGTCAGCAACAGAGGCAGACAGCTTCCATGGTAAAGACACCAGAGTATTTCCTAAGGAAAGAGTGACAGTCCCACATGCTTTTGCTCCTGAAATTTGGGAGGAAGGGCTACAGTGACCAGGACTTCACCTCCACTGATCCTGTCAGGCCCCGTCTCTGGAGATCACAGAATCACAGAATCGTAGGGGTTGGAAGGGACCTCCAGAGATCATCGAGTCCAACCCCCCAGCCAAAGCAGGCTCCCTACACCAGAGATGGCACAGGACACAGCATCTCTTCTCTGCCCTGCGTCATGAAGAGGACCAGGGAACAGAATCAGCAAATACTTCCATGCACAGGCAAGAAAGACTTCTCACAATTAATGAAAACTGATTATATCTCCAATTTGGCATTTTGTCTCAGACCCTCACAAATATTTTTTACAAGCCAGAGTTTTTCATGATTTAGAATGACTTAATACGTAGAAGTGAGAACATTAAACATCTCTCAGGCGACAAAGGTACAAAGACTCACAGCCATGAGAAACCCACCACCTTCAGAAAAACAGCAAAGCAAGCCTTTTTCTTCAAAATTTTATTTCAATTTAAATTATGGGGCCAGCCAGATTTTTTTGGATAAGAAATGCATTTTCCTCAGGAGAAATGAAATGCTACCACGGAGGTAGGATTACAACTGTGTACATCTCTTATTTAAAAAGAAAAAAAAGAAAAAAAAGCACAAAATCAAAAACCGCTCACATTTAAATAAGTTTTAGTAATATCCTTAAGCCTTCCAGCAGATAAGAAACCACTTCCACTTGGTTCTTTTTTAATACCAAGAGCACATCAAATGAGCTTTAACTTCATACAACTTCTTTCCAAAAGCCAACATTCAAATGTTATCACATATTCAAGAAGTTACCTTAGCCACTACTTCCAAGACCTAAGACAGAGTAACCTATATCCCAGTCCAAATGTTTTCACATCTTTACATATATAACCCGTTAGCACTTCTACATCTTTCTAAAGAGGAAGCCTTATGGTAACTTGGCAAATAACGTTTTCTTCCACTCAGCTACAATAAACCAAGAAAATAATAACCTGTTAGTACTGAACTACAATACCATCTTGTGGCCAATTCTGCCTGCCTGCGTAAGCAACGTCCAGGAAGAGTCAGCTCTTCTCCTTCCAGTAGGCAAAATGAATCTGTTTGCAAAGGACATTAAGGACCTGGAAAAGGCCAATTAAAATGTTAAGAGCAATTTTAAACTACTGGGTGAAAATGCTCAATTTTCTGGAGCTATCCAACTTCCCTCGTGAAGGCTTTCAAATCGGCTTAAATGTCACTTAGGAGTTTCACCTTGCTGACTGCAAAATACTTTAATTAGGAAGAGGACAGGAAGCAACAAACATTTTCTATAGCATTCTCAATCAGATTCAGCCATGCAGAATTTGAACTTTCAGACTCCAATCCATACGCTTGGTTGGTTGTGATCTTAGCATTACTATATGATGGATAAATACAACTTTAATAACATTGTTTAGCTATATTTAGTAGATTCCTTTTGTATGGTCACAGTAACAAAAAAATGGTGCAAAATCAGTTGGTTTTTTGTTTTTATAAATACTGATAGCTTGCAGCATTAAAGAACAAAATCAACAAAGGAAAATCATTTTGTTACTCTAGGACATCTACGCAATTATGTTTCTTGAAGTCAGAGGGAATTAACTCATTCACTTGCACAACTACATACTGAGTTAACTATTGTAAGAAAGGAACGATGCACTGCAGGCTCCCCAGAAGTAAGAAGAATCCATATTAATTCAGCATCACGTTTGCCATCCGCAGATCTGGTGAGCACAACGCTAGTTTAATCGAATAAGGCCAATATTATCCAGTAAGATTCTAGGAGAAAGGGTTCCAGTTCTCTACATCAGCCTACCCTAATTGATGGCACCCTGTTAGATAAGTGAGTACAAAGAATTTGTTGGTGGTTTTTTTCTTTTAATGCTGCAGTACTTACGATCGTTAAATCAGCATTTCCATGTGATCTGAAATATTCAATTACATATGAGCATTCATTTTGCAAAACTCAATATTAGGTAATAGTTACAGACTAATACAATAACATTCCTCTGCTGTACAAATTAAATCATATTTTAAAGAAATGAGCAGCCTAGGAGTTATATACAAAAGAAACCAGCAAGCATCGTTGAAATGAAACGCAAAATGTCACTGCTAGGTCTACTGCCTGAAATACCTTTAAAGCAAAATTAACAAAACCCCTTAGAACATATTTCCAAGTTTACAAGTCAATTCTCAGAAAAATCAAATCATGTCCAAAAAACTCTAGAAAGCAGTGAAAGGCATATATACATTTTCCTTATGAACCTGGAGATTTCACTCTTTTAAAAGTTGCTAAGTTTCAATATCAGTTTATTTGCAAGACAACTGTTTATCCCAAGAAGCTCACATCTTAGATACATTTCCCCTTTGATTACAAATAAAGCACTGCACAATTTTATTTTATTTTTTATCAAGGCATATAATCTTATACTATGGTGCCAGGTATGCACAGGTCACGTTGTGCTCGTATCTCAAACAAGGTAAGTGCAAACATACAGATTTATTCAGATTTGCAAGCATGCAACCTTTTACTTAACTACATTAATACCTTCTTTCCTAAACCAAACTATTATCTATATGTTTGCGTTCATGAACCTAGAATCTTTCTTTTCAGGGCTCATAAAACAAGCAGTGTCTTTGAATTCTGAAATGACACAAATATCAAGAAAGTCCACATTGTGCAAGAAAGCAGCAGCTATGTTTTTCAACTTGGACTAAAGAAGAAAAAGAAAAACAAAAACCGTTCACTGAACAGCAGATTAGCAGTAATGTTCCTCATGAATCGATAAGAGTGCCTGATGCTGAATATCTAACAGCAACTGCTGAATTTGGGTTTAATATTATAGGGCTTTACTGGAGATTAAGCTTCTTGCTGTGCTGGTCTCTTCAAATCCCTGATCTGTTTAACTAAATAGGTCTTCTCATCATTAAACTGTTCATCCTCGGTCCTGTCATTCTGAAACTTGCTGAGGAACTCAATGAGTTTGGTCTGGTTCTTTAGAAGGATGTCTAATATAGGCTGCGTCTTGTTAGGGTTGGCTACAAACACCTGCAAGACAATAAAAGGCATTCAGCTTAACAGCGGAGGCTCAGATAAAAAACAAACCTAGCCAACAAAGCAGCGATGACAATAACTTAAAATGATGTTTTAATTATTCAATATTCCAAAACGTACACAGAAAATAAAAGGAAGCAAATAAAAGTTTTATTCTAGAACTGATTTTTTAGTTTTTTAAATGAGAACAGAAATCAAACACTAGCACTGAAGTAAATCCAGGCTGCGGGAGTTGTTAGACACAATGCCCTCTGCAGAATCCAGTTCAGACATCCCACAGCTAAATTCTGTAACAAACGCATCATTCCATACTATATACTACGTCAGATGGGTATATTCAAGTTCACTGAAAACTCTTATACCCCAAGCTGTTACTCTAAGCTCTCAGTTATTTGCCTGTACGCTGCAAAGTCACAACAGATCTTTTTTAACATGTCAAAAACATTTAGGCTTTGAAATTCAGCTGAATTGATTAAAACACTGCTGTTCTTTACAGTGTCACGCAGCATGATGAAAACACTTTTGAACTCCAAGATAATTCGTGCTTCCCTAAAATAATGGATTCCTCCTTATCCTGCTGCACTTCATCTGAGGCTCAGCTAAGCAGTTTGCTCAGCTAAACAAACTCCGGGTGGGTTTTGTTTGGTTGCTGTTTTAGTGGAGCTTTTTTTATATTTTGTTTGTGTGTATTTATGCGTGTGTGTGTGTGTGTGTGTGTATGCTTGTTTTTGAAGTTACCTTAAACACGTGAAAGGCCTCAAACTGAATGTTACGACTCTTGTCTCGTAGAAGGTTCATCATTAGCTTGAGATTTTCAGGTTTACTGATGTATTTTGTCATAATTGTGAAGTTGTGTCTGTCCAGTAATAATTCACCAAGAAGCTAGAAGTGAAAAACAAGGTGAAAGAAGAGATGAGAGAACTTGTTCATAAATACTTTCAAACACACCGAGTAACCAACACCGCTCTGTAAAAGCAGAAAAATGGAACTCAAACACCCTTTGTCTCAACATGCAACTGCAAAATCTCCTTTCATTCTTCCTTTGTTATGAATTGGAACTGAAATCAAAAAAGAATCTTTTTGATGCACTTTTTCCTCACGACTTCATTATTTTTTCCGCTTAAAAAAATGTTACACATCAACTTAAAGAGTTTGGTAAGAAAAGGGAGCTGGTAATCCAAGTGAGAAATATTTGTACTTCTTTCACTACCTTTTTTGGCCAGGAAGGATGCAAAACAAAGGTGGAAACCTCAGAAGATTTTGTACCCATATTTCCTCTGCCTCCCTCCTAAGAACGTATGCCAGCAAATGAAACACCATAAAGCTCAGTGAAGTACACAGAACCCCTCACTGTGAGGAGCACTGCTGCAGGAACAATATGATACACCCCACGAGTGCCACCCCTGCTACAAATATATTCAATATTTCTGACTAACTTGAATGTAAAGTTAGTATTGCGCTAATTATGTCATGTGAGTCCCTTTATTCAATTATTTAATAAATGAATTATATGTATTCAATAAATTTTAGTTGATAAATAATTTAGTCAGATTTGTTGAAGGGGGAAAAACAAAAACTAAAAAAACCCAACGGAAATAAACTCTTCCATATGGTCACTTCTGCATGGAGAGAGAAATGACTCGGTGTGTGCTAGATACTAAACGACAGCAGGCCTGGACTATAGGAAATTTACTGATCTCAAAATCCAAGTAAAAAAAATCCAATATTACCCAAAGCAGTCACTTGTTGTTTCATTTAGCCAACTCATCTGAAATTAAAGGCACTCTCTAACTTTACACTGAAGAACATAGAACTGCCTTACCTTAAGTGACTGTCTCTTTGTCACATAGTTTTCCGAATGAAGTAACTTCTCGTATTCACTGAAGAACTAAACACAGGACAAAGAGAATGGTTAAGACCTTTTCAAGTGCTGCAAGTGCTCCTATTCCAAATTACTATAAAAAACTGGAGGAGATGGAAATTTGCAAACAAAAACATAAGCAAAATCTGAAATCTCAGTAGTTTCCTGAGTCATTACTGTATATGCTTTAAAAAAAATGCAGGAGACTTCAGTGTTTAGATTGCAATGTGTTAGAGGCAGTTATGTCACCATTCGTTGAACTACAGCAGTTCCTGGTACTGAACAATGCTCGTTAATTGCAGGAGTCCCAGGAGGCGGACAAGGACGATCTTGCAACGTCTGGTTGTCACACGTCTACACACACGGAAATAGCCTGGGAAAGGGTTCCCTCTAGTGGAACAAACGCGTTCTCACTAAATTAGGTTTTTGCCTCAACCTCTCGTGACAGTTTTCATGTTCAACAGCAAAGTCTTAGCATTAATTTTATCTCTCTGGCAGAAATGACTGATTTCATTTGGTTTAATATTGTATGTAAATTTCCAAAAGGCATCTAAACAAGGAAAGAAAGCACAGATTTTTCTTATTTGAAGATACGCAGCACTACAGAATCCTCAATAATAAAATGTATTTGCTCACCCTATCATAATGCTGTTCCAAAAATTCTGCACTTAGCAACTTGTGTCTTGTAAGTAAATCCTGTAAAAGAGCACAAAAACAGTATTTTCACTACAATAGTTATGTGTTACATATACGTTCTGAATAAACTGTGGGTACACAAGACCTGTGCATTCCTAAGGGCCTTGGCATCAGTTAGGAAAAGTCTGCTGTCCTTTATGTTAATTCACACAGGCCTGTAGAATTAGGACTGAAGAATGGCATTCATGAATCAAAGCTACACTCACTCTTCACAGAACTACACACAATCAAGAGGTTAAGAGCCACTGTTTGATACTGATAAATATTATGCGTATAGTGCTGTAACTACTTTTGTTTTCTTTGAGGTGTTTTTGGGGGGTTGTTTTTGGTTTTGATTTGTTTTAGGACAACAAAGAGCTCCTCCCTAAGAATCAGCATCAAACACACTCAATGCAGCTTGCGTGGCTGGAAACAGATTTAAAGTCTTCTGGCATGAAAGTACACATGTACTGTGTTAACGGATGGCAGCTTATATAGAGCTTTAAAAAGTTACTGGGAATAGAGTATACATATTTGAAGGAATGGAATAGAATATGCATATTTGAAGGAATGTCTCACGTTCTGAGAACTAAAGAACAATGTTCATCATTTGCACCACACCAGTATCTGTTTTCTCCTCTCTCTCCGTACGTCTATTTTGCCCAAGAATGTAATACACAACATCTAAGCTTCCATGGCAGAAACAGAAAACTACAGAAATCATTTAAATATGGTATGGAAGTTACCTTGAATGTGGCAAATGCGTCTGAAGCAATGTCAAATGTCGACATTTCCACGTATCTGAAGAAATCATAGAACTGTTCTGACCACAAGATTATTTTAGCGAGCGGTTCGTGTCTGATGCATTCTCTGAGCATTATCCCACAATTTAGAGCAATTTCTGGAGATTCGTACCTGTCCAAAAAAAGACAACAGAAAACCCACAGGTTCTTTATAGATACCTTCAAAATGCTGCACTGCCAATTACAATCGTCTGTGCTATCACACGAACAGAAATTCAGACAATTACAGATACTTGTTTCTGTATTAAATTCCACTTTGAAATACTTATCTGAAGTATTACTGAAATCATTGCTGCTTTATTGCCAAGTTACTACCAATACAAATTACTTCTATAAAATGAGAAGACTGAAAAATATTTTCTTCTTACTCACAATCAGTTTCTTTTCTTTTTTTCACGTTGGTGCACTTGCAGACACCTGGGAAAGCTGTATGGTTACATCCAACAACAATTTACATAAGACTATCCTTAGTATCAGCTTTGATGCTAAATGGTCACTAATACCAGACATAAGTTCATGGCCACTCTTTCATGAAAGCATTTCTCAGCATCACTCTATCTATACACATGGGCTTCCAGCTTGAGCTGTTGGCAGTGCCCCCTGATTTGAGGATATTACTGAACACTGCTCCCTGCACCTGAGCCTTTACCACCCCAAGCAGTGTATCTGCAGCTTCTGACAAGAATCTTCCGGAACACGCCCATAGAACTGTAGAATCATTATGGTTGGAAAAGGCCACTAAGATCATCAAGTCCAACCGTCAACCCATCACCACCATGTCCATCACTGGTTTGATGAAAACAATGAAGCTGTGGGGATGGCTTCATTTAGAAACTGTCGCTACACTTTCTTGGCAGGCTTTTTTGTTCAGATACAAACCACAGTGTTCTCTCAGCTGATCTAAGCATACACCAACAGCAGCTGCCCGGGTGTCACAACAGTGTAAGATCCATTTGATAGAAATAGACCTCAGTGCTTGCTGCTAGCTCCTGGTGTTCCCAAGCACACTAGTAGCGAGAAACTGGGTGTATATGGGCCTGCCTTCCTGATGCTAACCTCAGCAGGTTGCAACATAAGCTATCCTGATCCACAGAGAAGTTGTGGCTATCATTACATACCTGCTTCTGGAAGAGTTGAAGTCTCTTATACAACTTTTCTCCTCCCACCCAAAAAGGCTTTGGTCCCAATTCATCAGAAGCTGATTTAAATTCACCAGCATACTTCTGGAGCAACGCATCATTGTGTGTACTAAGCACTAATTAAATTACCATACAAAACCACTTGCTTATGAATCAATTTTCACATTAAATGTTGCTATACTTTCCTATTTAACTTGTCATGAAGACTTGGAATCTGCTGGACTTTTTGTAACTCACCACAGAGCTTAAATTTGCATAAATTTGACTCAGATAGATACCAGAGGTAACACTGCAGTCATTAAAGCTAATTAAATGCCCATTTTGAATATCCTGACTTAGGAATATGTTTCCCTCTGAATCCCTCTGAGGAGTGACAACACAGTATAAAAATCAGAACAACTGCGTTGCAGCCCTCATTCAGTCACATTTCAACAAGAGCATGCTGAGAAAGTAGTTCCATCTCTCTGCATTTCATATGCAGCTTCATTTTAAATTGCTTTGAAGAAGTACCGAATCAATATTCTCTTTCATATTATGCCACAATTAACAGTCATTTTGTCCTTCTGCCATCTAAATCTTGCTCCTTCCCACAATCATGGCTGCAGCACAGGAAAAAAATGAAAAACATCAAAGCACCTCTGGCACTGCACATCTTACACAGCGTTAAATCTCCTCATGCACTGTGTGGGAGGCAGCTTTCACACTGAACTCAGTCAGCACCTCCAGCTGCTACCATGAAGGAAAGGGAAAAACAAAATAATGCTTCCTGTTTAAATGTTAAAAATATATTTGATTGGCTTCACGTCTCAGGGCTACCACTGTAACGCAGGCAAATGTCTCACTGGAAAGCACGTCCTTTTCCTTTTTCCCCTGCCATCCCAGTAAGTGGAGTAAGTACTTCCCAACTGCAGTCCACGGAAGCTTACTGAAGTAACCCTACCCAGCAGCTTTAACACAGAAGATAAAACGAATACTTAAAAGCACATTTCAAGAACAGGTTTTTTGTGTTTTGCTTTGTTCTTTAAATATTGATGAACGTTCTGTCCTAAAATAACACGCTGAGGTACCAATTTTCAGACTCTGCTTATTAATGCTAATAGAAACGTGAGCAATTATTTTTAGATGGAGAGAGCACGTTGTCAATTTTTTAAGAAAATCTTATTTTAATGAGAAACCTCTGAAAATACATTTCTGCTTTCCCATTTGAGATCCACAATTCTAGGTAAGCAACCATGTCTTCAGCATGGCACTGCTCTCCAACACCCAGCGCCAGAAATAATACGAGAAGAGAGGAAGAAAGAGCAGCCTGGCACGCACTGCGTACCCTGAGTCATCCTTTGTTTGGTCCTGTGACTACAGGAATATGAATCACTACCAATTACATGCATAAGACAAACTAAGAGCAGGGAATAGGACAGTAAACTGAAAAGGACACTGGTTAAAAGAAAAAACAAACAAAAAAACCCAAATAAATCCACCGCTTAATACTTGATAAATGAGCAAGTTCAGAAGGAAATAACTTCAATTGGATCATATAATATACCAAAAGGAGAATGTTTGCAGTTCTCCAGTAAGAATAATTTAGGTTACTATCAGTTCTCAATTTTCAGTCATATATCATGCAGAAGTATATATCTGGTGTTTATTACTCAAGTTTTCCTTTCCTTAGGGGAAGTAGCCCTTAGACAAGAACAAGAAAATCAAGCATGCTGCAAACGAAGGAAAAAAACATTTCAGAACTCAGTGCTCCTCCATGACCATAAAAACTTCTCACTTCATTAAGAAGCATATTTATGCCTCACAGCATACATACCCTTTTAATAGCATGAACAATATATTCTGTTGAGTGCAGATGTATTCAACTGTGGGAGTTCTTGTACCAATTTGCCTTCTGAGGATGTTGTTGAAGATTTGGGCGACATCCTTTTTGCCCTGTCAAAAACACAAGCAGTTCAACATAGCATTCAAGTCCACTATTCAAATAGGAATTACACATTATCATCTCAGGCATTCATACCACTGCGAGTTCTGCACTTCAGTCAGCCTCTGCAGTCTGATCTTAGTCAGATTAAATACTATTTATTTTCTTTATACTCATTTGAAATACGTCAAAGTGCTCTAAACTCTACCAGCCAGACGTTCAGCCAGATCTCAGGTTAATTACATGAAGAAATAAAGCCAGTTTAGGTTTCATCTGACATTCTGTGTAGCTTCGGTCTCCAGGACTTGTTTTATTCTTGTTTGTTATTTTTGCTAATAACATTCTGGTTTTAAGCTGTGCTCCTGCCTCCAAGTGCATGTCCTCAATATTCCATTACCCCCTCCCTTCTCAGGGAAGGCACAATGCCAACATCCATTGTTTGTAAGGCACTTCTGCCTGCAGTGTTAACGTTCTATGAAAAACTGGCGCTTCTGGAGGTAAAACAAACAAATAAGAACTACAAAGAGAATTGACCCACTGACCCAAAATACAAGTCTCACATTTTTCAACAGACACAGTAGCACAAATGAGAACAAGATGCTGGAATTCAGCACAAATTATACACCAGATAGCATAAAAGTAGTTGAAAATATTATCTTGAATATATATATACTTCTTATTTACTTCTTCTCAGACATGTCAGAACAGCTAAAGATGCCAAACTGGTATGGACAAAAAGCTGATTATAAACATAAGCGCCTTCTCCATCATTCACATACATCATTTAAAAGCCAGATTTGTGCAATCTGAAACTGCCATAAAGACAACTCCAAGGCTACGTCCTGTAGGCTGTAATCCCAAAAAACGCCAGGCAAACCTGTGCTACACCTGGCCTTGCAAATAAGGCTGTTAAGCAACTCCAAAGGAAGGGTTCCTGACCGTCAGACACACAAAGACCACACACAAACCACTTTCTTGACAGTCTCTATCTACCCGGTATCATAAATGCCACGTGTTGCATTATTAAGTTATCAAGTAAAATTCAGGGTACACTTAATTAGCAACCATTTAAGAAACAACAGCAATTGTTCAAAACTAGTTCAGTTTCCTAATCACCATAAAGAAGACTGTGTAAGGAAAAAAACCCAAATGTTTGTAACAAACGTAGGAGGGCTCCAGTTTTACAGATGGCATGTTTGTGAATTACCACGCACCATTTGAGGGACTGTTGTTCTCAGGATATAAGAGTTTGTTTGTAAATGCTTGTTTTCTCAATTACAATTCCATTGCAAGCCAGCCCAAAGCAACACCAGCACTCTTTGTTCTGAAATGAGTAGAGCAGTGTTCCAGAAACTGCTTTACTCAACCTCCACATAATATAGTCATCAACTCTCATTCACTAACATTGCCAATTTTGCTCTACATCTCACAATTTCCCTTGGATTCGGCAGCAAAAACAGCATTTCCTTATGATTCACCTAAGTGAACTGACAGTGGTACACAGTAATCCCAAGCCTAGTTATTGTTAAGCAGCATGCACTGCTAAGTGACCTCATGGCCAACAAGGGCAAACAGGCACCGGCCCTTGTGCCAGCAGTCACGACTGCAAGAGGTGAGAGTGCAACTGTGCTGCCATTGTCTTCCCAGCAGAAGGATTCAGGCTCCCTCATGCAAAAGGCGTTTTTGTTTGCTTTTTTTCCCCCTCTCCATTTCAAAAAAAGCAAGAACAAAGAATACTATTCTATAAGGGATGCCATCTCTCCTACGGGCACACTAGCACAGATCAGTGGGGAGATAACTGGAAACTCCACAACTTTGCTAAGTAGATGGTTTTGTTCACTGCTCTACTTGGAAAGAAAACTTCCAGGTAGAAATATCATTTTAAACAGGCCTTTATACCCAGCAAGATTCCAACAGTCGGAGTTTCTAACTACAAGATTAAAAAACATTAAGTTTTGGCCTGTGTTTTTGTGCTTTTTTAAACCATTCTGTTCACATTCAAGTACATTTGAGATAGTTCAGGAGTCTGAGTAAATGGTCCCTTCTCTATTAGCTCAGCAACCACCAAAGACATCTTCAAGAAGAGCAGAGTTTTGACCAAAAAATGCTGGTATTTCCTTCATCTCTGAATAATTTCAAGCTTTAGAGAGGCAAAGGAAGTACTAAATGCTAAACTCAACCTTCAAGTTTAAGAACCAGCAGGAAATAAAGTTTCTATTTCCCTCTGTAATAGAAAAATCATTTCAAATACGTTAAATTCCAAATCCTAGAGTTCTGGGATACGAACACCAACATCTGACTGACTGTGTCGTAGATGGGAAACTAGCGCAGGTCTGGGGCACAGGTGTGTTGACATTAGCTCTAAGAAAAACAATAGCTGGACAGTCTGCCAGATCCCATCCTTAAAAAGCAGACAAGGCCCAGCCTAGAAAGCAGTGTGAATGACTTGTTTCTCAAGGGGAAAATATCCTTGTGTAACAAAGTAGCAGAAAGTCTAAAGCAGGAAACTACTTGCAATCTTCTTAAGTCACCTTAGAATAAAATGAATAGCTCTCTTTAATGAGAGCAGGCTTGTACAAATTGTTATCATTCTCCATCACCAGCAGATAATGAATGTTTCCTTCTCTAAAAACTGAGCTGAGTAAACATGAAGCTGATAAGAATCTAGAAGTCAGCAGAATCCAGATGACGTTTCATGATTTCCTTTCTTTGGCAATTAAAGGCTGTCATATTTCAACACTGTATCTCAACTTTCCCAGGTCTCCTTGCTTACTTAACAACCTGAATGTTTTATGTTTGCTGTAAACATTTGCATGGGGAGAGGAAAAAAAATACAACCATGTCACAATTAAACACAAATCAGAGGCAGTTATGGGTGGGGTGGAGGGGCGAGAGGAAAAGAACAGGGAAGAAAGCTATTATTTGGGGAATGTCATACTACAATAGGACTTGAAACTGTTCTGCTTGCATCATGAACAACTTGGTTATGAACAATAGTGTCTTTAAGCAATCTTAAGTGGTATGGCCTTTATGGTCGAGGCTGTGGAGTGGGATACATGGGCTTTGGCTCTTTTCCTGGACAGCCACACAGCTCTGGTGGGACCTCAGGGAAAACAGAAAAATCCAACTGTACTGCAATCCCTTATAACTAAATAGGGTGATTTCTATCTATGGAGTTGGGAACTGAATTATTCTATGTGATGTGATGTGATGACAAATGTCAGACAGGGGTTTGTATAGAGACACATTTGACTATAAGTGTTGCTATTTTGAAGTAATCAATAAAATACTGTGGTTTTTTAATATACAAACAAAGTAAGAAGAAAAAGAGCTTGCATCATTTCTGAAGAGAGAAAAACTGAAGATTTGGTAAAAGGAACAGCTTTACCTCAAATACTTGAAATTCTTCAAAAACATTACGGTCATTTTCTTCTCAAAGGAATTTAATTTACCAAGATGACAACACAGACATGGCAGGTAGTACTGTAGCTTGTGTTCAGTGTGGTATTAGTACAATAACTAAGGATTATGCCATAATTTTAACAGAATCATAGCATCAGGATCAGTGGTTTATCCACATCAATTTTGGGCAGATTATGTGCCTAAATTTTGTATTCAGTATTTGATTACTTTTCTAGATAGTTCGGAATATTTAGTTCCCTTTCTCCTGGCTTTGTCCTGGCCAGAAAACAAAAGCTGTAGATCGAAAGATGTTTAAAACCAATTGAAGTGACAGGAATTCAGATGCATTCATTTTAACATACGCAATACATGAAATAGCAATTTTCTTACCTCAAAATCAATTAGCTGCAAGTCAGCTACGAGGGTACTAAGGAGACCACTGTTGTACAGCTCCTGAGCAAGCTGTGCCACAGCTTCTGTCTGTGGTTCTTTTTCATTTGTGCCATATAAGATTTCTTTCATGGCAACAAGGTTTTTTGAGACCTCCTCAGTGGCCTGAAGGAAACGGGGGGAAAAAGAAATAAGTTAAAGCACAGAGAATACCGTTTGTCTTTGTAACTGCATACTATTATTCTTATCAACTGCACACTTCCATGACAGAGAAAAATAAATAAACCAGGAAATGACAACCTGTTAAGAAAACAATAGATAATCTTTCCGCAAATAAGGTTGTTATGTGTTATTAAAAAATAACGAGGCAGAGATGAGGCAAGCAATTTAATTAACAAGTTATCAAAAGTAAAATCTCTTCTTTTATAATGCCTCTAAGCTTCCCATTCAAAAATCTCCTGAAGAATAGTGACAGTACGAAAGGAACCGGACAACATTTCCATCCTGTCAAACAGAGGTACACAGGATCAGACTGGAAAACACGACAGAGATGTGTGCTTGTCTAGCAAGCTGCCCAGAGAGACACCTGCCCTCCTTCTGCAGATTTTGCACATTGTGAATCTCCTGGCAAATACCAGCTTCGCACCACAGTCACTATGCATGAATTCTTTCCTTTCCAAAGGAAAACCCAGAAGAGAACCTCACCCAACCTTCAGGTTCTCTCGGTATACGAGAACAAATTGGCAGCTGGACCCACAAAGAGCAGGTCTTCCAAAGAAAACTTTGATACAGGGGACAAATGGAAGCATCAGAAGCTTCCCATCTGAAGTCCAGAAGACATCAAGAGTGACTGCTCACACTGGGAAGCCAGTGCAGGGAATGCCTGTGGCTCCGCTGGACTGGAGCAACATGTAGCAGTGGAAGCAGAAATCTCTTAAGTATAAGTAAACAAAATCTGCAAGAACACTTCTAAACATCCACTTCTGAACCTTAAAACACAGTTATCTTGGAGGGGAGAGGGAAGAACTACTTTAAAAATATATGTTTGTATAGCATAGCCTGGGGATAAAACACTGAAAAATGATTATCATACCTAATGAGTTTGGCCATACTACACGAGCTCTTCACGTGCTTAAAAGGTATGAACAGTCTGTGAGTGCACTCATCTTTAGTAATTAGATGAATTTGACAAGGTATGCATATACTCCAGAGCATTCATTTGGTAGCACATGGAAAATTAATAAAGGGAAAGAATGAGACCTTTCTGGATATTGCCCGTCTTGTAAGGGACACGCAGGAAGATTTCTCATCTGTGGGTTATACCTAGAGAGGCATCAGCATGACCCCATGTGCTATTAAAGCCAAAGCCATTCCAGCTTCGCTAGGTATGCAAGTAAGGATCCTGTGACCTTTAAGGAGACTCTAGATCATTTTTTGCTCCTCCACAACTTTCCACTCCACACTGCCTCCATTTTCTCGCTAATTCCCAGTTGTCTGCTCCTTTAGTTAAATTGCACAGGATTTTCTGCACACTGCTAGTAGGACAGCAAGAAGCAAGTGTTCATTTTGACTGCTTTGACTCATGGCATCCCCCTACAGAAGTAGACTGAGAAAGCCAGCTTGCCACATTGTGCCACACAACTGCTCTACTTCTTTATAGTTCAGAAGAAATGCACCTTTACTAGGAAAAGAAGAGGAACGTCTGTCAAACACAGAGCTATAGAGAGATGCCCTTGAAGCACTGCTACCAAGAAAAGAGAAAGAAGCAATAAAGAATTCTACTGCAGTTTGTTCCTGCACATCAATTCAGAATGCAAGACGGGAGAAGAAGAAATGTTGAGGTTTTAGGAGCTGTTTTAAGCAGGACAATGGCAACATTGAGGACACGCCTGCAGTTAGAAGTGCCAGTGCTTGTATCGCTTCTATTCAGCCCAACTATGACTTCTGGACACAAACAAATACAGAGATATGACATCTTCCTGTAAGTACTGTACCAACAACTAACTTTTTTTGATGCATGACAGCTGTAGAAGATCCCATTTCTGTATTCCCTCCTCTTCTACTCTAAAACTCAGAAGGACTGAAAATAAACTCTTACTAACTTCTTCTAGAATCTCTCTCCACTCTGCTACAGCCCAAGAACTATAGCAGATGCACAATGTGCAGAGTAAGCTTCACCATTTCAGATGCAGAATGGAATTTAGTTAGTTACACCTGAGAATGTAATGCTACAGTAAATATCAAGTCAAGAGTTAAGCGAAAAACTGATTTAGAAATTCAGGACAGTCACGAAAAGTCTACCTAGCATTGCTTGTCAATGCTACCTAGTACTGCTTGTATAGGCTACGTAGCATTGCTTCCTGAGATACAGATACCAAAATAATTGCCCAGTGTGCTGCCTTCATTTGGCAGGAAAAAAAACATAGAAAATCAAAATGCACAATGAAATTCATCAAAAAGAAGAGAGGAGAGGAGACAACGAAAACCAATCCAAGATCAAAAAGAAAAGTGGAATTAATGTGGAGGTTGGTGGCCCTGCATGTGGCAGGAGCTTGATGATCCTTGAGGTCCCTTCCAACCCAAGCCATTCTATGATATGATTCATATTCTAATGCAACATATAAACAGGGTGTATGTTATATATACAGAATGTATACATATACTATACAGATTCTCAATACTGAGGAGGAGCAACCATGGGGCAGAGTCTTAAAAATGTTGTGACATCCATTTAAAATTCAGTGGTGTCAGACAATGAACAATACCTGAAGTCAGACTACAGGACTAAAAAAGGAAGGAAAGGAAACAAAACCTCTTGTGTTGCTATCTTTTTGTCACTGATAGGAAGGTATCACTTAAAAATAAGACTCCTGAAGTCACATGTATGCCTGTCACTCCAAAATTTGTTGCACACCTTTACAGCTACAAACCACTGTGGTTTATTCCATTCTCCAGGGTATTTCATGGATATGCCCCAAATACCAAAAGCCTCATTTAGGTTTGTACAGCTGCCATACTTGAATTTTATGACAAAATACTCACCTTTACTTACAAACCAGTGCTGCCCAGCAGGCTCTAAGCCTATGGCAGTTCTATCCACATCAAGAATGAACACAAAAACTGCATTACTAGTGAAAATGTTCACAAAAAACTGTAAGCTACCTACAGGTTTGAGCCTCTGTTTAGAGATCATTTTATCTAGCCTAGAAAATTATCAAAAGCAGCAAATACTATTTTAATAACTCTGTTTAAACGGATTGGATTTTGAAACTTACAAAAACACAGCATACAGTTCTTAAAATGCATGATGATGTGTACCCATGCCATTAGGTTAAAGGAAAAAACGCTTACACCAGTTGTCAGCAGACATCCGCCACAAAGAGCCCAGCTCCATTAGAAGAGAAGGCTGCCTTTTCACTCCCTACTTCCAACAATTAAAAAGAAAGAAAAAAAGAATGCCAACAACCTTTGCCCCTTACTGGATCCTTTGAGTTGTTAATCAAAGCCCCCAGCAGTTGGCAAGGAAGAGTACTTAACCTTTAGTTTTCTCTCAACCATGAATTAATGGCACAAATGTGCATAACAAATCCAAAATTCCACTGCTTTGCAAATTTCAGTGTTAGTTCACTGAGTAAAATCTCAATCTACATCTCTGGCACCGTGATATCATCTTACAATCTGACAGATGAATCATACAAAATAGCACACTGTAGTATTCTGTCCACTGAGTTGACCTGGTTGAATTTAAAGAAGAGAGACTGCGACTTTCTGAATTTCATTTCAGCCAACAATCTGTGGTGGTGTTTTTTTCCCTTTTTGTAACAGTCAACCTGCATGAGCTAGCACTGTGGCTGAAACTACTACCAGAAAGCCAAAGCTGAAGCTGTCATGAGCAGGTTAAGCCAAGGTCAGAGGGTAGGGAAGTACAAGTCTATTACACGAGTAAACTTTTACCTTCAAGACAGTAAATGCTTGCCACAAATTAAATGAAACGGCAGCATAAAAATAAATGCTAATGTAAGCCAAAGAGGAGGAAGAGATGAGAATAAAATACTAACTAATGTAATAGCTCACGAGTAGGTCCCACTTATATGAAAAGATTTTCCCTTTCTGAAGAAGAAAAAGAAAGCAAGGGACGGAAAACTAACAGCATATATGTTGAACGTTTTTCAGATATAAAGTACTTGTCTTTTCAACTTTCTGAAGTTACCCTTCAAATAGAATAAAAGATGGCCATCTATTGCCTCTGTCCTAAAGTGCACTCAGCAGCCACTCAGCCATGGTACGGGAGGCACTGTCAGCAGTGAGGCACACTTTGGCTTCTGCAGGCACTTTGAATCCCATTTCCCAAGTATGCACTGCAAACCTAAACAACGTTTCAAAATGACCTGGAGAATTCCCTGGTTAATTTTTCTCCAGTACGCACCTAGTTCAAAAACATATAGACTAACATGCAACTAGAATTCACTTCTCAAGCTTCAGATTTCTATTCGTAAAGCAAATTTTGCAGTATTGCAGGGTAGAACGTTTCATAATTGCATAAGACGCATCATGACCACTACTGTTGTTTCACATCTTTTTCTTCAAATAATCCAAGGTATTCAAAACGGTAATTAATTACAGCTTTAATTTCTAGAGAAAATTATTCATATCATTCCTCTTTACAAATCTCTATTTCCAAGCATGCTTGGAAACTGTCAGAGCACATCCTCTGCATAACAGAACAGCACTGAGTTGCTACTGCGTGGTAGGAACTACCCTGAACTGCATACTAAAAGAAAACCACTGTCATACTGCAGTAGAAAAGTACTGGTTTGACTTTGGAAGCTCGTAATGTATAAAACAATGCAATGAACTTAATTTTGTAGAAGAAATACTAAAAATGATTAATTTTGAAGTGTTCAGTTGACTTCAGCATATGCCCAAGTATTCAGTCTAATTTAGACACGTAATTTAAATTCTGCATGTTCAAGAGTAATAAAGATATACAACTGCGTATACTTAATTTAAGATACAATGTAGTGTAGGACAAGGAACACACACAAAATTAACACCCAAAGGGGTGTTCTCACCTTAGAAAGTAGCCAACACTGCATATGCAGCATGATACCCAGCCCTGAAAGCTCACTGTTGTTATCTGACTGGCTACAAACGCGCTAACAGACTGGATAGGAAGTGGGCATGAATTCAAGACGTTTCACCAGAGTTAGACCTCTGAAGATATGACTGGCTTGCAGTATAATGAAAAGCTTTCTCTGTCAAACCAGCAAACTACCTAAGAACCCGAGATAAGCTACTACAGCCAGAGTCACCTTTACAGAGGTCTTGGCTCGCCAACAAAACAACTGTTCCCTGAAGAACCCACATAAGGACACACAGGAACGGGCGTTGTGAAAATTCAGATTCACCAGCTGATCTCCTTTGTGAATAATGAGGATGACAGAAGCCAGCACCACCCACCTCAGTCTTCTGATTGTCAGTATTTAACCCTTCTCACATCTAGCCTGGTGAACTCGTCTTGTCTTTCCTCCTTTGTGCAAAATGTATAGCCTCTTACAATACAGGATGAGACCATGCAGGCTTAGTACATTATTTCTTGTCAAAGATGGCTCATAAATGAAGTCTTTAAAGAAGATGGAGGTATGGGATTAAAAACCAGCAAGAAGCCAGTTGTATGCAACAATCTGTAGTTAAAGCGTCAAGAACAAGGCATGTGATCCAGTGCACAGCTATGCACAAAGGAATGAAGCTGGCCTGTTTCTTATTAGATGTCTACACAAAAAGAAAAGATGACACAAAAGAGTACAGACTTCAACATCAAGCTACATCTCCAGGAATTAACAGCGAGGTTGACATGAAGGAGGCAGTGCCAAGCCTCATTCTCACACTGCTCAGAATGCACCTACCCCTCCTCTCATGGCAGATGTCTTTAATAGAGAAAGAAGAAAAGCAGCAGCTAATGAAAACCCTCCCGGCTTTTGTGCTAACGCTCTGTCACGAGCTAGGATAAAGAACAGACAAGAGCATGCACTCTGCACAGGACCACAAAGCCCTAGCAAGACGGAAGAGCATCTAGGAAAAACCACTATGGTACACTGCAAGAAATCTGGAACGCATCACATCCTGGCACTGGGACATAAGATGCTGATCCTCCAGAGTATCAGGATAAAGATGGCTATACAGTTAAGATCCAGCTTCTCTTACACTTTCAGCAGCAGAGCCAAATCTGGATGAAACAGTGTGGAGAAGCTGGCTGAACTGTGCTTAGAAATACTGGCGAGCATGGAAAAGTTGGTGACTAAGTCCCGTGCTTGACTCTGTAAGGATGCCAAGAATGGCATTAACAAAACAGTTACCGCTGGGAGAGGATTCAAGTGGATATCACAGCCTGCTTCAAAAGCTGGCAGACAGGAGGAGGGGGTCATTCTGTTTTGTGCTTCAGTTTGAGGGATTTTTTTTTTAAGAAGTGTTGGCGTCTACGCCCTGGTACTGAGCTTGAAGGCAAACTTGATCTGAACTGTAAATAACCCCTCCTAGACGAGTCCTTCAGTAGGAAGCAGCTGCATGCAGGCTGAATCTGCAGGTAATTTTTAATGAAGCTATCAAGATTACCAGTTGAGAAGTAAATGACTGTTGCAAGGTAGAGATCCTGACAGACAGGTACAGATCCTGAAGTAGCAAACCACCCTATTTAAAGGACACCGCAGTAGTACAGGAAATTTATGCCTTGCCATCTTCTGAAGAGAAGTGGGCTGAAGAGAAAGCTCACAGGAAAGAGAAAGAGAAGGTACAAGTACGCATTCCACTGATAGCTACAGGGACTCAAAGCTGCTTGGTTTCTCTAACACAGCCACTCTGCTCTGTGACCACTCACACAGCTGAGCACAGAAGCACAGAAGTAAAGCTACTACAGTGGGCACGAGCATGGGAACACTGTATGACTGTGAACTGCTCATTAACACCTGCAACGTCCTACAACTCCAAGACAAATTGTTAAGTATCACAACAGGTGCCAGTAGCATAAAAATGCAAAGCCAAGCAACACAAACACACCATTTCAAAGGTACCTCATAGCCTGTCCTTTATCAGAGCACAAAAATATCCTAACTGGTTCAGAGCAAAGAGCTGTAAATTTCCTTTTTGTTTTCTTCCATTCAATTACTGTTTAGCAACTTGAAAGTCCCAACCGTACCTTTTCTGCCTTCTTGTCAGATATATCCTGCTTTTCTAGAACTGCCATACTTTCCTTCAGGTTCTTCACTATGTCTGCAGGAGACTTGTGGGATTTGCCAAAGGGGAACGGCATGATTGCGAGCCACCAGTTCTTCCTTCTACAGCTCCTGCTTCACCTGGAAAAGGAGAGGGAAAAAAGCATGTCATAAATAGAAGCACGAGGCCACTGTAACAACACACATGAAGAGAATTCACCAAAGGCATTCATGTATGGAATAACCACCCTTGACAGCTAAACTAGAACTTGCCATCGCAAATCTATATGCTAACTGTGCTGCTGATTCCCTTAAAGCACAAAATGTAGAAACTAACAATCCACACTGAAATAATTACTTTATGTTACAGGAAGAAATTGAAGAGTACATTAACTATGTCCAAAGCCACACACGATACAAAAGCCCCATACAAGGGGAGACCAACACATGTAAGTTATTGTAATCAATGCCATCAAGCAAAATACGTTTTTATATTAGATTTTTGACACAAGGCATTGTGCCTCAGCTGCATGCAATGACTGGCCAGGAACATACTTTTATCCATACTCATCCCACAACAAAAGCAAAGCTGACAGCAAGGCCTACTTAGTGCAGGAGCTAAGAGCTCGGTGCAGACAGCAGCTCACACACAGGTCATAACACTTGCTATGCCCTGACTTTCTCGTGCCAATATCGCTGTGATTTTGTTCTGAAATACCGTCCCCCCCTGACTCGTTTCGTGGGAAGCCAACTTTGTCATCACTAGAGCAAGGGCTTAAATAAGGCACGTGGAAATACTACAACTGAACATCTAATCCACCTTTTTCAAACTTAATGGTAGCAATTTTCCTTCACTACAGTACTTGGCTTCTGCAACCAAGCACATTTGTTCCTCTGTATATTTACATACATATATATTCACTTCTGTGCACAAAATAGACAAATATTTTTAGTACAAATGAATGTACAAAAGCTTTTGTGACTAACCACATATGCCTCCACTTTAACGACAATAAGAACTGCTTACAAACGAATGCACTTCTAGAACTCTAATCTAGATAGCGAAGAACAGGAAATCCTGCATTCAAAATGCTGCCAGCTCTGCTTGGGCTGGACACAAAAGCCAGTCAGAGCTGACAGAGCACAGATAACAGTCATTACAAAGAAGGGATATTAGCCTGAAATGATTAAGTTCTGCACTCAGACAACGCCAGCAAGGTTATTAATGAGCCAATCATAACCTTAAAGTTTCTTATCTAACACCAAGCACTTTGATCCTTGATTCAAACATTGGCTTGTTTGCTGTGAGCTTTATTAAACCTGATCTGATCCAATCATGTTCCACAAGAATTAAAAATATTGACTTGGCACTATTTTTGAGTTATGCCGATTTTTAACGCAAACAGTTTGGGCTGGTCCAAGGACAGCAGCTAAAAGATGAAGGACAGAGGTAACCCAATCCTTTGCCAAGAAAGTGTCCATAAAAACATGCATCAGGAAAGCAGCTGCATAGATGTTGCCTCCACCATTTCACACTTCCACCGGCCTAGCACAGCTGACAAAAGGTCTAAGTTAGGTGGTTTTTCAAATGGGAATACTTGCAGATGAAAGGAAAAAATAACAGCGTGAAGGTAGCTGCAAGATCCATCCACCAGCTACCAATCTTTTCCAGATCACAGACACCTTCTGTGCTCTCTGCAGTAACAAGAGGTTGTAAAAACAAAACTACAAACATGGACAGATTCCCTAGGAGATATAAACCAACCACACATCACTCCTTAGGCAAGAGGATTTTATGCCTCAACTTCATCACATGTGAATGGAAGAACAGGAGAAAGAAAAAAAAGCTGTAGGAATTCAAGCATTTCTCTGAGAGAATAAAAATATGGGAAACAAAATTAGAGTGCTACAGCAACACACAAAGAGAATAAGCAGAACACAGGAAAACGTCTGTCCGCATTCATTTCTTGGTCACAACTACGTTACTTCTAATCTAAAAGACAGCATGGATAACAGCCATAACATACAAAGAACAACAGCAAATATCTATTCCTAAGATCTGCCCAGTGTCTAGGCTTGCAAAACGGGACTTCCCCCCAGAGACTGCTCAACTGCTTCTTCAAATTAAAAATAGCCCAGCACTGACTTACGAAACGTGCCAGCGTCTGCATAAAGTGTATGCACAAGTCATAAACAACTTTATCTACTAGCAGATCTATTAGAAGATAATCAATTAATAATAGCATACATTTATATTAAGCATTGTTCCCAAATCAGGTCCGTTTCTGAATGAATTTCTCATAAGCAATTTAGAAAACAAGGGAAGGAAGAAGGCAATCCACACCCTGCATTGCCAAAGGTGGCATTTTGCTTCAGGGTGCTTCATTTATTGTAGATAACAGAATATTCTTTCTATTTCACTTGTATTACCAGAGGGAATGCGGCGGCGCTGTCAGGAACATCCTTTGAGGCCTCAAGACTGAAGATCCAACCAACCCTGGAGCAAAACCGTACTGACAGACCTGCGCCCATCCTGCCAAGAAAAGCTGGGCAGCCCCTTGTCTCGCAGAGATGTGCTTAACGCGGCTCTGAGAACACACACCAACTGTTCCCTCCTCAGCCTAGCAAAGCCACACCAGCACCCTGCAACAATAGACAATGCCAACATCTGTGTGAGATCGGAAAGAGCTGCCACCACCCACATCTGCAGAGTGAAAAAAAGGAAACAACATCAAATGACATTGTCTGTGAATAACTGAAGAACAGACCTCACAGCACGTCAAATGGTGATTGTTTCACATCCCCAGCACCTGGATTTCTTGTGAACTCATTACAGAGTTTTAATTGTAGCATTACAAAGGGACCCCAGAAGCTGCAGCAAGCCCACGGGTGGCTTGGTGCTCTGTCAGGCTCCTTTGCTTTTCCCTCCCTTTCCCAGAGAGCCCCCTGCCTTCAGCTGTTCGTTGGAAGGGACCTTGGGCAGGATTTTACAAATCGCTGGACTCCTTAGGCATGCGTTTCATTTCACCAATATTCAAGCATGGCAAAGCCAACAAAAAGAGGGTCCTCAAAGCACTGATGTTGCAGCCACAGGCAAAAACCTTACAGGACTCCACAAACCCAACGGGGCTGTCAACGGCAGCATGGTACACAGCCAGCAGAGCCACGGCCAGGCGCTCAGCTGCACCGGCACAGCTGGGCTTTGGGCACCATGAGACAGCAGCCCCCTGCTTCCTCAGCACAGCAATCCCAGCTCTGCCGGGCAGCACCCGCAGGTTGCCTTATATGTTGTTACTGACCGCACAAACAAATTAAATCCAATTTCATATGCTCCATATAAAACATTTATTGTTATTATTTGTAACTAAGCAGGTAATGCTTAAAAACATTTGCTTCTCCGTGAGGACAACCCTGCTCCAAGAAGTTGCTGCAGGAGCAAATACAGGAGCATGATAAGGAAAATCTCTCTTTTAATAAATTTTAATTCTCAAAAAATAGATGCAGTAGCCCGGAGTCCTTTTTCTTTCAGTTAGGATCTTCCTCTTATGTGAAGGGTAAGAAACCATGCTGCCCGTGTAACAGTACAAGTGTTACAGCACAAGCCATGGTTACTCGGCAGTGGGAAGCTTTGGTTTTGCTTTAAATGAAGCATGCTGTAAGAAGCATGCACTCCTGTTTCCAATTAAGCTCCTTGTTAGGTCATGGAGCCCAGAACTGCACAGCACATGGCAGGGGAGGCCGCACCAACACCCCTGCAGGCCGGCTGGCCATGCCATGCTTAATGCCTTCTAACGTGCATGCTGCCCTCTTGGCCTTTCAGCCAATGCTACCTTGGTGCTATACAGAAAAATCTCATTGCCCATGTTGTGAAACAGCCAGGTACGCTAACCTTAATTTCTTGTTCTATTTTAGGCCTCACAGTACTACATGGTATTACTCTTGCTTCCTTTAAAATAGACTGCGGTACATTAAGTGTTCAGCTAGAGCCTGCTGCTTTGTCCACATGAGGAGAGTTTGGGTGACTGCTTTTATTAAGCTCCTAATCAGGAGGGAGGAGCAAAAAACCCCTTCAGGCCCCTTGTGGCCATGTGTTGACAAACTCAGGCCCACTGAAAACGCACATCCAGCATCCAGGTGGCACGTAGTCAGAGCAAGGAGAAAACCACTCGAAATCTAACAGAACTTCAACAGGGCCAACCACTTGGGCTCTCAAGGCAAAGGAGCCCGTGTAACCAGGGGAGGCTCCACTCCCATCCCATGCCTTCCCCTGTTCATACAGCAGTGCTAACAGCACATGGGGGCTATCTTCAATAAATACAATTACCTAACTTAATGCATTTGCAAAGACAAAATGCCCACAATCAGAATAAACAGTGAGGTCCACCCTGTGATCAACAATTCACCAGCCTACTACTGACAAAACCTGCTGCCTCTTACTGAGGAAAGGTATGTTTGTACTACCAGTTTGATGGAGAAGAAGCATGTTTGTCCCTGTAGAACTGAATTATCCCAAGAACTCGTTCTTTTGTCATGTACCTCCTGCATTAAGGACCCCAGAAAGCCAATATGAAAAACACCACCACCATAGATCAGCTTCATCTTGCCTTACTGTTAGGCCACTTAGAAATCACCACTCTGAAGGCTGGTTGGAATAACAAGAACAGAAACAGAGAGAAATGATGCATTTTTAAAAGTACTGCTCCACTCAGACATTCCCAGTGATCAGAGGGAGCCTGACAGCCACTGCTTTGATCCAGGAACCAGTTTTTATGCAAGCTGCCATACTCTTCAGGAAAAAAATACTCCAGAACTTCAAAGACAGAAGCCGGTGTGGTATTAGGCCTGTGCGGCCTTCCTGCACAGGATGGCAGAATGTCACCACTTCTTTTGGCATGCAGCTGTAGCAATGGCCCGAGCATCCTTCCTGCAGGTTCTGCACAGGCAGCACCCAGTGCCACCCCACAGCCAAGGGCAGTATGCATCATTCCTTCAGGATATGATTTAAATCGGGTACTCGCATTCATCGTTAAAACATCTTCCATGTTTTTCATTTCCTGCTGCTTGCTGTGTCTTTCCATACCCTGGTTCTGGATAAGCATTTTCTACAAGATCAAGTGGCTTTCTGGAGCCCAGGCACTGCTCCTGAGCCATTTCTCACTTCTCCTTTTGGTGAGCTAACCAAACTGGAGCATGAGCATCTCTCACTCAAACACATGTCAGTAGTATAACATGCTAATACAAAACACAGGCAAAACCCCCCTATCATGCAGGAAATGGGACTGATAGAGCATAACCTCCAACTACTTCGGAGCTCCAGAGTAAACTATTTGGTATAACCATGGCTCTGCCTGCAGAACTACACCATTAACAAAATGGCTACGGTTGTAAATAGCAATTAGTGGCACTTCCAACTGCTGTAGGAGCACACTACAACTCTAACGCATTTTTGCTGTTCTCTAAACACTTCCGCACATCTTTCCAGCACTTCCAAGACGATTTTAAAGCATGGACTCAAGGACTGGCCATCTCACACGCGTGAAGTCACACCTCCAGCACACCGTGTGCCTGGAGCACCAGTGACTGCCACCAGGATCTGCTCAACAGCTTCAGCATGAGACCAGTCTGGACTGCTCTAACATCTTGTGAGGAACAGAATTTATACAGACATTGTCTTCGTACAAGACAGGCACGTTCATCTCATGCTGATGTCTCCTGTTTGTCATTAAACACCAGCACCTTCCTTAAAATCCACCATTAACTTATTCTGTTAACTCTGCAGCACACAAAGCTTTGGGCTGATTCTGAAGCAGTTTCACAACTCTGCATTACAGCATTATTTGGGTCTCACCCATTTAAAGATGAAAACTCAGAAAAGAAGATCTCAGAATTATATCTTCTTTCAGAGAAAAATGAAAACCCTGACCATCCTCTGCTGTAACGAGATGAACAATTGAGAGAACAGAAGAGAGCAATTCAATAGATTCAGAAAAGATGGCGAATCGGAAAATAAATGTCTATGTAAGAACGAAACACATAACACGAGACAGCTTCTCCCTTTTTGAAAATTCCCTTCTAATGAAGTCCCCAGCAGTTCACAGCCCTGCTTGTTTCTTTAGCACCGAACGCCAGCTGATTCCCTTCATTAAGCAGACTTCTCTCTTGCCATTCAATTACTTTACTGATCCTTCTTCCTCTTCGAGAGCCTACTTCTCCAGCAGACATCTGCATCCTTCTGAGGAGACAGGGCAGCCGCTTTCATTAGCCCTGCTCACCCACTGCAGCCTGCCCAGACTGCACTCTGCTTTGGTGCTCATGCATCATTTCATTCACTGCAGTTTAACACGCTGCCACCAAGCTTTTGCAGAAACTAAGTTAGAATTGTTTTAAAACAAGGCTGCTGTACTTAAGGGGCTTCAGAGATCCAGTACAAGCACAAAAGCTTGTTAGCACTAATGCTTAGTGTCTGAAACCCTAGTTCTTTCTCCATATGCAAGGAAATCTTATGACTCAGCTTTTTTCCCTGGTGTGCTGTTTGGAGTTACCCCACCCATTCATTTCCCCACAAACCTTAGTGCTATACAGCAATATGGTATATAGAGAAGCATGCAGATGCCTCACCCATTCCTTGGTAAGCTTAATATAGATATATATACACACACACATACGTACACACAAAAAGTAACTGGTATCGCAAACACGCTACGTAAAAAGAAAGAACTTACTTCAAGCTTTAGGAAATGCAGTAAGACAGCGTGCCCACTTCTGGCCAGGTGGAAAGTCAAATACATTTCTCATAACCTGGCATTGCAGTCAGTCCCCTGATGGCCCAGATGCCTTCACCACATCATCACAAAACCCAGAATATTTCTTCCATGATAAAAAAGGCTGCAATTATGTATGTGCCATTCTACTCACCCTTGGAAGCAAAAATGCAAAAGCAAAAGTCTCCTTTGTAACTATTTCTGTTCCTCTGTATGTTTTATTCCCATTTCTTTCCAGAGGTTTGCCTTCCATATCAGGTTGTTGTTGCTTTTTTTTTAAAAATATGCATTTAGGGATTAATTTTGAAAGGGAAGAAAATGGCAAAAAGGGAGGCCAAAAGTTCACTGCAGTTTAATCTCTGCCTTCACGCACTGCAACATGGCCTACATGTAATGTTTCAGTAACTACATACAACTGCATGAAGTTTTAACTCAGAAACTGCACGAGTACAGGAAACCCCACTAGCACTGCAGCATCGGGGCTCTGTTTTTAAGATAGAAAGTTGGTGCAATGGGCACAAGGAAAACAGATCACCTATAGCATGAGTTAATTACTTAAGGAAGGAGGCTGACATTGGTAAGCATCAGTACAAGACAGAGACGTAAATGCATCTGCACTTTTGGGAGGTGGTTTCTTTTTAAGAGAAGCTGAGAATGGTTCAACTACAAGAATGATGCAATTTTCATTAGAAAGAACTCTGCTTTAGTATTACTTTTCAAAATAACTTCAAGAAAATCAACAATATTTTGCCTACAGTTCCCTTAGTTCCTTTGGAGACCAAGTCTTGTGGTCTGCATGAAACTTGCAATGCTCAGCCCAGTTCCACTTAAGAAAACCCATCACAGCTCTCCATGTAATTTATCTGAAGAATGACAGGATCTTTAATAAACATAAACTGTACAGGAAAAAGATCACTTGAAGAATGACAATGTTAAAACACTACGTTAATGGGCTATTAAACAACAGTCCAGACATAGTGCAGGAACATCCTAAAACCATTGACTTAAGAAGTGAGAAGACACATCAGGGAGCATCCATCTTACCTAAACGATTCCTACTGCCACTCTGGAGCATAAGGAGCTACCTGTCTCTGCTTTGACATGCTTTGTCTGTCAAGGCTTTCCTTCTGAAAGAAGAGATTTGGGAGCTCACAATTAAAGGCTCTGTTTGTTAGGATACTGTACAATTCACCTCAGTTCCGACTGTCACTTCAAAACCAGCCGAGATGACACACGGTCAAGGGTAGCTCAACGGCTCTGGGTTCTCTTCTGTGTGTTCTCCTGACAGGAGGGCAGAGACCCATAACCACATGCACCACAAGTAGCACTGCCGTTCTGCCAGCTGCAACTCCCATCAGCATGACACAGACTAACACGTATGTTATTCTGAGATCAGCTCTCACGAATCCAAGTTGACTCCTGCTACGTCAAATGGAGAGAACTTGGCACCCTACGCAATGATTACATCCCCTCTGCGAGGGAGTTCCTCCCCAGTAACCAATGGGAGCCGCACACTGAGTCACAGCAGTGTGAGGGGGTAATCAATAAACAAGCTCACAAGCATGACCCCACCACGTTTGTGAATTCTTCCCTTCTAGCTCATCACACCCCCATTCGGTAAAGGGAAAAATTGCTTGGTTATTTTTTTCCTTCCATCACCTCTTCACAAGCACAAGGAGCTGATGTACAGGCAGTCTCTGAACTAATCCATAAGGTCGCCTATCATTCAATGAACTTGCTTTCTGCCAAACCTTTATTTTTGCTCTGGGCTCTGGCACTTAAGATGCAGTTCTGATGAGTTAACTGATACAGTTGCCTTGTTAAATCCTAGCAGTGCAGATACAGCTTACACAAGTGAAAAGAAACAACCAACCAACCCACTGACCACTGTACCTGCAATTGTGCTAGCACTGTCCTGGTGCTCTCTCCTTCACCACCTCAAACCCAGCGTCCACGATGCCCAAACTGGATGTGGAGCTTATTTTCTTTGAAAGGAACTTCTGCCCAGCTTATCCTCAGATGAAAATCTCTGCTTCTTCCTGAGCACGCTGTATCAAGGACAGTGTGACAGAGATGGAAAACATTGCTTAGACCAGCAAAATCTGAGGCTAGCCAGGCTCTTTTCCCTGAATACTCAAGATCAAGGGTTAGCTTTCACTTGAAACAGCAAAAAAACCCACCAAGACACAGTATAGGCCAGAAAGTATCTGTGGCATTCGGATGCACACCTCCTTGCTAGCAAGATGCCAATGCATTTACAAGAGAAGAACTTAGGAAAAGTAAACAAACAAGCAAAACAGCAACCTCTAATTCACAGCCTCCTCACAAGAATAGAACCAACCACAGTGATACAGAAACTCCACGTAAGTAATTCCAAAGTGATGCTGCATCTAAAGCTGCTGTATGGAAGTGTCCTTTCACAGTCCCCCCAGATCAGCCCTGTTTCTACTCATAGTTCACACGTTTGGTCTCCATCTTCAAAGTCACAAAAGGATTCAATCTCTGATCCCTAAGCCACATCAGGCCTAGAACACCAAGGCAGCTGTGTTCCTTTGGGGCAGAGCACAGGAAGACATGCTTAAGGGCAAAGACGATGCGTGCTTGCGCTAGGAGAACTATCAGCAGTGAGAGTCGGAACTTCAAGCCATTGTGTTTTCCTATTGTAGCATGTATTTTGGGGCAGAGAGGGGGAAGTTTCACCTTAGCCACTCAATCCACACTAGGAAATGCTATGCAGCATAAGAATCAAGAAGGAGGGAAGATCTAGATTGCTCCCAAAGATCAGCCCAGGCTCTTTTCATGACAACCTAACCAAGTCATTCTGATTACTCACAAGGCACCAGAGGCAACTAAGACCAACCCTAGAAACAGCTGGTACCTTCTATCTAGGAGTCAGTATCTCTCCTGCAAAGCATCTAGAGGTTTGCAAATCAAAAGTGTCTGACAGCTACCAGAGATAGCAGGTAGGAAATCAGGAAGCAACTAATACCAGCCCAACGAACACAGCGAAATACCAACCCAACTAACAGAACTGAATCATCGCTGAGGGACTGAGTCCACTTATCTGATCTGCCTCCGAGAGCTGGGCTGGAGAAAGGAACCAGCATTGTTTCACAATATTTAGAATAAAAGCTGCCGGCTTCCCTCTAATGCAGTTACTGCATAAAACTACCAAGGGAAACTCAAACGCTACAGAGGTTATCATCTCCAGAAGTTCAGCCAAGGAAACCAGGTTCTACAGCAAGAGCCTCGAGAAACAAAAACCACGCAGCTATCAGAATTCACAGCCTTGGTAAACTCTCCAATTATTCAACAGCTTTGATTGTTGAATTTGGTTAGCTAGCCTACAGACCTTAAGAAAAGCCAGATCTTCTGTTTTGACATAAATCTTGCAGGCACAGTCCCACAGCACTCCAACTTAGGGACAAGTTGCAGTAACTTCTGCTGCACTGAGACTTTCTAGCGCTTGTAAGCATTTCCGACAGTTAAAAATAACACATTGAGAGATTCGAAGTTCTTTGTTCATGGCCAACAACCCTTCTCCTCATTCACTAAAGAGCTCAAGAACAGCTCATTCTGAAACACAGACTTGAAATTTCTTCCCAGATTTGCCACAGTGAAGTTCTCTGCCTTAGAAAATACAACAAAGATGACAGCCAACACCAAAGAGGGCGCAACTCACCTCCACAGCCAATCTAACGACCCAACTGCAGCAACGCAGTGCAGCTCCTACGGCAAGCAAGCAGCCTTGTGCAGTCAGTCCCAGAGGGAAAATATCACCTTCTGTTGGAGACGCATCGTAAATCCATGCTTACATGGCCACTATGTTTTTTGTTCATTCATATGTGCACACACATGTACACAGAGGTTCCCAGCAAGAACGAAAGCAAAGAGAATTCCTTTTCCTTTAAGCTAGATAAAAGCAGCTAGACACAGGCATGAAGAAATAAACACATCAGCATGTTTTTCTGAGCGACAAGAAAGAAGAAAACAGACCAAAAGTCTTTCACAGAATTCAAAACTTCAGTACACTCGTAGGTTTGTCACCCTCCCCGCAGTACAACCCTGCGCTATGGCTACAAAGTTCTTGTGACTCTTTTGGAAATATTCCCCACCCCTGCAATAAAGAGGCTTTCTTGGACCCGGGGATGCTGATCCCTTGCTGTGACACGTGGGGTGTCTGTTGCAGAGCAGGATGGCGCAGCCGTGCCAGTGCCCTGTGAATGCAGGCAGCTCCCAGCAGAGCACTGTTTACTCCAGCTCCACCCTGCTACTGCGCGAGCAGAGCTTAAACATTGCTCAACGTCAATTAGAGATGTAAAACGGAAGCATATTAGTCAATACTGATGAGTCAATATACTGCTTTTCTTAGAGATTACAAACCTATACGACCGCGTGCAGAACAACACTTGTTTAGAAAACTGAGTATTTTCAAGAAGCTTCCTTCACTGTTGACCATTATCTGTGGTATCCACAGAGAAAGCCCATCCCACCTGGCCACAGGGGCAACCTGGTAATCCTAGAACGGCTGGGTTGGAAGGGACCTCAAAGACCACCCAGTTCCCACCCCTGCCGTGGGCTGGGTCTCCAGTTCAGGCTGCCCAGGGCCGCATCCAAGCTGGCCTGGAGCACCTCCAGGGGCAGGGCATCCACAGCTTCTCCGGACAGCCTGTGCCGGCACCTCACCGCCCTCTCGGTGAAAAAGTCCCCCTGATCTACATCTCCCCTCCTTCAGTCTAAAGCCGTTCTCCCCTGTCCTATCAACACAATGCAGAAAGTCAGCAGCTGCACACCCACCTCACAGCACCTACCAGATAACCAGGTAACCCACTGCGAGCGGAAGCCATTGGGAAAGGAGCAGTGAAAGCACTCAGGAGCTCTAGCAGATGATATGGCACACAACATCACACACTCAAACGCCATTCTCTGAGTGTGCTCCTGTGCACAACTTCAACGAAAGGTCCTGCTGAAAAAGCTGAGAATCAATGAATCAAACTTTTGGTACCATATCAGAAGTGAAGCAAATTGAAGTTCTGATTTTCTCAGTCAACTTTTGAGAGATGAACTTAACTTCCTCAACATCTTTCTAACAAGATACTGAACAAAGCCCTCCTGAGGAAGGGTCCCAGCCCTCCACAACAAGCCCTCTCTTTAAATCCCCCCGCAAAGTTCCTCCCTCACTGCCAACCTCTGCTGAGCAGAAACCGAGGACTTGAGCAGCAGGTGTTACAGGTTAGAAGGGTGATGCATTCAAAAATCGTGTGGGAGACACTTCCCAGTGCTCACTTACCTTACCTTCACTGCATGGCAGCACCCCAAAGGTCCTGCTTACACAGAATAAAAGCTGCCAGGTTTTCCTTCCTAAAATCATACTTCTCTGCAAACAAGCTTTTCTTTTGCTTTTCCTTTGCCGATAGATCATGTCTCATAAAGTCAAATTGTTATAGTGTGGGTAATTCCAAGACAAAATACATCAATCAAAATAAATCTTTTGACACATACAAGAACTATGATCTCCTGAAGCAGTGACGTGCATATTTTACACGTAGCAGTGGAAGCAAAGCATAATGAGAGAAATACCTTTTGCCCCAGTCGTACAACAGCAGCACAAGCTGCCAGCAGTGCTCAGGCATCAGGATGGCAGCACACCACGCACTGTGCTGCTGGGAAGTCAAGGCCTGCAGATTATTTAAGCAACTTCCTGAGCAGGACGCTGGGAAGTCAGGTACCTGAGAATGAACACATGCCAAAGGTCCCCAGCCCCGGCCAAAGCAGCGTGTGGGAATTTGTCACTGACGCAGCCATTTCTAGGTGAGAAGTTGGAGAGTATACCCAAAATCAAAGCAGTAACTGTTCAGTAACTTCACTGAAGGATGTTTCTGAACTTCGTGAAACATACAGTCCTACACTAATTATAGCTTCACCATTTCTGAGCTGCCTTCAGACATATTTAACTTCGGACATATTTCACCTCTCAGCGAGGAATTCTCCAAGCATCTGAAGGGAAAGGAGGGATGACAAAGCAAACGGACCTTCAGAAGCGAGCTGGGGATCTCATCAGGAGCAGAATCCTAATGAACAGAGAGCCTGGCTACAACATTCTGTGACACCCCCTACAACCCTGTGCCCCCCTGGGTGGCCTTACAGTTTGCTTCATTGCAGCATATTTGAAATCCACAGTGAGAAACTTTCATAGTGTCTCTTCTGACTCTAAGAAACATCAGCTAGAGTTCTTCAAACAAGGGACTTAAAAACCAAATTGCCGCTGTTTATTTAAAGCTAAGAAATGCACTTTCTATTTCTAAATTAACGCTGCCTGAGAAAGACAGCACACGAAGGCTGCTGAGGAAGGAGCACAGTTCTCACTGTGCACACACAGCGTTTTGGCTGTTCCCAGTTTGGGTCAATCCTCACCTCAACTCTTCATGAAGAGTCCTTACACAGGGACAAACACATGGGCCACTTTACTGTAAAACAAAAGAGCAAAAGCATGAAAATTTGCTCGGGCTAAAGAAAGACTAAACTCCTATGACACCAGCTGAAGCCGTAGGTACCAGTGAAGCACGCATATAAAAGCCTACATCAAGTCTGTTAAAATAATTGAGGACAGCATCATCTTCTAATTTGCCCCGCGTGCTCACACTTGGGTGGGGGGAACGGGCTGCTGTGGCACTATTAATTTTGAAGAAGCAGATGACTCAAACCTTATTTTTGATAGAAAGCTGCGAGATGTCTCCAATTAGACAGCAGTAATCATATTTTAATAGCTGCTCTTGTAATTAAACCGTATCAGAAAGTGTCAGAATTACAGAAAAGTGGGGCCAGGAGGGAATTCAGAAGGTCATCCCAACGCCTTCCCGCCCCTGCCTCGAGCCTCTGAGCGCTCTGAGATTATCAAAGCCTGCAGAAATATTTTCCACAGATATTAAGGCTGCAAACTACTCATCAGCAGTTCTGGAACAACTCAAATAGTCCAGAACGGATTCAGAAGCGAGGACGTTGGTCAGTAATTCCAGCATTCACAAAAATGCCTTTAAAAAAGCTAAACAGAGCAGCATGTACAGCACAACAGCAAAGCCTCTTGACTACTATCAGTCAATTAGTAAGAAACAAACTCATTAGCTTCCACGATAGAATGTAAAATAGATACCATTCCCTCCTGCATAAATGCTTCTGAAAAGCAATCAAGGAATTCCAAGAGGTGGAGTTCTCTTAATACTGTCACACCCCCCTGGAATACACATTTGTCTGCACTTGATAATACCCAAAGAACACAATTTTCTCTCAAAGACATATTGTCACAAAGTGTTACTTGGCTGGCACTTCTGCTTAGCCTCCTTTCTTTCTATAAATACATACCCCCTAAAGAAGCATCGGTTCTACGCTGAAGAGCTGCTTTTCAACACTTCTCTATCTGTAACCAGGTTTTAAAGCCTATGAAAGGCAGGGAGGTTTCAGAACCGGAGTCCATCTAAGAGGAGCAATTAACTCGAAAGATCAACGCTATCAGCCCCTAGAACCATCCAGCAGCATGTTACTGCATACATACAAACTCCAGACAGAATCTCCTTCTGTCTTAAGGCACTTTCTCAGCCTGACAAAGAAAACCCCTAACACCACCTGTACCACGCTGCCATCAAGATAAGTGTTCAAGTACAAGCAGACTTCAGCCCAGTGAGCACTACCTGGCTGACTCAATAGCTTCCCATGTCATAAGACAGCCACGAAGCTAATTGTAAAATATAATGCTCTTACAACAGTGAGTCAGTGACAGACAGGATCCCAGCGAGACACGGTGCCGGGGGCATCGTGCTGTTCTTACAGCTCAACTGGGCTGTCACACTGCTCAGGACTTGACACCAAAGCAGGTGCCGTGCTCACTCTGAATCTCACAGTATTTCCTGGCCTCCTTTTCCTCTCCAGTTAAAGGCTCGTGCCACATCAACAGGTACTAGGGAGCGGGTATTAACTACAGGCACACGGCGTTTTAAGTGGTAAAAATGTATCATTTTGAAGTCGAGATGCTAAGGTGTGAGCTCAGGATGTGACACTTCCTCTGACACTGTATGATTTCATGAGCTTTAGCACTGAAAAGGAAGAGATGTTTCCTGGAGATGAGCTGCACTGCTGGAAGGAAAACACCGGCCTTGTGTTGGAGCTTCTGATAGGTAGGCTCCAAACCACACACACAAAAAAACTCGCCAATGTTTTGATGCTAATCAGATTTCACCTGTGGTCAACACTTAAACTGCTTCCCCAAGCGCTGTTACCTGCTCCACTGAAACTGCATCGGCCAGGTCATGCAGTCGACTCTTTGACTCACCATGCAAATGAAATCACACCATTCCCATAAGGCAGCATGTAGGTTTTAAGTAAATCACATACACCTTCATGGTGTCTTATAAAAAAATTAAATTTTACTTTTAAAAAAGGGAAAAAAAAACCCTGAGTATTTCCTAGTTTTACTGCGAGCACCACATCACGGGACTGTAGGAAAAAGAACAACTGAAACAACTTTTTTCTTCTGTGGCACACAGAGATAACAGCGTGCCGGCTTTCAGGGGCAGCTCACAAAAAACGGGCATTTAGCAGCGCCGTCGTACCGCTACTTCTGCGCGGGGCCCACTATGACCGCGACCGGGAACAATTGTAGGAAGAGGCCTCAGACCCGGACGCTACGAGGGCTGCACCGTGCCCGCTGCGCGCCTCAGCCCGTAAATACAGCCAAGGAAGCGACAAAGGGGAGCTCTGACCCCGCACTCCCGCTCGGCGCGGAGCCCCCCGCCGCCTCGGCCCACAGCGGCCCCGGCCCCGCGCTTCAGCACGGAGCTCGCTGCTGCCCCCAGGAAGCGCCGTGCCCGGCCCCGCCGGCCCAGCCCGCACTGCAAGGAGCCGCCCGGGGAAAGTTCAGAGCGGCCGGGACCCGCCCGCCGCTGCCTCACCGCGCACCGCCCGCCGCGGCCGCCGCCGAGCGACTCGGGGCCGGAGCGCGGCGGGCACAGCCGGGCCAGGCCGCTCCCCCGGCGGCCCCCGCAGCCTGGAGGGCACGGCCCTGCCTCACCGTGCACCGCCCTCGGGCCCTAAAGGTCGGACGAGACGGGTGGGCCCGGCCCCTCGCGCGCGCACCGCCCGCCGCCTCCCGCCCGGTACCTGGGCCGCGGCCTGGCGTCTCCTCGGCGTCGCGTCCGGCGGGGCCTGCCCCTAGCGCGGCACGACTGCCCTGCTCCGGCTGCAGGCTGAGGCGC
>JACDJE010000271.1:531892-572543 GCA_016647715.1 Pavo muticus | reverse complement strand
GGCAGCGGCGGCGGAACGCGGCGACGCTTCCGCCCGCCGCCACACGCGGGCGCCCCCTGCCGGTGCGGAGGTCCGAGCTCTGAGGGCGCCGCGTTCTGCCCGGGGCGGGGCCGTTGGTGCAGCTGAGAGGCGGCTCGGGGCGGCTCGGCCCGGTCGCTACGGCGGGGTACTGGGCTGAAAGGCTGAGGGGGGCTCAAACCTCCCGGCAGCGGTTCTGCGGGCGCTGCCGAGGTCTTCGGAGGGGCAGAGCAGCGCCTCGGGCACCGCGCGGCCCCGCTGCCGTACGCCGCGTGTGACAAGCGCAGATTATCCCGGCCGGAACAAAGGAGCACACATGCTGACATGCGTCAGGCTGATGCCGTCCGTTATTTGTAATCCACAACATAAGTTTAAAGCGGAAAAATAAAACGTGTTTTTATGGAAAGACACTAACTTCTTACAAGCTACGATTTTCGATGTAAACTTGCACCTGTGTGCCCGGTGTGTCACTGCTGAGCAGCAGCTAGGGTGTGCTGGCTCTGTTTTCTGAAAGAGAATTGGAACTGAAGGAATTGAAGAGGCAGCCAGTGCCTGTGTTGGCGTCCCCATGGAGGGAGGTCACACCCAGCAGCCTCCTCCTCCCATCTGAATGTGGAGGAAAGGATGTGAAAAAATCTGACGTTCAGTTTTTTCCCCAGTTCCTATGGCTCTCCTGCCCTGAATCTGGCAACCTCCAGCACCGGAGCCAGGCAAAAGTCTGGGGGGAAAGGTGAAGGCTGATTGGAGTCTCTTGCTGGCAAAAGGCAACCTGGTGTTTCTTTGTGAAAGGAGTGGAAATGGGAGGTGAGAGATAACTCTCGTCCTGGAGAGAATAAGGATTCTCTCAAGCCATCATGAGATGACAGGGCAGGTGAAAAGCAATAGCAAATTCCATAATGACACCCGAATTATTGCACTGGATTTTCCCCTGCACCTACACACTGCTCTTGGGACCCTGGCAAATTTCTCGAGCCCAACACCCAGCTAGAAGTGTAACAAATCTAAAAACAACAACAAAAAAACCCACAAACATATGCAAAATAAGTCTTCATACCCAGATAACAAGTACAGCAACAACTACTGGCCCAGGAAACACACAGCTCAGCAGAGCTCAGCTGTTGTGCCCAAGCAGCACACTCAGCCGTTGCGTTGTTCCATGTGTGTCATTTTTGGATCCATGCATTCTGTGCATTCTGCCCTGTGTATTTTAGCAGCCTGTCAGCAACCTCCAGTATTTCACAGTCCAACTTCTCGCCCTTGTGAGACATTCTCATTCCTGGATCCTTTGCAAGTCATCCACCTGCAACATCCCACTCTGTTTGCTGTTCAAAGTCCCCTTGTTCTCCCTGAGATCCACTGCACTGTGCTGAAAGAAGCAGAAAGCACTTTAACCACTGAAGTCTGTCACTAAAATAATTTTTTTTAAAATACAGATAAATCTTACGAGCGCTGAGAGGACTCTGGAGGGGGGATCCTAGTATTGGAGGTATTCCCCTTCTCCAAAGAGAAGTAGCAATGGTATTTCTGGGTAACGAGAGCATTGAAAAGGCTGTTAAAGACAAAATGAGATCCTGGTGCTGTCTCTGATGCAGAGATGTCATGGAACCTGTGAGATGCTCTGCCTCCTTGTTCACTGCACTGCCCACATGCATCAGCATGCTTCATCAGCTCAGGAAAACACTTCTGACCACACTTGCAACAATCGCCGAGTCTGACAGCAACAAAGTTCATACGTATTTGCATTCAGCTACATGGCTAGCTGCAGTGGTGCTGCACCCATGGGGTTGTTTTCCTGAACAACTGGAAGATGGGGCAGGAAAAAAACATCCACTTGTGATGACAGTTCATCTCACAGGCAGACAGAGCAGCTCTGGACTTGAATGTGCAGTGGGACATGCTGCCTGGGCAGGTGACAAGGCTGCTGGGGATGGTTGGCCAGGCTTGTCTGGGCCCACAGCATGCGGTCGGCAGAATGTTCGCAGTTTGTATATCCCGCATGTGAGCTGGAAATAATTGTTTTCAAAGCCAGCTTTGAAAGGGTGTGTATGTCTGAGCTCAAATTGTTAGCCTGTAATTATGCTAAAAACATTCAAGTTTAAACAGATAATATTCAGGGTACTGAATAGAGAGAAGGAAGAATTAAAGAAAAGCACTGGTACAATGATTCAACAGAGCACCTGGAAAGTAAACACTACTGCTTTACAGATGACCACTGCAAAAAAGACCATGCAAGTAATGCATTCAGTGTAATTATCATCACCTTGTAGTGTAATTATCATCACCTTGTAGTGTGCTTCAAGGAAATCTGTGAGCAGGGGGAGCATGGTTCATCCAAGCTCTCAGAAATTAAATTCAACATGTGAGGAACCTCTTGGTACAATAGCAATTCACTAATTCACAGCCCTGACTGAGATAGCCATTGTGAATTACTTAATTCTTGCAAATTAGGAAGTGAATAAACATGACTCAAAAATTCAAGTTACTTCACTGAAGAAAAAAAAAACCCAAACAGTTATAAAGGCAGCACTCAGATGCTCTGCTCTGTAGGAGCAGCCAGCTGAATGGGATCTTAAGGCTCTAAGGGCTCATTTGGCTCAGCCCAAAACCAGCCAACACATCCCTGCAAGGACACCATGCTTGCAGGGTGTTACTCACATGAGGATGGTTTCTTTAAGACATCAGCAATGCAACTGCCTCTAAAATATGATTTTGAAGTAACAAAATCAGCAAAAGCAGCTGATGGCAAACTGTAAAGCAGAAGCCAAAGTTTGATTTACTTTTTTTCCGCTTAAAAAAAGAAAAAAGACACAGCAGCAGCTGGGGCCGGTACCACCATAGCACCAAGGCACTGGGGTTTGCTGCAGGGCCAAGTGCTGCCAGACACACAGGCACGCCTTGTTTCCCTCCCACCAAATATGGAGCCAAGCTGCCGAGCCACTATCATGCATTTTACAGCCATGATGTAATGGCACCCAGCCTCTTGCTGCTGTATCTGATGAAAAAAGCTCTGGGTCTGCTCAGAGAAGCAGAGGTGGCAGCAGCCTCCTCTCTGCATCCCCTCTTCCTCCTGACGGACCCCACTGCCCTGGGGTCTCTGTCCCAGCATGTCCCCAGAGATGTCCCTTCCCAAGAACCAGGGTCTGGGAATGGAGTGGAGAGCCCAGAAAGGAAGGAGGAAATGGCGGACATCCACACAGATGGATAAGTAAAAACAGAGGGAGAACTTTAGAGAGCAAGGAAGTAGAGGACAGCACATGTTGTAAACATCTTGAACTCTGACTATGCTGCTGACACTTTGTGGTTACTCTCATCCTTACTTGGGAACATGGGTGCTGCCCTGCAAATGGGGATCAAGGCTTCTTTCTTAATCCCTCCTCTTCCTTAATACCTCATACAGGGAAAGCGATTCATCATTTTATCTTACTCTGAGATCTCCCTCGTTTCATTCAGGCAGAGGCACTGGGAACAGAGGCTAAGGGGAACAGTAGAAAAATAGACCAGGAATTTAGAAATAAATGCAGTAAATGCCCTTACCTCATGTATCTCACACCTCTCCACATGGTTGGCAGGGAGAAGTTCCCACTAACTACAAGGCCAGCTCAATGGGCACGACATAGAGCACGTGAAAAAATAACGAGTGCCTTGACAGATATACAATGAGGAAATAACATAAACCAACACCCAGTTTACTTTTCAGTTCATGACTGCTCAGCCGTGGCAATACATTGATGTAATTCAGAGACTGAAACCCAGGTTTGTACCTCTTGACAAAGAATCTCAAGGAAAAGGCTGTGGGGAGAAAATATTAAGACTCAGATCTACTCAGGTACCTTCTACTTAAAGTCTGGAAGGAAAAGAATTCTAAGTCTTTCCATGGACTTTGGACTGTGCCAAGCAGCAGTGGCTGAATCTAATTGCCCAGTTTCAAAAGTGCCTGTGATTTTCCTGAAGCTGCATCTCACCCCTGCTGCAGGCTGTGGAGGTTCTTGGCCTCAAAGAAACACCTGCTGGTGAGCATGTTGATGTCTGTCAGCTCATTTAAGTTGTACAGACTCACACTCCCCACAGTCTATTTACAACAGAAAGCACGAGTACACAGAATGGTCATCCAGATCAGGATTTCTTTTTTCTCACGCTAATGCTATGATTTGTCCTCAATTCAAGCTGCCATTTCAGAATTAAACCTTGCTTTTAAAATATGATTGCAAATCACAGGAATTCAGGGTAGCATGTAAAGTCTGCCAGAAACAGAAAAACAATTGCCAGAAAAATCATAGGAAAAAAACCCGGTTGCAAATTCATTTCCTCTACAGCAACAAGAGCACTATGTTGCCCTTCTGAACCACGTCCTTTTAATAAACTTTTTATTGCTGTAGAACAATTGAAAATTATCTATAAAGCACAGAATCCATTCATAGAATCGCCTGGGTTGAAAAGGACCACAATGACCATCTAGTTTCAACCCCCCTGCTATGTGCAAGGTCACCAACCACCAGACCAGGCTGCCCAGAGCCACATCCAGCCTGGCCTTGAATGCCTCCAGGTATGGGGCATCCCCTTTACATCCCTCTCCCTCCCGCCCAGGGCTGGGTACCTCAGCCCTGGCCCTCACCACATGTGCAGCTTTGGCCAGAGGCTGACCCTCCTCTTGGCACATCACTCTTTTACATTTTAAGGAAATTTTCAGATGAGTTCACTAATGCTCGTATTTAAATGGTGCCCATTACACTTGGAAGCCCACACCCTCTAGGTAATAGGGCTCTGCACTCAGCACTTTACACCTTCAAAGGACTTTACAGAAACTAATTAATTAGTTCTCTCAGCAAAGTGCTGCTACAATGAATGGCATGGGATTAGTGCTATTCTGTGTGGTTCAGCTGGATTTGGGCTGCTGTGGGGCTGGGTTAGCAGCAGAGATGCTGCAATTTCATTTGAAACACATCTGTGTTTAGCCACTCCAGGAAATACGCAGAGACGTTGCCCAGGCCTCTCCAGAGCTCTCCTGCACCACTCCTCCTCACTCCTCTGATGAGAACACAGACTCCAGATGAGGAAGGCACTCAGGATTTCTGCCTCTCTCTGCCTGGCGCTGTTTTTTAGTGGGGCTGAACCCCTTCTCCAGCTCAGTATCACTCACCTGGACATCTTTGAAAGTAAATGCGTTTACATAGGTGACTTACTCAGCTCTATGCCTAAATATGTATCTGTTGACAATCTTAAATTTGCAGGTGTGCAAGTACACAGCCATCTGCATGTGTGTGTATGTACACACTGGGGAAATTTGGGACAGGAGGAAACAGAACTTTACCTTTAGAGTACAAAAAATAAATACCCATCTATCAGTTATTTTTCTGGAGGAGTCCTTGGGTAGCTCATGCGTGTTGTGGCCTCTTCTGCTTCTTAAAAAGGCAAACCTAGAGCACAACTCCTAATATTAAAACAGACAAGGAATTTTTTAAAGGGTAGTGATCAAAGGCTTTCTGTATTATTATTTATTTTTAAATGCCATGATATGGAGAAGCTGGAATAGGTGCAAGCTCTGCTTTTCACCTTCACAGGCCAGCTCATGGAGCATCACAAATTTCCTTGTGGGTCCTCACTGCCCTCTGGCCATGGGAGTTGTGTTCTTCCTCTCACTGAGCCACTGCTTCCCCAACCCTTCGGTTCCTCCAGAGGAGTAAGAAATCCTCATCCTAGTTATATCTGGAGAGAGAAAAATAATGAAAGAATTTGAAGAGAAAAGAGATATGGCTAAAACTAGGCTGTATTTATAAAACTAAAAACAGATTGAAACCCACAAGAAATTTTATAGCTCTTTAATTCGTTTTATATATATATATATACACATATATATATGGACACAAAGATTACCTTAAAGAGCGGGACGTGATTTTATGTGCAATCCAGGCTGGATTTGGCTGGTAAGGACCAGAATCCCTGAGGCTCATGCCCTCCCGTCCTACAGTCTTTCTGCTGACCCAGCTGGGCTGCGTGGGACTGAACCCACGAACACAAAAACCTAAGCAAGTGTTTCCTCACTTCCTCGGGTGCTGTAATCCCAGCCCTGCGGGGCCAGAAGTGAGCAGCACAAAGGAAGTGGTGTTTATGAGACCACTGCCTTGCAGGCTGTCCTTTCACACTCTGCAGAAGAAGCCAGTGTGCAGAAGGCTGAGGACAACGTAATGGCATGAAGGCCGCAAGTTGTTCTTCCTGCAGAGGATGAATGCTGGCCATCCCCGTTGCCTCATTCATGCTGATGAGGTATTTTGTGTCAGGGGGTCAAGATGTGCTGTCAGCACATGTATACACATGTACTATAAAAAGAAAGCTGCTATTGGCATGTGGCCAAACTGGAATGAGAGCTGAAGTTACTCATAGGCACGTAAGACAGTTTTGTCTCACAAAGGCCCTCTCATTCTACAGCCTCAGGAACCAAGAGGCCAAAAAGACATGGCCTGTGTGGGATGTGCAGAGGCTGCAATGGGTGCCCAGCTCTGGTTTTCTGATGCCTTGGAGCCAGGCACACGTGTAGAAGTTGCTGTGAAAACGGAACTTGCTGGATAAACCAAGCACTTGCTACATTATAGATGAGGCCTGTTATCAGATGGCATCTGGTAACATTACACATATAGAAAGTGTGAGAAAGCCCAGAGCTGCCCTCTTGAACAAAAAGAAACCCTGGGATGCCCAATGAGGAAAGTTCAAGAACAACTTTGAATACTCTCTAAAAGCCCCCTGCAGTCTCCCCACCATGCATGGCTCTTCATCCCCAAACACCACTCCAGCACAGCAGGTTAGACCTTATCAGTGTGTCACCACCCACACAGCTTATCAGATTTTCTTCTTCCTATAACTCACTCTTGGCCTAAAAGTCCATGTTGCAACCAGCAGCTCTCTGGCTGAGAAGAGCAGATAAGACTTCCTGCAGGGCGAGGAGCTCTGCTAACCCGCCAGACAGGAGATGTGTTGAGCAATGGCAGGAATATCAGCTCATCCTTAACACAAAGGCTGGAGGGGTCTGTGTGAAAGAAAAGCTGAAAATTACTCAGCTGGTACCAGCCTTGTAATTATTTCTTATACCAGGAGTCCACTCCTGAGGATGGTTCAGTCACGTGATCATAGAATCACAGAATCGTTAAGGTTCGAAAGACCACTACGATCATCAAGTCCAGCCCCAGCCCACCCCATCATGCCCACTCACCATGGCCCTCAGTGCCACATCTCCACAGCTCTGAACACCTCCAGAGACGGTGACTGCCCCACCTCCCTGTACAGCTCTGCCAGCACCTCACCACTCTTTCTGAGAAGAAATGTTTCCTAATATCCAACGTGATCCAACCTGGTACAACTCAAAGCCTTTCCCTCCCATCCCATCACTGTTAACCTGGGAGTGGATGCCGACCCCCACCTCACCACCACCTTCTCTCAGGATGCTGCAGAGAGATGAGGTCTCCCCTGAGCCTCCTCTTCTCCAGACTGACCCATCCCAGTTCCTTCAGCTGCTCCCCATCACACCTGTGCCCCAGACTCTTCACAGTTTCATTGCCATTCTTTGGATACTGAGGGTGCCGAGCTGGGGCTGGTGAGGATTGGAGCACTCAGTACAACAGCTGGATTGAGAGATACCAACAGCACTTCCAGAGACATCCCTTACTGCTTCCGGAGTGGGAATTCTCTTATGATGCATATATTCCATACAGCACTATCCTATGCCATGTGTGTTCCTCTCTGTCCATAAATGCCTTTGGAGCAGGTGAACCTCTGGCTCTCTCCTGTCCCTGTCTATCCCATGAAGAATTCCATGGGACATTGTCCTGATAGACCACCACTCAACCACAAAGACAGCAGTGAGAACATCAATTGTCAGGCCTCACCAGAGCTGACAACAAGGCTGAGGAGAAGGGACTGTCTAGTGTTAGCATTAGATCTTGCTAACACTGGTGAGTCCCGTCTGTTTCCTTTCTGGCCAGAAGGAAAACAGTGACACCAAGAAGGACCAAACAGAACTCAACTTTTCAGTGTCTTTTCCTGCTTCCTTTCCCCAAGACCATTGCTATAAGTCAGCAGCCCCTTAACCTGACGGTACGAAGGGTCCCTGCAGCAGCCTTTCCCCAGCAAAGCCACAGCTCCTCTCACTGCAAGATCTCCTGGGGCATCCTGAACCAAGGTCAGGCTGGAAGTGCAGCCCTGTTCCCCCTGGCACGATCTGGCAGTGAGTAATCTCTGAGCAGCACTGGTTAACGTGCTGCTGTGCTGGGAGCAGTCCTACCTGCCCAGACACTGACTGTTCCCTCCTGATCTGGTGCATCCAGTCACCTCCTTGGCATTTACAACTCTTTGCCACATTCCTCTCATTCTGGGATCATTTGGCGAGCAAACCACCCTTGGGCAACAGAGAAAGTCAGAACAGTGTGATTTATAGCTGCTCCAAAAGCAGCAGATTTGAGCCTTTTAATGAAGAGGTTTAACCTTTGTTTTTAAACCTCAACTTTGAACCAGAGCTGAACTTAAGAAACCCACCAGACTAAAACCATTTAGTCATAATGACTGAAATCGCTGTGAAAACAGCCTCTCCTTTGTGTATGTTTGCTTATGGCAATGGAGATCCGGGGCCATCCCTGCCTTGGGGAGGGTGCAGGGGGTTCTGAGTCCTCATGTCAGGGCTGAGTTGTGCTCAGTGCCCTGCATTGCGGTTGTTCCCCAGCCTCACCCTTCCAGCAGCTCCAGACACTTTGTTTCTCCCTTCACAAATGCTGCATTACTGCCTGCACCCAAAGCAAGGCCTCTCCCTTGAAAGCAGAAAGGACAAAATCAAACACAGCAGCTGGCAGCAGAGGGACAGGACACCCCTCCCACCCACGCTGTTTGCCCAGCACCCTGGCCACCAGTACCCTTTGTGAGCAGGGATCCACACTCACAGTGCACAGCATCCTTCCCCAACCCTGCTGACACCGCTCCTTTTCCCAAGCCATGATGTATGGGGGGCTGTGCTGAGTTTGTGCTGTGAGAAGCTGGGACAGGCTGAGTGCCTGCACCTGCTGATGGCTGTTTTCCTAAACCTGCTCAGAGCTGCAAGCACGCTGTTACCTCTGCCTGAGCCCAGCAGCTGAGCAGCCGTGCTGACAGGCTGTACTCAGGCACCTGTAATGATTCTGCTGAACTCCTTCCTGCTCTGCTCCCAGCTCCCAGCCTATCTGGGCACTTGGCAGGGAAGATGCAGCTCCTAAGGAAACAGCCTGGATTTGATCTTTCCTACCCAAAAGGCAAATCCAGCAGGGGACAGCAGGATGGCTGCCTGGGAGCTGTCCTGAGCCAACTGCCCAGAGCAACCATGCTGTCTGCAGGGAGAGGGGAAGGAAATGGTGCCTCAGTCTGGAAAGGCAGTGGTGACAATCTTCAGGCTGGTCAAACTGGAGCCGCTAGAGAGAAGTGTCCTCTTGCTATCCATGGTACTGGGGTAAGGACTGAGGGACAAAATGCATTTAAGTTATGCTGTTCTCTCTAATCTCTACCAAATATACAGCAGAAATATAGACCCCAAAAGACAGAATGGGAAGCTAGGAAGCATCCCTGTGGCTCTCTCTGGTCTCCTAGGGATCGAACTTGCTTGAGACATGCCAGAAAAGAATGTCCCTTCATCCTGGAGCCATCACAACAGTGCTGAAGAACTCAACGCATGCCACAGCTGAGAGCACCCAGGCAATAAAGAAAGACCAGTGCTTCCAAATGAGGCTCCTGCAGGCCTGGCCCACATATGGCTGAGACAGGGCTGACATCAGCTCCCCAGGGAAGAAGCCTTTGGCTGCAGCACAGTGTCAGCGCTGGGGGAGGATGCTGGGATGCAGAGAGGGGCAGCCAGCAGCCCTGGGAGCACAGCGCTGCCTCCTCCTGGGGCTCTCCAACTGCAGGGCCCCCACCCAGCAGCTCGGCAGCCCCACTGCACACCCCTGCATCTATCTGTCTTCAGCAGGAGCTGAACCAGGTCTACATGGTGCCCTTCTGCCCAGAAACTGCCTCTTAGAGTGAGGCCTCAGCATGCAGATCACAAGGAGCAGCAGTGGTCATGTATGGGACGTAGGTGTCACCCAAGCGGAAGAGACCTCGGTGGCACCATCCCTGCTTCCCAGGGACACACATCCCAGCTTGAGGTGAAGTTGGCTTTGCAATGAGAGGCACTAAAGGCCCCTTCCTGTGGCCACTGGCTGCCCCAGCCCCAGGAGTGCTGCCCCTCTGGCAGGGCCGGGGCCGCTGACCATTTCTCTGCTGGTTATTAGATTGTTCACGGCTCTCAGGTTTGTTTGAATAAGCTCTTTTGTCCTATAGAGCTTTCCCACGTCCCTTCATTCGCTCAGCAGTCGCGTGTCCTGAGTCAAAGAGGACCTGTGGCCACAGATTCCTAAAGGAACTTTTTTCAGAGCAAGACATCTGCGTTGGAGGGAATCTGCAAACATCTGCCATGCTTTCCCCATTTCCAAGGGCCTTTCTTTCCATCTTAAAAACTGCAGGAACAGATGTTAAAAGTTGTTTTCTTTCTACTGGGTGTGAAATGCAGACAAATAGCGAAAAAGAAAACTCCGAGCGGCACTGACCCTTTTCCTTCTGCTTTTTTTGGAAAGCCCAGGAAAAAAGGGAGGCTTTGTTTGCTACGGAGAATCCCCTTTCAGTGAAACCTGGCAGTGCGAAATGCAAAAGGGATGCAGGAATTTGCAAAAAGCTCTCCCTTTAATGCTCCGCGCTCATTTGCATGCGCCTGTTTGGGCCATACAATCCCCAGCACAGATGTCACGCTTCTCCTGAAAGGCAGCACGGCCCTCCCGCCCGCACACCCCTTCGCTTGGAGCATAAAGGGTTCTGCCCTGAATGAGAGGTGTAAAATAACTGTTTACAGCAAAAGCTGCTCTTCTTTTTCACAGAAATGCTGTCTTACAAATGAACCTTGAAATGAACTCATCGCCAGCAGAAGTCAGTGGGGCTCTGTGAGCAGGGGGCTTCCCAGAGCCCTGAACCCGCTGCCCAAGGGAGGAACGGGCATGGGCTGGGGCTGGGCATGGGCTGGGGTTGGGCACCTCTTCTGGTGTGTTTCAGAGCTTTTAGGGAGTTTTGCATTCTCAGACACCTCTGCAACGCTCAACTGAGCCAGGAGCTGAGATGGCCTTGGGCAACCATGGGATGGTCGCTGTGGGACAGTGCCTCTTCCGTGCGAAGTGCTGCTGGTGGGGGGTGTGCTTCAGGAGCAGGGGAGGTGACTTCTCTTCTTCCCCACCAGCAAAGCAAAACCTGGCTAGAAGTCGTGCAGCCACTTCTCCTGATTGATTGGAAAAAACTTGCAAAAAACAAAAGTATCTTAAATTTTGGGGCATGGCAGATGTGAAGAGCTCTCACACCAGGCAGTGGAACATCCTTCCATCTTTTGTGCAGGGGACAGACCTGATACAAGGTCCCAGTCCCACTCCAGTGCTGCATTGGAAAGGACAAGACACTAACTGTCCTCTCCCAGAGCAACAAACACCCCTCTCAGGCTCTCCCTCATGCACCCCTGCCAAGTAGGTGCTTATTAAACCGGGCAACTGCACCCAACACCTGCGTTTGGCTGACAAACAACCCCTGCCTGCACGATAGCATGTCTGGGGACACATTTTCTTTATAAGCCCAGACAGTGTTGAGTGCAGACACACTGCAAATGTTTGCATTTACACACATACAAGCATACACCCACACAGCGTTTAAGTGCAGGACGCAATGTCCTCGCTCCACTTCTGGGGTACATCACCACCTACAGCTGAAGGGGTGGAGTAAGGGCTCTGCAGCTGCAGCGTTGTACCGGGTGATGGGAAATTCCAAGAGCGGATCCTGAGGGCTTTTGGAGCTTCTAAACCAACACAGCTTCTTCCTGTCCATTTACATAAGGTGGCACATTCGACACCAACTTGAAGGGCTTCACCTGGGTGACTCTGTAGGACACTGCCGGATCCTGCCGTTAGCAAAGCAGTTGTCAGAAAGCAAAAGCACAGCCATGAAAAATACCTTTATGCTCCCCCTCAAAACCAGACAGAAGTAAGGAAGCATAAAAGCACGTTCCCATCCTGTGCCAAGCCTCCTGTAAAGGCCCCTGTGCTTCTGCGCTAGCATTTCAGAGGGCTGAAACAAACAGAAGAACACCCTTCCCCCAAAAAACAGTCAGGGCAGCATGAATGAGAGGGGGAAAGCAAACAAGTAAAAATCCCACAGAATCAACAGGACTGCGCTCACCTCAAGGTTGGTTTGCTTCTGCAGCTGTCTGCAAGTTTTATATTAAATAGCACACAGCAACAACAAACTAGATGAGCTCTGTATTCCCTGCACATAGCTGCGTGCAACAGAGAATTCACATCCTCGGGAGGTCCGTGAAGTGCTCTCCCTGGAGGGTTTCTGTGATGGGAGCGAGGTTGCTATAGCTGCCTGCTGTCAACACTTTTTAATCGATCGCCATTATCCTGCAATAACAATTCCTCCAGGAACTGGTCAACCCAGTACTCTATTATCAAATTAAGAGGCTGCTTCAAGGACTGAAGATGTTCGAGGCTCAGGCTGGCAGGTAAAAAGCAGCGCTGTCTCAGGGGGATGCAGGGGAGAGGAGACACAGAGGGCATTTTCCCAGGTGTAACTCAACTGGGTCCCACTATTGTTTCCCTCCCTGGGAATCTGTGCAAATTGAGCAGGAGCCATGCAAGCTGCTCCGAGCGCGCCCGTTTTGCTTCTCTTCTTCCTTAACAAAAGACCCCTACAAAGCAAGGCTTTGGAGGCCGGACATCTGTCGCCGTTTGGGGGGGCCGCCGCGGCCATTGAAAAGAAGCAGTGCCCTGTCAGCTTTGATTGATGGCCACAAACCTCTGGGCTCGACCCCTCGTGTGGGAAAAGAAGTCCCGCCAAGGCGAGCTCCTTTTCACATGCTAATTCTGGGTTATAAATACAGCGGAGGAGCGGAGGAGAGGCAAAGCGCCTGCCGGGACTGGCAGCACCCTCTGCCCGAGTGCCACCCGCGCCCGTCCTGGCAGCGCCGGGCGGACAGCCTGGATTACAATGACGGCCGCAGCCATGGCCGGCGGTGCACACAAGCTGTCCAGCGCCAAGGAGGAGAGGAAGGTAGGAGCCCAGCGGGAGCCCCATGCAGGGATGGGTGCTGCGGATTGCTTTTATGAAAGTGATTTTCTTCCTCTTATTCTAAAGATGTTTTCTCTGAATTTAACCTGTGTAAGTTTATTTTCTGCTTCCCTTCTCTGCCTTTTGGTTTCTGTTGGGTAAGCTCAGGCTAATAGGGGTGGAAGTAAGAGAATTCAGAGCTGGCATGACCCAAAGGACAGGCCCGTACCAGAGCTGGAGGCTCTCCGTTGGTGCTGACCCTACTGAGCATCATGCCATCCCACAGTGGTTGCACACTGGGATGTGGCTCTCCCAGCTCACGCTGACCCCAGGCTGCCCCCATGAAGCCCACACAGTCCAGTTTCTTCCCTTCTCCACAAAAAATAAATCAACTGCAATTCCTCCTCCTCTTTTGGAGGAAGTTTTTCACTCAGAGGGTGGTGATGCACTGGAACAGGTTGCCCAAGGAGGTTGTGGATGCCCCATCCCTGGAGGCATTCAAGGCCAGGCTGGATGTGGCTAAGGGCAGCCTGGTCTGCTGGTTGGCAGCCCTGCACATAGCAGGAGGTTGAAACTAGACGATCATTGTGGTCCTTTTCAACCCAGGCCATCCTGTGAGTCTATGATTCTCTGATTGTCTTCCCTGCAGTTAAGGAAACCTCTTATCGAACGGAAGCGCAGAGAAAGGATTAACAACTGTTTGGACCAGCTGAAGGAGACCGTGGTCGGTGCATTTCACTTGGATGTAAGTGTTCATTTTGATGCAGATTATGTCCCTCTGCTGATGGAGACTGTTTGGCTTTTTGGGGGACAGGAGAGGGTCTCTGTATTTTGTGAAACTCTGCAAATACCTCGTGGCCTCTCAGCTGCTGAACTATTTCTTTATTAGCAGTCTAAACTGGAAAAAGCAGACATCCTGGAAATGACGGTGAAACACCTCCAGAACATCCAGAACAGCAAGCTGATGGGTAAGTGCCCCTTCCCTGCAGCCCTGGGGTGCAGAAGGTACAGGGCTGCACATTCAACCCCCCCGGCCGCTTGGCCAAAGCCTCTTGCAAACCTGTCGACGGCCGTGCTGCTGCTCTGGGCTGGCTTTCACCACTAGATGGGGAGATGGAGCCGAACACATTTTAACCCGCGGAAGATTTTCCTTCCAGCGCCTGTTTCTCCTTTTGTTCCGTTCTGGCTCTGCCTGTCCACGGGCAGCAGGATGCTGGGGGCAGCCCGCACCCTGCACCGCCTTCCCCGAGCCCTGCAAACCATGCACGTTCCTGTAAAGCATGAAACTAAGCTCAAATCCGTGCAGGAATCAATCTGCCTTCTCCAGAAGCCAGTATCTGGCTCTTAAATAATAGGTGTTTTGGCATCTCCAAGTGTTTTTGAAGGGCCTCCGTGGGCACATGGCAGACTGGCAGAGGAATGCCTGCCAATACCCTGTGATATCGCTGCCCCAGTGGGAAACTCCACCAAGAAACCCGAGCGCTGTACCCACTCCAGCCTGGAGCCTAGCACTGCTCTCTCTCATGCAGAGCTTCCATCCCGCTGGAGCAGCAGGGCACTGGCCTGCCACAGCCCCACAGTGGTTTTGGTAGGAAGCAATAGGCCCTGCATGGGCCAAAGCACACGGGAACCTGCTGAATGTGCTTAAGTGGGATGCGCAGGCTTTGCACCCTTACCAACTCCAGTTGTCTCCTGTTCAACGCAGCTGACTCCAAAGTGGGCCTTGAAGCTCAGCAGAGGTACAGCACGGGATACATTCAGTGCATGCATGAGGTCCACAACCTTCTCCTCACTTGTGAGTGGATGGACAAGACGCTGGGGGCACGCCTGCTAAACCACCTGCTGAAATCCCTACCCAGATCTGGTGAAGACACCTCCAAAGCAGCATTAAGTTCTTTGGGCCCATCTCAGCAGCCTCTTATGACTGCAAAAACCCCACTGAGTCCTAAAGGGAACACTCCCAGCACAAATCCATCTCAGGAGCACTTCTACCCAGCGGAACACAAACAGGCTTTGAAAAATTCATTCCAGCCACCCTCACTGTCAGGTTTCGGCCAGGTCGATGCTGTGCCTCCCAGACAGGTCCTGCAGCCCAATTTTTCCCATAATAACCCTAGTATGGGGTCATTAGATATGTGGAGACCATGGTAAAATGTGTTTTCAAATGTTTATCCTAACCTTAGACACTCTTATGTATGTATCTTATAGATATGTTTCTTTACAACACTTGTGGAGCAGGTCTGCTCCTGTAGGTGTACTAAAGACCAGGGTACTTCAAGCCGAAGTAAACCTATGTGTAGCCTGCATTATAGAAGGCTGCTATTATTTTGTATTTATTTAATACATCTAAATTATTGCATAGAACCCTCTCATGCTCTTTAGTGTATATTAATTATATAACCTTCTTGTCTTACATTCCTAAAATAATTAATGTTCTATCAATAAATATCAGACGATGACAACAACCCTCTCTCGCACCAAGCTCACCTCTGGGATCTCATGCAGCAGCTGAGACCACTTCACCGAACAAAGCAGCAAACAGCCAATCTCCTTATTTTTGTTATTGTTACAGCAATTCCTGTGCAACCATGGGAGATTTCAGTTCTGATTCCTGTAAGAATGCTGCAGTGCTGAAAACACAAAGGGAGAGACTTGGTTTAGGCATTTTAGACTGTTTAGAAATATCCTCTGTATTGCTCAGACATTGTTCCTGAACATGCTGACACAACTGTTCAACCAGTGAGCTACGTGTATGTCACCTGTAGTTACATTTAGAGATTGGTTTTGTTTATTTTCTAAATAAACTCTAGGAAGACAGTGACTGTGTTTCTCCCATCCTCCTTCTGCCTGCTCTGAACACACAGTGTTTGGTGCTTTGGATAAAAGCAGTGAGTACACACACACACACACACACACACACACAGAATCACCTGGATCATGGTAACGTCTGTGAGTGACAAAAGAAGTCAGGAGTTGGGCTTGTCAACTCACAGCAGCACTTTGGGTTTGACTTACAAGAGCATTGCAGACAGACTCTGACAGGCAGAAGGCAAAACGCCCTGCAAACTGTACCGTTAGACTGCGACAAACCTGCTCAGCTCGTGACATTTGGTCACAGATTTTCAACTCAAAGGCAGTTGAAAGCTTTTCACAGTTACAAGAAAACAAACACTGCTCATACCAATTAATGGACACCCAGTTCAGAGGGCTAATTATGCAGTGCCATCTATTTGATGATGCGCTGAAAGAGTGAAAACCATCACCTTTGGATTTAGCATCTTGTTCTGCTTAGCAGAAAAAGGCAGCAAAGCCACAGAACACTCACAGGTTGTGATAACAGTCAGCCAAAGGGATCCTGGAAGAGAAAAGGCACAAAAGACAGTGGCAGAGATTACCACACACACTGCTGAGGTCAGAGAAAGCTGCATGCAACCTGAGCACCCAATGCTGCACTGGTACAGGAATCTGTGCTGCCCAGTACTGGGCCACAGGGCAGGTAAAGCAACAGATCCCAACATGGAATTGGGTCTGAAACTTCACTGTTTTCTTTTCCTTCTCAGTCATTTCAGTAATGCACCTTATCAACTTGTGGCAACCTCAGCGCTGTGCTGGGAGAGGGGCTAGGAAACACTGCTGCGCTGCCAATGTTCTCCTGTGTTTTGACAGCATCGACTTAAAAACATACTTTCCCCTAACACTGCAAATCCCCACTGACTATAATTATCAGCTTTCGTTACTGCGCTGAAAAGAGATCAGTGGGAAATACGTATTTCTCCCCATCTCTGGCTGTTTACTCTGTGCATTTGGACATACTTTGCGGTCAGTGGGTTTTATTATTTCCTGTTCCTAATCGGTGCATTTTTTTTCTTTTGTGGGTGCAGAGGGAATGGTCACACAGCAGCTGGAGAGAGCTTTAGAAACAGAAAAATGGGACTGCAATGCTTGTCCAACAGCCTCCGGTACACAATGCTCATTTCTCAGTGCCTTCTTTTCCATCCAAGGTGCTATTTAAATGATCCCGTGCCACGTACCTAAGTACAAACCTACTTTGGTCAGACAGAATCCTTTGCACACCAACAGTTTTCAGTAAAGAAGGTGTTTCTTTATGAAGGCAGATTATCCCTAACCCTTCACACACATGAAGTCAGCTGCTACTTGTGTTTGACAAAGGAACTCGGTATTTAGTTCGGATTCATTGGGCTTTATCAGAACCAGAACTGTACAAGAGCAGTACTACTTCGCTCTTTGGTACGGGCACCTCCTCCCCAACAACCTAAAAAGCTCTGTCAGCTGTACCATCTCCTCCCCAGGAAATACGTGTCCTAACATCTGCACTGGGCCTTGGCAGCAGTGCCTCCTGGCTGCTGCTGTGCCCCATTGCAAGCAGGGCTCAGCCTCAGCTGTGCGCTGCAGCACAGCTCCCACCTGGGGCTGCATGCACAAGGCATGAGGGGTTTGAAGGCGCAGAGGTGCCACACACTCAGGTCTCAATACACACACTGAAAGCAGCCCAGACAATCACCCAGATCAGATTGCTCAGCATGGGTTCAGCCAGGCAGACCTATTTGCTGGAAGCAGTCGCCAGCTGTGTCCAACCTCACGCAGAGCATGGAGCACACATGGGGCTGGGACAGCCTGCTGCTGGTCTGGGCTTTGCACCCTGCCAAAGTGCTGCTCCAAATGTGTATTTGTGAGCTGAGAGTTAAGAGGCCAGTCCTGATGTACATGGGGATAGGTCTTTGCAGGTAACAGCCATAGGGCGAGAAGTGATGGCCTCAAGTTGTACGAGGGCAGGTTCAGGTTGGATACTAGGAAAGAATTCTTCTCAGAAAGAGCCTGCACAGCTGCACAGGGAGGTGGGGTCGCCGCCCCTGGAGGTGTTCCAGAGCCGTGGAGATGTGGCACTGAGGGATGTGGGCAGTGGGCATGGTGGGGTGGGCTGTGGTTGGACTTGGGGATCTTAGGGGTCTTTTCCAGCCTTAGTGATTCTGTGATCCTATGATTCTATATGAGGAAAGCTGGACCTGAGGCTCAGGACCCCCATGCAGCTTCAACACAAAGCAATTAAAGATTTATGCAGTAATACCACAAGCAGACAAAACACCTCTGTACACAGCAGCTCTGGTCGTACAAACTGCATTCCCGGAGCAGCTCTCACTGAAACCAACAGGAGAACTCCCACTTCTTTCTCAGGAAACAGGACTGAGTCCTTTCCCACGTGGGAAGGCACAGAGGCTGATGGGTATATAACAGACTCATGACTGCCCAGCACACAACCCAGGCTCTGCAGGTCATCCCTGTACATTCCCTTACTTCTCCCCTTGCTCCAAGGACTCTGGAGCAGCCCCCTTCTGACCACTCAGTCCCACAGTCACTCCCAGCAATTAGGCCAAGCTGCTCCAGGGGCTGAGGAGTGGTACTGAGCCCCCACAGACTACCCATGGGAGCTGAGCACTTAGCTTAAAAAAAGAAGCACGAGCCACATTTTCGGAGTGCTGACTTTGGGAGGATGAGGCTACAGACTGCTGCGTGACCTCTGTGAGACCTGCATAGGGGGTCCTAATCCTCTGCACTTAAAAGCAGGTGACCGTGCAAAACCCAGTGCAAAAGCAATTCTGGAGCAGAACATTGCCAAACTGCTTTTAAGCATACAGTGGTGATTGTGAGGGCCAGCAGTTAGATAGCACCGTGCTCCTGGGGGGAAGCTCACTGGCAGCAGTACACCAAAGTCTTCAGCTTCCCTTTATATAAATGTCATTATCTCACAGCTTCCCATGTATACATTCCTATCCTATCAGAGCCGTGCTCATATTTCGTCTCACGAGAAATAACGGTGTGCTGAGAACCTAACCCGAAGTCTGTCACATTTGTCAGAGCTTTCACATACTCATGAATAACGTAGCAGAACTGAAACCAGCCCTGGATCTGTGCTGCAGAGACGTGTCATTTGTACATCACAGCCCGCTAAGAATACAGTTTGCTGCCCCGGGCACTAATTGCAGACGTACCAGAGCCTGGGAACTCCGTCTGCTTCTGGGACTGCTTTGGTCCTTGCATTGGGTGTCACCAATCTTTCCATGCATTTGGAGTTAAAGAGTTTGTTAGAACATTTCCATCACGGTTTTTTTTTTTTTTTTTTTTTTTTTTTGCTAACACAACCAATCAAATGGATTTCTACAGCTCTCCCCGGCCCACTGCCTCCTGTCAGCAGATGGGCCCTGCCCAGCACCCTAACGGGATTACGGGGACCCGGTCAGGCTCTGAGGAGCCATCTGTCACTGTCCAGCACACTGACCCCGCTGAGGCAGCACCCCCAGGTCTCCCTTAGCCCAGATCTCAGTGTTTCCTCCCCTGCACACCAGGAGTGATGCACTCTCTCAGGGAAGCTGTATTTTCTACATCCTGCAAACTGAGAATGAAGAGAAAACAAGCATTCCACAGAACAGCAGTTTAGCAGGACAGAGAAGGGAGCCGTCAGAGCCACCGATGGGCTCCTTGGGCCAGAGGAGCTCCCACTGCAGGGCAGAGCCAACCTCCACACTGGAGCTCTCCTGGGTCCGTCCAGGCTGTGGGAACAGCCACTCGGGAGCAACCACAGAACCCCAAACTTCCCTGCCTCTGCCCTAATAACACTTAGCCTATGTGAGCGCTGAATTATAAAGGAAAACACTCCAAGATGCACACTCTTCCCACCACAGAGGCTGTGAGAACAAGCAATCCTCATGGGATAGCAATCGCGTCACCTCGTGCACTCCTGAGAAGTGCTGAGATATCACTTTGATAGGTGTGAGAGGAGAACCACCTGGACACTGAACACAACCAAAGCAATACCCAGACAGACAGGTTCTCCCAGCCAGACATCCTGCGGTCAATATTCCCTGGGGAAAAGCAGTGCGGTGCCTCCCGGTGCTTCCTGCTGCTCAGCACTGCACACAGGAACACACACTGACTGGGAGACCACTGCAGCAAGCTGAACCTCTGCTCTCCTCGGCCATAACATCTTAGGGAATCTGATGAATCTGGGGCAGAAAGGCCTACGAGCAGATCAAGCTTTCCAACACAGACCCAAATCTTGAGAGGAAAGCTCTGAGCCCCTCAGCGCAGCTTATCTCCTCCATAGAGCTGGACTGGGTGTCAGTAACTCTGAGCAACGCAGTTACAGAGGGGCAGCACGGGGTAGTAGTGAAGGGACTGGTATGGGCCATGGGACATCAGCCTTGTTCTAAGCCCAGCTCTCACTTCCATCACTTCACACCTGAATATTTCTCATCTACCTGGGAGAGATGACTGCACTCATCTTTGAGATCTCTAGATGAAAAGCACTAGCAAGATGCCAAGGGCTGCACAGATTAAAGAGGTGAGGCAAGACTTCAGAAGCACCTCTCAAACCCGCTATCATACAAATCACATCTCCTCTGTCATCCTAACTCCAGCACTCACCTCTTCAAAGTCCGTCTGCACAAACGTACTCCTGTTACTGCTGGAGCCTTCCTCCAGCGCTGGCAGCGTAATTGCGTGTGATAGAGGAGATCAGGTGGCTGAATAAGCAGCTCTCAAGGCCGTTACATCTATTGTGCATGCTTCTTAAGGGCCTCCAGCCAGACCGAGCCAAACCTGTGGCCATGTGCATGGCTCACAAGCTCCCCAGAGGACCTTCTGCTGCCACCCCATTCTCCATTGTGAGAGTACACCCGGTGCAAGCTCAGATGAGAACTTTGGATTTAGTTTCAACCAAAATGAACCCCATCTGCATGCACAGAAACTGTGCTGTCAACTGGTGCAGCGCACAGAGAGTGCAGACCGTTAGGAAATTTGCTTCAAAACCACGCAACGGCCCCAGAGAAAAACACCAGTATAGCTGGAGCCTACGTGCTCACAATTCCCATTGGTTTTCTAGGGAAACATGGCTACTCTAGACTAAGTCTAAAGCATTTCTGTAAACTTTTGGTTTTACAGCTTCAATCGCAGCCCCTCGGGGAGGAATTCACACACCTTTCACCTTTCATCCAGTTGTCTGTGTCTATATCCAGCTCCTGGCACACAGATCAGAGAGGCCTCACCCAGCACGCAGGCAGGCATTCCCTTCCCTAAACAAGGGGCAGGCGTTGCTCCAGCTGCCTGACACCTCCATCTAGAAAGTCAGCCCACGCTACTACCGGGTATCAGAGCAAGCCTGAGAGAGAAGGATCTGCCTGCCAAGGGCTCTCTACTCCACCTACACTGCCACTGGGACAGCACTGAATGTTTTATAAGAGCTGAAAAACCTTTTGTGGCTGCTGTCCTGCTGGGAGCAGGCTTATGCCAGCACTCATGTGCCTCAGTGCCATCCCCAGCCAGAGATCCTATGTCCTTCTAAAGCTGTGATGGGAGCTGTCAGTGGTGATGCCCATGCTCCAGCTGTGCTTTCCCAGCTTTGACAGTCCTTGTTTCAGCCTCATCTCCACTGCACAGAAAGGCAAAGGGCTGAGCAGGAGAGGGTTCTGGCTGCCTACCCTGCTCAGAGCCAAAGAACATCCGTGGCTGCATTGAGACCCCAGGAGTTCACATTGCTGTGCAGCATGGGGCTGATCTGGCAGTGGTCACCATGCCAGAGCTCTGCACTCTCATGGTACACATGGCTGCCATCACTAAAATTCCTTCCAGTACATGTAAAATGCCCCTTTCCATAAATACATCACTGCAATACACACTCATTTTAAGGGACATTTCAGTAACTCAACAACTAACAGTTTCCATGGCCCATGTATGTTCACGTGTGTGTTGCTGGGTGTTATATATACATAATGTGAGTGTAGGGGGACCGCCATTTTCAGGTAAAAGTAGGCTAAAAATGCAAAGTATTTCCACATTCCCCTGCTTCTCTAACACTCTCAGAATCATCAGGCCCTATTTAGCACCCTTCTCAAACACCTAAAAAAAAATCCTTCCAACAGCAGTCGTTTTGCACTGGCCGTTCCTAGTGACAAAGTGCAGTGTGTACACATTATATAAAGGAGACACTGCATTCCTCCCGGGAGAGATAACAAGCCACGGGGGAGGAATGCTTTCCCCAGCATGTCTGCGCACGACCTGAACCCAAACACAACCAGCATGCCACTGGCAGCTCCCCAGCAGATGACTCCCAAAGCGTTTGAATGCGAGGCAAGGTGGTAAAAAGGATCAACCAAAATGTTCCTCTGCAGACAGACAGCACAGACGTGGAGAGAGGTCACTGCACAGCACTGGCTGGGGGTACAACGCTTGTTTTAGGATGTGGGTTCTACAAAGAGCTCAACTTAGGCTTTGAGTGCTGAAAACTGTGGTTCTGGGGCACTCACTGAATTTGCTTAGGAAGCAAAAACAGCCTCAGTCTATGGATCACGGAGACAGCAGTGACTGAACAGGAGATACAGTGCACTGGTTGCCAATCAATTGATACGCATCCAGCGACTCTCACCTGCACTTACCAGTTTTGCTGGTGTGTCCATATTGTTGAAACTCCCCACTACAGCAAAATTGAAGACTGGAATCTATAAATCAGACAAGCAAAATCAGCCTCATTTACCCAGCGCTTTCATGCTGATATAACTGGAAGGGATTGTGCAGTGAAGCGGTGTCATTACAAGAAAACAAATAAACAAACCTTTACCACCACTCTGTGCCAACCAAACTTTAAAGTGTGAATCTGCAAACCAGAGACAGAAGATTATTGCCTGTGAAAAGCTCCCATCTCTGGGGTGAAACAGAGAACCAGCTTGACACAGAAGGTGCTTTGGCTGAGGTTAGCAAACAAAAGTACTGTGAGCAGATGGCAATGGGGGGAAGACAAAAAAGAAACAGAGGAGAGCTCTTAGTGTGATGTTTTGGCCACTGTTACTCCAGGACTCGTGTGTTTGGTCTGAGTATGCATTAGGTGTCCGGCAGCCAAGCCAGACACAGGAGTCTCCCTGTTTGCACCATTCCTTGAAATACCCGTTAAGATGTAAAAGAACGAGGTTCACTTTAGATGAGACCAGGAGCTCACCTACCACAGCATCTATCTCTGATGGGTGTAGGCAAAGAGCGAGGCAGAGCGCGTGGAGCTGCTGTTCTACAGCACAGCCCTCTGCTCCCAGCAAGGAAAGGACTGCCCTGCAGCACCTCCTCTCCCCACAGCCTGCCCTGAGCTGCTCAGCGTCAGTGTGAGGGCAAACCTCTCCTTCTGGACAGGGCTACATCCTCCCCAGGCACCCAAATCTTTCTGATGCAAAGCAAAGGCAAGTTCAACAGTCAGAGCACGTAATACCTTGCTCCTTTGTTAACGGTATCCATTTGCACAATGCCTAATTACAACCCCTGTATATTGAAATCGGAATTAAGCAGGGCCAAAATTTGAAGACTGTGGAGACTTGAATTTCAGAGCACTAATGCTGAGGTTCCTATTTTAAGTCCGGTCAGATTTAGGGCTGTCAATCAAAGGGTCACGTTTGCCTTCAAAGGCTGCAGTGCCACGAGGAATTTCCTGGTGCTAAGCATCCTGACTTAGCTGCTGTTCTTTGGCAGGAGGGAGCTGGAAGGAGGAAGCTGCGGGACCAATCACCTCCATCTATCAAATACCAAAAGCTCAGTGCTCCTGTGTGGGGGATATAAAAAGTATTCACCCTAATCTCATTTTCAAAGCGATGGTGTTGTTTTAACTTTGTCCCTCTGGAGAGGGTATGTGACAAAGCAGAACCTCATCTCTTGTACAGCCATGAAGGCTGTGCCTGCAGCTTGAAAAGCAAACCCATTGCCTCCCCTGCAGATAACATGGGCCTTGTACCAGGCTCGTGAGCTCTTTCCAAAAGCCAGTTGTAAATGGAAGGCATGGCAGAGGCCCCCAGTTCTGAGGGGAGGGAGCTGCTCCCCTTCTGCTGAGGTGCAGTGAACCACCACCAAACTTCTGCCTGCCGAAAGGACTCAGGGGCTGTGGTGTTGGGGGCTGCACAGCTTCAGCTCTACCCACCCCAAATCTAGACGCAGAGCTGGAGATCTGGCAGGCAATTTCTACTGGGATTTGTGAACTGCACAGGCAAGGCCCAGAGATACAAGTGGGGTGTTCTTTACACTCACCCCATTGACACAGTCCATGGGCACTGCTCCTGCTGCCTCTGCCTCCGAGCAGCCCCAGCAGTTTCGCAGTGCTGTAGGAACAGTGGCAACCTCAAAGCCAATCAACCTTGCAGGCTTTCTCCAGAAAGGAGCGTCCAGGTGAGAAGCATCCCAGGGTGCTGCAGCCATGGCAGCAGTCTCTGCAGCAGAACATCTCCGTAGGGACCCACCCACCTAATGTGGACTTCCCCCAAGGGAGAAAACATCAAGGAACGAGCAGGAAAACCAGAGGCGTGTGGAGCTGGCTCATATTCCCACCTCCACTTGGGATGGGCTCAGTGCCTGCAGGTGGGGCTCCCAGCTGCCCTGCCAGGGACCATTTTCTCCAGCGTTTTCACCACACCTTGTGGTCCCAACATTTATCCTCCTTCGCAGATCCGCACCCTTGTTGTCTGTCTGAAAACGCTTCTCAGGTCAAATCAGCAGTGCCTAATCCAGAGGGAAAAGAAATCAGTTCAGAGCTGAGTTTTGGCAGTTTGTCTATCTTGCTCCTTCCCCAGTCTGGGGGAATTTGGGGTTCTGCACAACAAAATCCACCATACAATATACATGATGTTCCAGGTTCCCACAGCAGCTCAGCCCAACGGGAGCCCCGACTTGCTTTCTGAGTGTTTTCTTTCATTTGTGTTACATGAAGACAGATTTGTAAACAAGGAGGTGAAGTGTCTCCTGGGGGAGGTGCAGCACAGCAGAGGGGGGGGAGGAGGAGCTCCATGCCAGTCTCTGAAATTTACATCTTTTTGCCTGGAAATTTGAGAAGGCCAAAAGCTACGGTGGGCAGCAGTGTGCGCGGCTGGGGTCGTCACACCTCCGTGGCAGTATCCAGAATCAGAGTGCAGCAAGGGGCTCATCTGCAATGGTAGCTGCGGGGGGATATCCTGAGGGGGAAAGGGCTTCTGTGTGTATGGTAATCTATATTTACAGGAATACAATAACCACAGAAATACACCGGGGACTCACCCAGCTGGCGGAACCGTGGCCGTCTCCTGCAATTATACCTGACATACGAGAGATAGGATGCCAGCTAGCACCTGCCCTGTGTTTATACAACACTGCAGTACGACAGCTGCTCTACGCTCCATGCATCCCAGACTGCTTGCAAGGTAAATAGACCAAGTACAGGACAACCTGAAATTGAAGGCAGCTGAGGGCAAGCCCTTGGTGCTATTGCCGTCTCTGAAAAGGAGGGGTACAGGCACACGGACCTTTATCAGCGTTGGCAAGTTCTCTGAGAGAGAGCTACCAAAATGCTGATGTCTGTGTATATCTTCTTCTCAAGAAGCCACATCTCTTCCTTCCTCTCTTCAAGTCAGTGCTGTTTGCAGAAGTTGAGTGAAACCCTGATATCATTCTGAAACAAACTGAGAAACAGACCTCCACTGACAGCTCTGCTGAAAGCACTGATTGGAAGTGATAGTGGTGCCTCTAAAAGCTGAGAAAAGCCAGATTTCAGCTCCGGTGAGCAGTGCACGCAGCACAGGCATATATGGCTCCACCTGTAGTCTCTTTACAGAGCAGGAGCTGGGTGTTGGGGCACTGTCCCTTGCCCTGCTCCTGTACCAACATGCAGGAGTACTTTGCCCCATTCTCCTTAAAAGAGCAAGCGGGAAAGCAGCTCGTGCAACCCCAAGCAAAAGCATGCAGACTTTCCCCCTGCTATTTTTAATTGCTGTTTGAATGATTAGTTTCTTTCCCATCCTCCTCTGCACTCTGAATCAAGTGGAAGGAAACTGCTTCAAACCCCAGTGCTTCCCCAGGCTTCAAACCATCACTGGCTTTATGTAGGGCAGATGTATCCGAGGAAATGAAGGGCACTGGAGAGAAATTACATAATCAAAGAATCACTGAGGTTGGAAAAGACCTCTAAGATTCCCAGGTCCGACCCCAGACCACCATGTCCACTGACCATGTCCCTCAGTGCTGCATCTCCACGGCAGACTGGCTCTGAGCAGGCCGGATTCCACCAGGCACACTGAGCTGCTGCGCACAGTGCTTAGGCTACATGAAGCCCTGTTAAATGCAGTGCTGCTGAACTCGGTGAAACACTGGGTAGCAGAGTACTCACAAGTACAGCTGCCAGAATGTGTCCTGCTGGGAGGTGTGACAAACACCCCATGGATTTCCATGGGACCACAGAAAACTTGAAGCCAGAGCTGAGGTGTGAGGATTTCAAGACGGACAGCTGATTTCAGTGTGTACCTTTAGAGCAGCTTCAGAGACAGATTTCATCAAGAGACAGTGGGAGGAACTGAAAGACAAAAACCAGCAGCAAAGCATTTCCACGAACAGCAAACCCACAGGTGCCTACAGCCCTGCACCACGTGGGTGCCTGGGTCCCCTGCTCCCTGAGAAAGGCTGTGCTAGCACTGCTGCTCACCACAAATGGAACCTCTTTCTTCCACCCCGCCACCTCTTTTCACAAACCTGTAAGAGTTTAATGCATTACTCTGCCTTTGTGTCCCATGTGGCTGAAACTGCCCCAACAGGTTCCAGTCACTTGGGGGTGAAGGGAGCAGGGAGCTCTGGAGGGAGCACACACACATGTGCATGCATGGCATGGTGCAGCTGCACTCGGCTCATTTCTTTAGGTGCTTGGGCTAGGAAAGAGCAAGCAGGGACTGCACAGCACTGAACTCATCTGCTCGGCGCAGCTCCTGGGCACATGAATGGCTGAGCCCCAACAGGAGCATGGCAACATGCCAATCGCTCTCACTTCAAAGCTCCGCGCAGCAACCAGATTGTCTGTTGGCTTTTATGACACCGCTATTGCTTGCGTGGTGAATTCTGGACAGGGACTGTAACGATAGACAGGCCGGGATTGCCTCGCCAATGGTAAAGTTCAGGTACAATGTGTAGCCAATAAAGAACAAACCCCTTGAGTTCCATTCTGAGATGGCTGCTCTCAGATCCAGGAATCTGCTCAGCACAGATTCAAGGCACAATGACAGCTTTTGTCATCTCTGGGGGCAAGGTGGGTTTGTAGCACAGGGTGCTGGAGGTGGTCAGAATGCGACAACCCAGCAAACAGCAACCCTCAGGCTTGGGGGCAGATGGAAAGCTGTGGAGAGGAAAAGGATCTTGGGGGTGTTGGTCAACACTCAGCTGAACGTGAGCCAGCAGTGTGCCCAAGTGGCCAAGGCGGCCAATGGCAGCCTGGCTCGTGTCAGCAATAGTGCAGCCAGCAGGAGCAGGAGATGACTGTACCCTGTACTCAGCTCTGGTGAGGCCGTATCTCCTGTGCTGTGTTCAGTTCTGGGCTGCTCACTACAAGACAGACACTGAGAGTTAAGAAGAGGCCAGTCCCGATGTACATGGGGATTGGCCTCTGCACCCAGGTAACAGCCATAGGGTGAGAGGTAATGGCCTCAAGTTGTTCCAGGGCAGGTTCAGGTTGGATACTAGGAAAGAATTCTTCTCAGAAAGAGCAGTGAGGCACTGGCACAGCTGCACAGGGAGGTGGGGGTCACCATCCCTGGAGGTGTTCAGAGCCATGATGATGTGGCACTGAGGGACGTGGGCAGTGGGAATGGTGGGGTGGGCTGGGGCTGGAACTGGGGATCTTAGAGGTCTTTTCCAACCTTAATGATTCTGTGATCTCCCCTCCACCTCTTCCCCACAGGTTGGAAGGAAGAAAGAACAAGGGAAGGGGAAACAAAGAAATGTCTTAAGAAGGGAAAGGAAAAGTACAGCAGCAAGGAACTGTGCAGGAGAGCAGCAGGAGGGTGGGTTGTGGCTGCATCTGCCGGCTGCCTGCCACGTGGCTGTGGGGAAGTCATGGCCTTTCTCCACCTCACTTTTCCAGTCTGTAGAATTATTTAGATAACAGTATTTGCAAACTAAAGAACAAAAGTACTATATATAAAACAAGCCTACTTAAGCCCAAGTGGCTTCTGTTTGCTGTATTTAGAAAAGGGCCCGGTTCTCTCTTTGTCTTTCATAAACAAAACACAGCCAATGATCTCCAGCTAAAATTAAAGATTTGTTTTCTTTGACAACAGCTCTGACACGTCTAAAGCCCCGCAGTGACCCTAAGATGTAAAGTAACCTGTCAGTCCTTGTAGTGTTACACCACTGAAGGGCACAGCAAAGGAGATAACAGCCTTCAAATACTATGGAGAGCCCAGAATTGCCCCATAGTAACAAGCAGGTAGTGAGCAAGCCTGAGTATTTGAGACTTCTGCCACATCTGTTAGAAAATGACCCCATGGGCTGACATCACCTGAGATTTCCAGGCGAGCCTTGGTCCCTTTGAGATCTGGGGACAGCTCTGCATGGCCCGCCAGCACCCTGGGATTGCTGACGTGGGGGGACATAGCAAGCAGAAGTAAACCCACCCCTCCCCCTCCCTCGTGCTGCACTGAGCCCAGGAGCTGCCACACCTTTGCCAGCTCACTCATCTCCAGATATAGCCCTATAGGGGTGGCAATGTCCAGCTGTGCACATCTGTGCCTTGGCACAGGGAGGACACGCAGAGCCTCCTCTTCCTAAGACAGGCTGGGAATTCCTTGAAACTCCTGGGGCATTGATCTAACCAAGACCAACACTGTTTGCACTGACATAGCCTCAAAAAAGCTGCAAATATGCCTTGCTTTGCTGCAGTGACAGGTTGGGGAAGGGAGCAGGAAATAAGGGGAATGCCGGAAGGCAGACAGAAGTGAGTACGTGCTTAATCAGCTTAGACTAAATAAATCAATAGGCACTAAAACGGAGGGGTCCCCATGCAGCACACAGAAACCTGCTGGAAGGACTGAACGTGTAACCGGCACATGAGCAGCTCCCTGTAAGATATAATCTGAATCAACCTGAAGCAGCCCCAGACGGATGCACCATCTGCTCAGAGCATTTCACAAGGACGTCGTGGTCGGCGGTGTCAAAACCAGCAGACACACCAAGGAGCACTAATGCAGAGCACAGCCCTGAGGCAGCCAGCAGGCAGGGCTCAGCAGTCTTTCTAAAGGGCTGTGACAGAACTGTGCCTTCTGCTTGATCCAGCCTGGAATTTACCAATGACACCATATACACAGAGGTGCGAGTGCCACGGTAACGCAACGGCTCTCAGAGGATGGAAGGAATGGCAGGACAGACGCTAGACAGCAGCTGACAAATTGTTCAACAGATGAGATGGCTGCCTGGAGACAGAAGAGCAGACGTCCAATTTTATTGCCCTGACAGAACAGTCCAGTGGTACAGAAGCTCTGATGCACTTTCACAAATATCACCGGTACGCTCACAAGCAAAGGATCACTCAGGCAGATCACAGCAGTATGTTCACACCACGCTTCTGAAGTTCACCTGCTTGGTGTGGTCTTCAGAGACCTCCCATCAGATGCAGGATGCGGCCAAAACGAGGCTTTCAACCCCCACCCATCCTGGCTGCAGCCCAACCCAAGTGCCTGGGGTAGGGGCAGCACCTTCTGCTTTGCTTTTTCTCTTGTCAGATGCTGCTGCAATGGACGCAGTGCACAGACCCTGTGGGCAGGCACTGCAGTGCTGCCTGCTCCTGGACTCACAGTGCAGATCTGGCTTTCTTCCTTAATGGTTTTGAAAGGTGTTAAACCTTTATGGGGAAGATGATTGTGATCCTGCATTGCTTAGCAGGAAGGTTCTATCAGTAACGGAGGTGGTAATAGCCAAAATGGCACTCGGAGCTCTAGCTGGATGTGTTTCTTCTAGCTTACAAAATGACTCAGTGTAAGTAAAACAAACAAACAAACAAACACTGGAACTAACCAAAGGCTTAATTAGAGCTGCACAGCATTTGCCAGAAAAGCCCCCCACTGAGATACAGCCCATCCTGGCAAAGGCAGCTGTCTGTCTGCCCAGACAAACCACATCCCAGGGCAGCCAATGGGCAGGAGGGCACCCTTACATGGCACTCTGCGGGGCAAGCTGCTGCTTCTTTCTGCCCCCAGAAGACGAGGGGCTACATAGTGAAAACTCAGTTATGCTCAAGCAGTGCAGTGCTGCAGGGGACACACCTCTTCTGGCAACGTAGGTTTTAAGAGAGAAACACAAACATTTCACAGGTCCTGATGGAAAGGCTGGAGCAGCACCGCCGTCGGCAGCACGGCCAGGGGACGCTGCGGGCTCCGTGCTGCCACTCAGGGCCTGTCTGCTCAGCTGGGAGAACGCACAGCGCCTTCACGGCTGGCTTGTTCCGCTGATCTGATTCAGTGCTGCAAACAAGGCAGGCCTTGTGAACTGAGGGCACTTGTTGTGTTTGAGGTGCGTTTTATAAAAGCTGGATTCCAGCTACATAAAAATTGAATAACTTGGCAGAGAGTCTATAAAGACTGCGTTTCAAGGCATACCAAGAAAGGAAGGCAGTTAATGCAATTATGCTGATGGTAAAACGCTGAACTTAATTAAGTCTTCAGCAGTGATGATATACTTGTGATGATTAAGCTCAAGATCTGCAGATAAGAGGACGGAGGCAAGCCTCTTGGTTCCCCAGGTTTCCTTTACCTCCTCTGCTGAAGAAGCGGTCCCACTGCAGCCCCATCCCTTCCCCAGCCTGTTGCTGCTCCTCAGGAATCTCAGCCTGTCCAGCTGCATTTAACGGAGGACCAAGGACAAAAAAAAGAAAAGAAGTTGAAGCTCCTGCAAATGGGCATCTGGGCTGAGGTGGGAGATCCCACAGCAGAGGTTCTGCTTTTGCTGGGCTGCAGAGGAAAAACGCATGGATGTGAAGGGGAGAGGATCCAGCAGATGATAAAAGCCATGGGGAACCCAGCTCCATTGCCCCCAGAACAGCCTGCAGGAGGAGACTTTCTCCTAAAGTCACACAGCACAGTGCAGAAGACATTAAAGATAGCCCCATGTCACTCCTCTCTTTCACTGGATACTCATAGTGCACAAGAACTAAAGAGGCATCTTGTTACTGCATACACAGAACAAGAAGTCTGCTTCCACAGCAGACTTTCCCTTGCTTCTGTTGCAAAATTGTGAGCTCAAGCAGAATTACAGCCACCTTGAGCTGCTACAACTGCTCCCTCCCTTCATACCCATCTCCTGCTCAGGGAAAAATGACTTCTTGCTACACCTGCCCCTCTATTTCTCCTCACTTGCCTAACAACTTGCCTCATACTGAGATCATAATACCCTAATAAGATGGAGCAGACAGCTTCCACCCAGACCTGGGCTGCAATGTCAAACCAATCATGGGAGACCACAGCACCGCAGGAGAAGAGAGCCTCCAATGTTTTGTAGTGAAGAGTAATGCAGTCAGTGAGAATTGCCCATCAGCTACCGACGAGCTGCTCCAACACCAAACGGGCAGCCCAGGGTGCCCTGCTAGCCCTGCTGTGCCAGGACAGCAATCTGCTGCAATAGCCAACGCATGCTTTCCTGCCCTCTTACTGCACACCACGATGCAGCAAGACACAAGCAGTGGCTTGCTGTGGAAAAGGAACAGGAGACTTTTCTTTAGACCAGAACGTTTTAAGATCACTTCCTCCTTCACACAAAATCTGTGCAAATAACTTTATGGATACAACAAAGAGACAGACTTCACTCCGGTAAATCAGCCATGTACCCTCCCCACTCAGGCCCAAATACAAATATCATAAAGCTTTTTCCTAGGTAACACAGAATGCAAAATAGCAGGTCTTGGTTTCCGGACCTGACCCCCCTGCTAACTACTAACCTACAGCTCATGTTCCCCTTCCTTCTCGAGTTCCTTCAGGAGCTCAACTCTCCGTTACAAAGCCTCAAGAAGCAAATAAGTAGGTAGAATCAGAACAGCCATAACAACAGAGGAGCTACCCCAGAAAACATGAATGGCTGTGGGGAGGTGTGGGGGAAACAGCAGGCTCCAGCACTCACAGCACCTGCTGAGCACAACCCACGTGACAGCCAAAGGGAACTTGTCACAGCACCTTATCCCCAGCCTGGGATTGCATTTATCACCAGAGAAGTCTCACTTAACAACACTGAACACATTTGGCAGTGTAGTGAATACTAAGGAGTACAAAGGCAACAAGCTGATAGAAGAAAAGCACCTGAAAAGTGTGACCAGAACTTCTACACCTCCATCTGACCTGCTCCAGGGAGTGCAGAGCTGTGCAGGAGAGGGAGGGCAGCAATGCCAGGCAGTGCAGGAAGCAGCCTCAGCCCTACCTGCCCCATCTGTGCTGAATTGCAGCCACTGACCAGCAGGGACTTGCGCTTCTGCCTGTGCTTTCCATGACAAATATCCCTTGAGGATCTGCTTACAGTGACAGCCAGGGCTGAGCTTGAGGGCTGTCTGCACACAGCTTCACCTACCTTACGGCTTGCACCAAAGCTACCTGCTCTGCCCTCCAGCTGAGCTCTGAAAGTAATCGATCTTGCTTCTCCTTCAGGGCTTGTCTCTAATTAGGGGTGGGCTCCTCATCAGCTCTAATTCAAGACCAGGCAGTTGCAGGTTTGGTGTTGGCCAACTGCTTGAGCTTCTATCTAGCAGGTGAGTGGCACATTCCCAGGCACACAGCTCCTTCACCTCCTATAAGCCAGCAGCATTTACAGCCTACCTTGAGCGAAGGCCAGCTTCTGTGCTTTGTCCAGCACGTGCTCCCTGTGACACAAGTGAGCACAGGAAGCCACCAGCCACGATCTCGGAATTCCTGCTTCCCAACATCTTTCCCTCAACCAGGCAGAAGCAGTTCTTGAAGTGCCCAATCTTCCACCTTTGGTTGGATGATTTTTGCCCACAGCTTAGGTGGCACAATTTCAAAAGGATCTTGTTGGGATCCAGGCAGCCCAGTGGCACTGCACACCACTCTCCCCACTGAAAGAGCTCTGGCAGGCAGCAGATTACAGAATCCAATCACCAGCATAAATTGGTGGAGTGGTATGGCAAGTAAATGAGCTGTGCAGGACAGCGAAGTGAAAATATGCTCTACACTTCCCACAGATAAGTACCTCTCTTCCATCTACACACAGATGTGTAGATGTGGCACTGAGTGACATGGTCAGTGGGCGTGGTGATGGTGGGTTTACTTGGTGATCTTAGTGGTCTTCTCCAGCCTTAATGATTCTGTGATTCTATGATGCTATGACAGACCATGTCCCCAGATAGATGCTTTTCCATGCCATTAAAGGCAGTCTGGGCTGTACACTATCACTTCCTTTGAGAAATACCCAGCCTGCAGAGTGAGCATGGCATGTCTCAGACAAGATGCAATGGATAAAAGAAGGTATTTCTACTGTCTTGGACTACTAGCCACAGTTCACAAATAACTATTATTGTGGGCATGTCCCATGCTGTCCATGGATACTTCCCAGGAAACACATTTGTATAAACCAGTACTTATAAAAACACAAGCCACGGAAATGGGTACCAGGACTCTCAAGTAAAGGGTATTGGTCTCTATTAATAAAATATTTCCAGTTTAGATTCAGAAAAGCCCAGTGTTTATTAAAACTGATCATAAAATACACGCTGCCATTGCTAAACAGATGCGTAATTTGCAATGGGGATGCAAATCTGCAGCAGAGCGTGAAAGCAGACATTTCCTAGAGCATTTCACAAAACACACAGGAGCAAAGTTCCGAGCCTGATTATGTTCGTGTTAATCTGATCAAAATAAAACCCATGTCCTGTCAGCAAACGTGGAGTGTCGTTGCCAGAGGTGAAGACTGGGAGTCATCCTGGCCAGGCACTGCGCGTCATAAGAAGTGCTCAGAGGGGCACACATCTAAAGAAGCCTGCAGCCTCAGTGAGGGCTGAGTTCTATGGCCTCAGCAGCTGGGAGGTAAATTAACAGGAATGCCTGAAAGTCATTTGGGAACTAATGGAAATATCACAAAGGGGAACCAGTGATGTAAATATCATTGTCATAAGGAGATGGTAAATGGAATGGTGAAGTGAAGCCCATAATTAGGATAGCTTCCAAAGAGGAACGAAATACAGGAGGTGTCCCAAGAAATGCCACAGAACTGCTCCCTGCAACACTACGGGTGGGTTTTTCTTTATCTGACTAAAAAGCCTCAGGACTCAGACAGTTTGTTCTCACTTCCCTGAAGCAGCTTCCACAAATACAGTGTGACCGAGCGACGGTCCCTAACCGCACGACATGGGGCTCTGCCATTGTCACTGGTAACAGAGCAGGCGTAGTGCTAACGGCTGAAGCGCTCTGCAGCGACATCTGAGCAAACTCTCTAGTGAAGCCCAACAGGTTGGGGGGCAAGGATGTCAAGGCAATTAAAGCGTCTGCTAAAATAAAGGAGACAAAGACAACACTGCCGCTTCGTGTGCATGGGAAGGCCGTACCCGAGTGAAGCAGACTCTAACAACGGCTGCTCCTTCTCGTGCCCCAGCAGAGCCCAGCACCCAGCGCTGTGGCCAGCAGCACCCACCCAGCACTCGCCCTGGGACACACTGCCCTCCCCGCTGCAGCTACAGCGCAGCTCCATAACTCGCTGTATTTGAATGTCACCATTGAGGCGGCAGAAACAGGACATCCCCACAGTCCAAAGGGAACCTAAATCTTTGTAGAGAGCAAATGTAGACTTGGGGCTCTTCTGTGAGTGGACACGAGACCCTTGTGAGCGTTACTGATTAATGCTGCTGCTGGCACGAGCTGCTCTGTGTGCCCCAGCTGATGAGCATGAGCACTGCTGCCGAGTTGGCTGATACACAGAAATGGACAGGAAAAGCCTTATGGTTTTGAAAGTGGCAACAGAAAGTCAGTGCTGAAAGGCACAGACATGGGTTGCAGTAACAGGCAGGCTGGAGTCCGAGAGCAGATTTTCCTGTTAGGGTTAAACACCTGCTTTTAGCAGCAGAGAAATCAGTGGCACTAGAGGGATCCATCTGATGGGCAATGCTGCAAACCTCTCTGTACAGCTTTCCTCGTTCCCTGCATTTATTGCCTGCAGCCTGCAGCTCCTCCAGCTCCAGCACACTCCTCGGTTCCGGGAGATGGACTAAATTTCATCCAAGACCAGGCAGGAGACTCATTAAGAGGACACATTCAATTTGTGAAGGGGCTCTGGGGAGAGGAGGAGGGAGAAAGCAGCTCTTTGCTCGCTGTGCCACATAAACAGTTGCTAATTTTAAAAATAAACTGGATGACAGCAAACTGATGCCTAAGGAGCGATCCACCCATTAACCGGACGTCCACCACAGCTTACACACCGCCATTCATGTGCACCATTAATATTTATAAGGATGGCGTGTCTCTTTGAGAAGAACTTTTGCCTCCAACGACAACAGATGTTACACTGCTTACGCAAAAAGCTACTCGAGCATTCCCAAAGGATGCTGTCCATGCTCATCACGTCTCTATCCCGGGCTCTGATTATACTGTTCACGGAGGCTGGATGACCCATTGAAAGCTCAGATCATGTCATTCTTGAGCCCAAGAACACGGATGGCTGCACATTTGGCTGTGGACTCCTCACAACTTCTAAGAGTCGCGTTGTATCTCCGCGGATGTTCTTCTGGGAGCTGGAGAGCTTTCAGATGCAACTGATGGCTCAAATGCGCATGGCATCCCGTGGTGGTCAGCCCCAGCTCACGGGGATGGGCCTCACCTGGGCCACAGAGCACACAGTGCAGGGCCGAGGCTGCAGGATTGTGTTCCACTGCTGTCCCAGCCACTGCTGTCACAGGTACGTTAGTGACTGCATATGATCTACAAAGAATTACAAACCATCATTATACGCTGTGTTACTGCACTCTGCACGCAAACTGGCAGGATAACACGTGCTGCAAAGCTCTGATCTCATCCGTCTCTGCTAAAACATGCTGCTCTTTGGCTGAGCTATGAGTGCTACGACATGAGGGAGCTGCAGTCCCTGGCAGGACTCAGCTTTAGCGGAAGTTAAACTCCCACCCTCCATGCAGGAGGAACGCACGCAGCAGTACGGACTTAACCTGTGCAGAGGTATACGGATAAGCCGAGAGTTTTGCCAAAACATCCTTCAGGAACCACAATGCATGGGCAAGCAGTGAAGCATTAGACAAAGTATGTATAAGGGACATTTGCTTTTACAAGATTGAAGTTGACATTTACATTAAAATGCATGAGGTTATCATGAATCTTTTCACCTGATGTGATGGAGCTCATTTAAAGTGGCACAAAACCATCACATTAGCCCTGTGGGCCGGAGCAGGGAGGCTGCACTGACCTCTGCCTCCAGAACCACAGCTCTTGTAGTGCCCTGATATTTATTTATGATACATCTTTAATGTACAGCACAAGTGACTCCAGCATTTGTCAACCCATTTGACCTGCAGCTTTCCAAAGAGTACACAGAAAGACACATTCCCGAGCCAGAGTTGGCACCTTGTGCAGCTCATTGCCATTGGTTCCAGCAGTCAGAACACAAACAGGACGTTACAGCCACGGACAGCTCTCTGTGCCCAAGCTCTGCTAGCGGACCACCACCAGTGCACTGCAGATTGGATCCTAAAACGATGAGTAGGGGTGAGATGCATCCCCTTGGGTTTGTTCTTGCTCTGTGCAATCAGTGTACATTCAACGTTAATACTCATGTTATAATAATGTGCATGTGCCTGTTTCAGCATCATGCCCCATCTTGCATCAAGCTCATCGATGCAGGGACATGTTTAACCACACATTCACAGCTATGACCCAATTTTGTTCCTGTCTATAGTGCAATGAAATGTGCCACCTATAGAGCAACCTATCAAAATCCAAGTAGCATTTCCTTAAAACACGAGGGAAAGGGAAAGAACCACCAGCAGCAGTACCGCTCTGGCAGTAAGAGCTGACGGCTGGGACACAGCATGGGGCAGCTCGGACCCACGGCTGCGCTGCTGTGGCCATGAGGAGACAGCATGGAACGAATCCATCCCATGGCACATACACATGAACCATCCCATGGTCTGATAGTGATAGGATGAGGGAGTAAGGCTTTAAACTAACAGAGAGGAGATGTAGGTTAGATGTGAGGAAGAAATTCTTCACTCTGAGGGTGGTGAGGCCCTCACTCTGCTGCCCAGAGAATTGTGGGTGCCCCATACATAGTGTTCAGGGCTGGGTTGGATGGTGCCCTGTGCAGCCAGAGCTGGTGTGGGGCACCCAGCCCATAGCAGAAGCCAGAAGGACCGGCTGTAAGGTGCCTTCCAACCCAACCCGTTCTGTGCCTCAGATAAGGGGAGCAATAGCAGCCCCACCTCCAGCCGTGTCAGCCCGCAGGCCCACACTGCCGCAGCGGGCAGTTATGCTGCACACGTCGGGGAGGCGGCCGGGCGTGCGGGGCCGCTTCCAGCGGGGGATGCATCTCGCGTTCCCTCGGGCGGTAAAAATATGACACACATTAGCGAGGAGAATGAAAAGAGGGAAACAAAGGAGCGGGAGCGAACACCTGTCGCTCTCCTCGGGGAAGAGACCCGATGCTTTTATTCGGTTCGGTCTGTTGGGGGAACTGCAGCTGCCAACTGTCATCAGCATCAAGTTACCGCACAAAGCCGGGGCCTCGGCCGGCGCTGGGGAGCGGCGGGGGGACGACACGTCCCGGGTACGGCTGCCCCGGCACCGCCACCGCGGGCTACGGCCGCCATCCCGGCACGCACAGCTGGAGGACGGCCCGCGGGGGACGGCGGGGCTCGGAGCGGCGCCCCTCGGGCTGCAGAGCAGCGGCTGCGCCACGGCCGGCTTCGGTCGGGCCAAGACAAAGGGCTCGGAGCGCCAAGCCGCCGGCAGCCTCCAGCCACAGGGACCGCCGCCCGCAGCGGGCATTCCGCTCTTCCGCTCCCGCACGGGCACAGCCGAGGCGGGGGGCACCCAGCGCGGGGCGCAGCCGCGGCGCTCAGACAGCGGCCGAGGGGCTCCTGAAGGAGTGTCCGTGCGGCCCGAGGCCGCCGTAAGCACACATCCCAAAACATGACACAGTACGTCGGCGCCACAGCTCACACCCGGCCGGAGCGGCCCCCGGCGGGGCTGGAGCTGTGCAGGGAGGGGCCGAGGGCACAGCCCGCCGCAGGAGCCCCGACCACCGCCGCACAGCACCGCACAGCGCAGCACAACGCGACGCAGGGCCCACCCGCACGGCTCCGCAGCAGACAAAGCCCGCGGCCGCCATTGGGCCGTTCGGCCCACGCTCCGGTGCTGCCCGCGCGGCGCGGCCAATGGGCTGACGGCGATGCAAAGCGGCGGCTATAAGACGGGCGGCGCGGGGCGGGGAGCAGCGTGGGGCCGCGGAGCAGCGCGGCGGCGATGGCGCCGTCCTTCCGGCACGGCAAGGGCCGTGCGCCGCGGGGCGGTTCGGGCAGCGCGGAGCCGCGCGCGGACAGGAGGGTGAGCGGCGGGCGTGGAGCGGAGCGGGGCGGATGGGGCGCGCGTGCTGACGGCGCCGTGTGCCCGCAGGCGCGGAAGCCGCTGGTGGAGAAGAAGCGAAGGGCGCGGATCAACGAGAGTCTGCGGGAGCTGCGGCAGCTGCTGGCCGGCGGCGAGGTGAGGAGCGGGGCCGGCGGGAGGGCGGCGGGGGCCGGGGCTGATGCTGACGGCCGCGGCGCCCCCCGGGGCGGTTCCAGGCGAAGCTGGAGAACGCGGAGGTGCTGGAGCTGACGGTGCGGAGGGTGCAGGCCGTGCTGGAGCGCCGCGCGCTCGGTGAGTGCCGCGGGCCGGGGCGGGAGGGGGGGCGGTGGCCGGGCCGCAGCGCGCCTTGCCTCACCTCCTCTGTCTGTCTCTCCCTGGCCGCAGAGGGCGGGCGGCTGCACCGCGAGGCCAGCGAGCGCTTCACCGCCGGCTACATCCAGTGCATGCACGAGGTGCACACCTTCGTCTCCGGCTGCCCCGGCATTGACGCCACCACGGCGGCCGAGCTGCTCAACCACCTGCTAGAGTCCATGCCGCTCAACGAGGGCGGCCTGCGGGACTTGATGGCGGACGTTCTGGCCGAGCCCTGGCCGGGCGGTGAGGCCACGCTCCCGCTGGCTGAGGCGGCCCTGGGCCTGGTGCTGCCCTCGCCGTCATCCGGTGAGGAGACGTGCTCTGACTCGGACGAGGCGGAGGCCGAGCCAGGACAGACCCCCGCCCACGGACTGGAGGCGGCACAGACGCGCAGCGTGCCCTCGCCCGGCTCGCCCAAGTCCATGTGGAGGCCGTGGTAACGCTGAGAGCGGCGGGGCAGTGCCTCGGGATTGGAACACGGTGTTCCTGTCACCCCCGACAGGCTCATGGCTGAATGAGATACATTTCAGCGCGTGGACAGTACGTGTGTGGCTTTTTGTAGCTGGGGGTTGTTTGTATGAGAGTGGGGGGACGGGATGGGGAGGAGGGAGTTTTTTTTAGTAGCAAAGCTCGTTGGATGCACAGCCTTGGTCTCTTAACCCTGCCTCATCCTCTTGGCCCCTATAAGTGGCCCAGATAACACTCACTACCTTGTTCTCTTAAGAAAAAGCCCTCGTGTGGTTTAGATCCTGATGGATAACTCCATGAGAAGCTCAGTCTGCACACAGCATTTGTGTTCTGGTGACAGCATGGACCCCTGAAAGGGGCTCACAGAGCAGCTGTGCATGGCAGCAGCCCAGCTCTTGCCTTCATGGAAGGAAGAGCAGCAGGACCTGCTGGAGCTCTGCAGACACGTACAGGACTGATGGCGGGGTGCCTTTAGAAATGAGCATCTTGATTCACATTTTGCTTTTAGCACATTTGAGTTCATTGTGACTTTATGTATATTAGGGTATCAAATCAAGTGGTTTTTTATTTTTAATCTTTAATAAAAAAAAAAAAAACTGAATTCACAGTGATTTCATGGATTTTGCATCGTGCTACATCGTAACCAGGACTGAAAGTGTTTCTGTGTCTAGGGAACAGTGCTGGTAATTAAGCACTTAGTTCACATACTAAGCATTGTTAGCTCTAGTATTGGAGTTAAAGTGTCTCTTTTTAATGCTAGAAGACACTTAACGTTACTGCACTGAGTAGCACACAGTGATCTGTGCCACAGCCTTCCCAGCTGTCTGCCTGCCCATTACCTGCTCCCTTCTTACAGTGGTGTTGGTGCAGTGGCAGTCCCGACTCCAGAAGCATTGGGCACATCTTCTGCTGGAGCATCACAGCACCAATATTTGGTTTTGTTTTCAAATGCAAAGTTGGTTAGGCATGCAGAGGATAGGGAAAGTATTTCTGAAGAGAGAAAAATAGTTTTAAGGGAGTTGGGCTTCAGCACTGCTCTACATGAGGTCTGATCCCTCTCATGTCCCTACTGGGAGATGCCAGGCTATTTGTACTGCAATACCACCTTCCAGAGAGCTGGCACTCTAAGGAGGGAAACAAAAACAATTGTAAAGTCTCTTAATACATGGAAGTTCCCAAACATAGAACAAGCAAGAAAGGAAGCAACCTAACCACCAGGGGATGAGACCTTAACTTTCCTTTGTTAACAACCCTATGGAACAATAAAAATGGAAAACAAGTACCAGTAGAGTGCTCCTTATTTATGTTACCTG